>JAJKFL010000002.1:400000-997500 GCA_021186555.1 Reticulitermes speratus
AAACGTCGGAAACCAGTCACCTACCGACGAGGCCCCACGTCCCAGAACAACGGAGATCTCATACCACCTGCACTTTAACGGCCGTGCCATGGCTCAGGCTTAGTCGCCGGCCTCTCACCGCGGAGGCCCGGGTCGGTCCACGTGGGATTTGTGGTGGACAAAGTGGCACTGGGACAGGTTTTCCTCCGAGTACTTCGGTTTTCCCCTGTCAATATCATTCCACTGATGCTCCATTAAAATGGAAAAGCAAAAAAAAACTTAATCATCTTCATCACAGGGTTGCACAATAAGCCTTCAAGGCTGCGGTGCGAAAGTAGCTTCTGCTGCGGGGCCCTTCAATAAATAAAAAAATCTGCACTTTATACACAGCTGCAATGGCCTTGCACAATCCACTGTACTTACTGCAACTGCAACCTGAAGGCTGACAAGAAAGAAAAAATTCCTTAAACATTTCCCGTGGCACTTCGGCCCAACAGTAAGTGCTTTCATAGGATTCCTTTTGATATCCTTCAATTTCCGTTTTCCAACCGGTTTCTCAACAATTTCTCAGAAGAAAACACGTACGTGCTTCTTGTTTTCGAATTACTTATCCTCCCCTGCGTTCTGTGTTTCCGCTCAATAAATTACGTCGCTTCAGTTCTACGCCCTTCCGAATGTCTCAGATCAAATCAAGTTACATAAAAGCGGATAATCACATTTGTATCACATACAGTTTACCATGTCGGTATTCACAGCGCGCTGCTTTAACTTTAATGGAACAGGTAATTGTGTATTACATGCAACACTTCTTTAGCATCCAGAACCATGCACTTTGCTCACAATATGTATTTATGTGTTTTGTGTGGATCTCAGAACAAACAGCGATTATTTCACTGTACAACATTAACTGACTGGTTTGTATAACTGAGACGGAGTGTTTACTGCGCGGTACGGACTGTATTTATGTGTTTTGTGTGGATCTCAGAACAAACAGCGATTATTTCACTGTACAACATTAACTGACTGGTTTGTATAACTGAGACGGAGTGTGTTTACTGCGCGGTACGGACTGTATTTATGTGTTTTGTGTGGATCTCAGAACAAACAGCGATTATTTCACTGTACAACATTAACTGACTGGTTTGTATAACTGAGACGGAGTGTGTTTACTGCGCGGTACGGACTGTATTTATTGTTTTGTGTGGATCTCAGAACAAACAGCGATTATTTCACTGTACAACATTAACTGACTGGTTTGTATAACTGAGACGGAGTGTTTACTGCGCGGTATGGACTGTATTTATGTGTTTTGTGTGGATCTCAGAACAAACAGCGATTATTTCACTGTACAACATTAACTGACTGGTTTGTATAACTGAGACGGAGTGTTTACTGCGCGGTACGGACTGTATTTATGTGTTTTGTGTGGATCTCAGAACAAACAGCGATTATTTCACTGTACAACATTAACTGACTGTTTGTATAACTGAGACGGAGTGTTTACTGCGCGGTACGGACTGTATTTATGTGTTTTGTGTGGATCTCAGAACAAACAGCGATTATTTCACTGTACAACATTAACTGACTGGTTTGTATAACTGAGACGGAGTGTTTACTGCGCGGTACGGACTGTATTTATGTGTTTTGTGTGGATCTCAGAACAAACAGCGATTATTTCACTGTACAACATTAACTGACTGGTTTGTATAACTGAGACGGAGTGTGTTTACTGCGCGGTACGGACTGTATTTATGTGTTTTGTGTGGATCTCAGAACAAACAGCGATTATTTCACTGTACAACATTAACTGACTGGTTTGTATAACTGAGACGGAGTGTGTTTACTGCGCGGTACGGACTGTATTTATGTGTTTTGTGTGGATCTCAGAACAAACAGCGATTATTTCACTGTACAACATTAACTGACTGGTTTGTATAACTGAGACGGAGTGTGTTTACTGCGCGGTACGGACTGTATTTATGTGTTTTGTGTGGATCTCAGAACAAACAGCGATTATTTCATTGTACAACATTAACTGACTGGTTTGTATAACTGAGACGGAGTGTGTTTACTGCGCGGTACGGACTGTATTTATGTGTTTTGTGTGGATCTCAGAACAAACAGCGATTATTTCACTGTACAACATTAACTGACTGGTTTGTATAACTGAGACGGAGTGTGTTTACTGCGCGGTATGGACTGTATTTATGTGTTTTGTGTGGATCTCAGAACAAACAGCGATTATTTCACTGTACAACATTAACTGACTGGTTTGTATAACTGAGACGGAGTGTGTTTACTGCGCGGTATGGACTGTATTTATGTGTTTTGTGTGGATCTCAGAACAAACAGCGATTATTTCACTGTACAACATTAACTGACTGGTTTGTATAACTGAGACGGAGTGTGTTTACTGCGCGGTACGAGCTGAGTCTTTATATATATTTCCTTTTTAAGTCAGTCTTCAAACGGTCACGGAGCGCTGCAGATATTGCACTGTTTCTGGAGAGTAATAATTGCATTACCGACTGCCCCTCTTAATTCGATGGCAACGATCCTTATATTACTTTGTCCTTTAAAGCTCAGTGGTTACTATATGCACCACCACGTTTAACATTCACAAACTCTACGTTCTGCCCACACAGTGTATTTATGTGTTTTGTGTGGATCTCAGAACAAACAGCGATTATTTCCCTATACAACATTTACTCAAGGGCCTGTGCTTTACTGCGGACAGTTACTGAATCCCTATGTGTCTGGTTGTACTTCAGTTTAAAAGGGTTAAAGTATGTCAGAAAATTAATAAGGCACGTCTAAGGTACATCTAACGTTTTATAAACAGCTTTACAGTTTCACTTTGTATAAAGACTGCAGGCATGAGCTGATAATTCTTCCCTATTGTTATGGAGGATAAAAGAAGTCGTGTAGTGTTATTCAAGACAGACTGTCTGTACCATTAACAACATCATCAAGGGGTAGGAGGCGCTGAATGACAACAGAGCTGCTCCAGTGATGAGTATCCCGCGCTAGCTCGCAGCATACACAATATTACTGATATTAAATATTAAAGCAGAAGCAGGAGAAAAGTGACACTAGAGCGATTTTTACAGGAAGAGAGCGCTTCAGAGGGGGAGAGAGGCAAAAACCCACTAGAGGTGTTTCAACAGGGATGATGGTGGTTGTAAGGAGAGAAGGTGGAAGGTGCACTCAGCAGTCTAATCACTGGGATATGACGCCGTGGTGTTAGCAAAACGGCTGACAAATTCAGGGCCAGGGACTCGTGTCAGGCATCTTCGACTGATTGACCCTAAAAATGAAGGCGCGACCATCCTTCGAATGGTCGGGAACTACCATCAAACGACAAAGCGCCACGACGCAGAAGGGCGGAAACTGATACCGTTTTGTACTTAATAGAATTTGATAAATGCGAGTTTCAAGGACACAACTACGTGAACATATTGCTTATTGTATGTTTGACGTTTAAAACATTCTGCTTGTTTAAACACATAAATGTGTCGTCACTTACGAACCATAACACAAACTTCCATCATTTTTGTGAACATTTGACCAACTGCGTGTGTTGCATATATAAGATATTGTTATATTCTTAGCGGCACACTGTTGTTGTATGAAAAACTAAATGAAGAAGGCCATTTGGAAGATCTAGGCATAGATGGAAGGGCAATACTAAACTGGATATCAGGGAATATGACTGAAGCGCGTGGATTTGATGAATGTAGATCAGAATAGCCACAAATGGTGGAATTTTGTAAAAAAGGTAATGAACATTGGGGTTCCATAAAATTCGAGAAAAGCAGCTTCTCAGGAAGCATTCTGCTGCATGCAGTTAGTTAGTTTTAGTTAGTAGTTATTACACTACTAACTCAAGCAAGTACTAATGCAATTTCCTGCAATTCCTCGGTTTGAATGTTGTCTTAATTGGCAATTTCGAATTTACTTACAAACAAACAAACACGCTTGCAGACGTCTTTACGTTCACATTCTAATGCAAATTGTGACACTGCAAGCATATGCACTGACACCTCGTTAGCACGTTCAACAAAACACCGCCCTACACCAAAGCAACAAAACGCCCCCACGTAGCCACCACGTAGCCACTCCACGTAGCCACCACGTAGCCCCCACGTAGCCCCCACGTAGCCACCACGACAATACAACAAACACTCCAATTGTCAGAACTTCACAAGTTTAAACATTTTCACTTCATATCAAACTACACAAATATTTACGCAGTCAGTCAGGCTGCAGAGAATTCACAATCAGACGGCTACAGAATTATGGGCTGATATGTTGACATGTTGATATGTTGACAACATGTTGACATGTTGACATGTTCAGCAGAGAAGCAGACGACGACCTCGCTGTTCTGCGACGCGACGCTGCGCGGTCACTTGACCGCTGCAAGATGAAGGCAATGCGGTGCTTCGCAACGTCGGCAACTAATATCCCAATGACGCAGTGCCACATGCATAAAGACAGAGTCCTCACTTACACCGCTATGAAAACACCTCGCACAGGTCCAGGCAACACAGCCAAACTGCTGCTAACTCTGTGCCCAAAGAATGACAGTGTGAAATAAAGACGAGCTTTACTTCAATGCAGAGCTTCACTTCAGTGCAGAGCTCTACTTCAATGCAGATCTCTACTTCAATGCAGATCTCTACTTCAATGCAGATTCTGCGTTACTTCAATGCAGATCTCTACTTCAATGCAGATCTCTACTTCAATGCAGATCTCTACTTCAATGCAGATCTCTACTTCAATGAAGACCTCTACTTCAATGCAGACCTCTACTTCAATGCAGACCTCTACTTCTATGCAGATCTCTACTTCAATGAAGACCTCTACTTCAATGCAGAGCTTCACTTCAATGCAGACCTCTACTACAATGCAGATCTCTACTCAGTTCGCCGCACTGCTTCACAGCAAGACACACAGAAGGCTACAAACGCAGTTCAAATGACTGATTTATGATGGAAAATAGCATAGAAAATATACTTAACGTTTGGAAGATTAGCAGCTTCTCCCAAGCACCTTCCAATGCATATCGAATCCTAACATAGTGAATTCTATCTGAAAATTAATGACAATCCATTTTCAAACACACAGAACAAAACGTGATATACTCACTTTCTAGTTTCTAACTCAAGGCATCTCGAAATCCATATTGGAAAAACTCACCTTAATGGTGCTGTCAAAATACTGCTTTCCGTAACAATACAAAGCACAACGGGAATACAGCCTGCGAATACAGCCTGCGAATACCCATACCTCGGGACTAATAACTGTACGAGAAATTGTTTATTTAAACATGTGACAATCTGATTATTATGCAATTCCGATATCTACAGGCACTTTTTAGACTGTGTGAATGAGTCCAAGACTATCTTTGTCCAGAACAGGCGCTGAGGAAGATATGTGGGCCTATAGAAGACTAGAGATAAGTTCACAATGAGGAGCTTCATAACTTTTACTGCTCACCAAATATTATTCCCGTCACCAGATGAAGCCAGGATGAGGTGGGCGTGGGCGTACAGCACGCAAGGAGAGAAGAGAAATGCACAGACGGTTCTGATGGGGAAAGATAAAGGAAAGAAGGCAATTGGAAGCCCTAGACGTAGACGACAGAATATTAAACTGGATCTTAAAGAGACAGGATTGGACGAAAAAGACTGGATTAATCTGGATCAGGACTTGGACAAATGGCGAGCTGTTGTGAATGCGGTAATGAACCTTCCTGTTCCACAAAATGCGGAAATGTCTTCATAAGTTGACGAAGTAGCAGTGTGTCGTGGAGGACTGCTCCATGTAGTTACACTGCACTTGTAATGAACGCAGCACATCAGAGACGCAAATTGCGTGGAGATACTATGTCGTAATAACCAAAACATCTATCTGAGCATGGCGTTACACGCGCATTTATTGAATGCTATATATATCGAGACTACATGTTTCGGCCCCATAATCGGTCATCATCAGGTCTGATGTAAGAACATGTCAGTATCTGCTAAAATTACATGTCAGTATCTGTTAACATTACATGTCAGTATCTGTTAACATTACATGTACTGTTACAATTTCAGTAAAGACGCGCAGTTCGGTCTTCTAAGACAATAAAGTCGGTCCGTTCAGACCTGACCACCACAACAACAAAGTGTGTGACGCACAATTCCGACTGACGACGCCAGTTCGCCCCGCAGGACGCAATACATCAAAATAAGGACCGTGCCGACATTCAGGTCTACACACAGTGCTTGAGAGATATTGGATTAGGCAGTGCGGAATGGCAGGAAGCTTATGTGGCGGTTTGGATAGAATGGCGACGGCGGTAGTCGTCTTGCTACAGGACAAGAGAAGGAAGCGAAAGGAGAAGAAGAGACGGAACTAAGAGGGATAAACGTGATCCCATTATCCTCCTCGAGTACAACAGAAGAGGCTTCTTCCTCCTTGTGAAGCTGAGGACTGCTTCACCTCAGCACACTTTGACACAAGAGCTTGAAAAAGAGACACACAGTTGGCGCTCCTAAGGCAGCTATCAGCATTAAACAATTTTATATACAGCGGCGTTGTGCGACCTGCTGGCTATTGCTGCGATCACGCAAAGTGTTTTGATACACGCAATTTATTATTATTATTATTATTATTATTATTATAGTGGTTCAGAACTTCTAACTGCGCTGTTAGTTGCTCATCAGCTACTAATGCCATGTGCAGTGATGTTGGAGTATTTAGAAAAAACAGATTTTTTAAAGGTTCATTAGCATAATTACGTTAATTATAATTCACCGAGAAACTTCATTACTTTTATCATCATTTATAGGCGGTTTTCATTGTCTATGTTAAATCGTTACGTCATTTGTGCATCAGAACTGGTCAAATGATGAAGCTAAGAATTATTATCATTAGTAGTATTATCATAAGTAATACCGTTGTCATTAATTCTGATAACTTTAAAGTACAATATGTTTTATCACAAATGACACTTCACGTCACTCAAGCACTGTGACAGTCATTCAACATCAACATCACGTGTTTCTGTGTATACGATATAATAATGAACAGTCTTTTTTGTTCTTGCGATTTAACATTCACTTTCGATTGATTGCCTTAACTCATATTTCTTTCTTTCTTTCTGCTGTCTGGTTGTCTTGGTTTGCTGTTGTGTTGTCCTTGTAATGCGTCGGCTGTGTAACTGCTACTGGCTACCGGGTCAGCGTGTCAATTGGAAAGACAACTGTCAATTGGAAATACAACTGTCAATTGGAAAGACAACTGTCAATTGGAAAGACAACTGTCAATTGGAAAGACAACTGTCAATTGGAAAGACAACTGTCAATTGGAAAACAACTGTCAATTGGAAAGACAACTGTCAATTCGTAGATAAATACTAGTAAAGTGTTATCACATATAAAGATTGTATGAGAGAGTGAACACAGATAAATGAAAGTACCGAAATACGTTTTACACAAACAGATATGTGCGTGTGTGTACTGTGTGCGTGTGTGTACTGCATTTATCGGCTGAGGACAGCTTAGTGGTCGCACGCACAATCGTGCAAATGTTTGTTCCACAAGACCTCTGTAAACTGTCCACCGCAGCTGTAACGATGACGTCCAGTGCAGTTACGGCAACAGGGCACAGACACAAACTTGCATCTGAGGGAACTAGGTTATGACGCCGTGTCGTTACGTCAGTGGATGCCGACGCTCGAAAGGAAACGTAGTGCTTCACAAACGTCGAGAATCAGTCACTCAACGACGCAGCGCCATAAAGCAGAACGCCGTTACGTTGATAAACAAGGCTGTGAGAACTTCACATGTCGCAGACTCACATGTGCGGTACTTCAAAATGTACGAGCGTCTTACCTGCAGGATACAGCTAAGCAATCAGCAACGTCAGAGCTATCCACGCTGATATCAAGCTGGATACTCACAAACGCCAGTATGACGTAAGAGTTTCATAAAATATTTACAGAAAAGTCTTAAAAGTTGAAGTTCTCATGTCGGTGATTACGAATTGCTACCGTACATGTTTGTAGGTGGACGCCAACTTCGCGAAGTGACCTGTCACCTGCACCTTCAATTACAGGAGGATATTCAGTCCTGAAGACGTTCCTACAGAAGGTTGGTACCTCCCTACCGCGGAGCCACACACATCGCACCACGAAAAAGCAGGGAGGAGCAGTATTAACTGCGACAACAGACAGCAGGTAAACTGTCAGCTTCAACCTCTGACCGCTTAACTCTCGGGTAATAATACCCGGACACAGTTTTGACGTTAAACATAACATTCTACGGGTACAGGTATAGATACAGTCCGTACCGCGCAGTAAACACACTCCGTCTCAGTTATACAAACCAGTCAGTTAATGTTGTACAGTGAAATAATCGCTGTTTGTTCTGAGATCCACACAAAACACATAAATACAGTCCGTACCGCGCAGTAAACACACTCCGTCTCAGTTATACAAACCAGTCAGTTAATGTTGTACAGTGAAATAATCGCTGTTTGTTCTGAGATCCACACAAAACACATAAATACATTGTGTGGGCAGAACGTAGAATTTGTGAATGTTAAACATGGTGGTACATATAGTAACCACTGGGCTTTACAGGGTTACAGAAGAATTAATATGGCAAAGACAAAATTCTGCAACAGAGGAAACAAATTGTGATATTACAGTGACTGCTGTATGCTCTGAGCAACACACACTGCTCTCAAGGAAATCTACACTGCCACTGATTTACGCACCCCAACGCAACACAAGCAAATGTTAGAAATATATAAAAGAGAAAACTTACTGCTTGGATTCCAATAGCCATTTATCTATCAGGTGTCAAAGAACACAAAATCTACTGTTGCCCGCCTCCATAGCCTTCTATAAATCTTATCCAGTTTTAGTCTACAAATCCTTTTCCTCGCAGTACGTACAAAGCAAGGGCAGCCATGTTCCTGTCAGTTCAGAAGTATAACGAATTAAAAGAGCGTGAAGTCAAAATCACGGATAACGTTGCACAGTCTGCACGGAACTCTATTTCTTTTTATCGACTGGCTGTCTGAAGCGAAGAAGAAAAGGTTCTCACAGCGGTTTTGCTGAAAATTCAAGTCTTCTTGGACATAACCCTGTTGCGTTGGTTTACTAGTTCCTGACGTTTCGGAGGATCATGTTGTCGTCATCATCTGGGTAAGAAGTACAGGAAAAATTGTTCTTGCACTGTTTGCCATCGAAAATGAAAGCAACAGGCCTTTCGAAACGTCGGGACTCACTCGCCCAACGAAACAACGTCACATGCCACAAGCCTTGAACCTTCAACAAATAGTTTATTAATTGCAGTTCACGTCTTTGCATTTGTCAGTACTTTGTTACGTGATGTCTGTCTGTTCAAACAGAACTACTACAAACTGTCAGCCCGTCGTACAGATGAACAGGTACGTACGAACAGGACACGTTCTGAACACCTGGTCTTAAGTTCAAAATAGGAAATGAGGTGCAATATACACCCTCCAGCAAGTCGGGGGGGGGGGGGATTTAAATAAGTTGCAAAATAATAAGAACAGTTTCTTCAACGAAATACAAAAATAGGTTATTCAGAAAGTTCAGTAAATCGCAGGAAAAATATATTTAAGTAGTTGAATTGAAATTGTCTTAAGGACGTTTTGGTAGTAAGTCGGGGAGTGACTGTACATAAATATATTTATAGTAGTTGAATTGAAATTGTCTTAAGGACGTTTTGGTAGTAAGTCGGGGAGTGACTGTACATAAATATATTTATAGTAGTTGAATTGAAATTGTCTTAAGGACGTTTTGGTAGTAAGTCGGGAGTGACTGTACATAAATATATTTATAGTAGTCTGAATTGAAATTGTCTTAAGGACGTTTTGGTAGTAAGTCGGGGAGTGACTGTACATAAATATATTTATAGTAGTCTGAATTGAAATTGTCTTAAGGACGTTTTGGTAGTAAGTCGGGGAGTGACTGTACATAAATATATTTATAGTAGTCTGAATTGAAATTGTCTTAAGGACGTTTTGGTAGTAAGTCGGGGAGTGACTGTACATAAATATATTTATAGTAGTCTGAATTGAAATTGTCTTAAGGACGTTTTGGTAGTAAGTCGGGGAGTGACTGTACATAAATATATTTATCAGTAGTTCTGAATTGAAATTGTCTTAAGGACGTTTTGGTAGTAAGTCGGGGAGTGACTGTACATAAATATATTTATAGTAGTTGAATTGAAATTGTCTTAAGGACGTTTTGGTAGTAAGTCGGGGAGTGACTGTACATAAATATATTTATAGTAGTTGAATTGAAATTGTCTTAAGGACGTTTTGGTAGTAAGTCGGGGAGTGACTGTACATAAATATATTTACAGTAGTTTTGAATTGAAATTGTCTTAAGGACGTTTTGGTAGTAAGTCGGGGAGTGACTGTACATAAATATATTTATAGTAGTTGAATTGAAATTGTCTTAAGGACGTTTTGGTAGTAAGTCGGGGAGTGACTGTACATAAATATATTTATAGTAGTCTGAATTGAAATTGTCTTAAGGACGTTTTGGTAGTAAGTCGGGGAGTGACTGTACATAAATATATTTATAGTAGTCTGAATTGAAATTGTCTTAAGGACGTTTTGGTAGTAAGTCGGGGAGTGACTGTACATAAATATATTTATAGTAGTTGAATTGAAATTGTCTTAAGGACGTTTTGGTAGTAAGTCGGGGAGTGACTGTACATAAATATATTTATAGTAGTCTGAATTGAAATTGTCTTAAGGACGTTTTGGTAGTAAGTCGGGGAGTGACTGTACATAAATATATTTATAGTAGTTGAATTGAAATTGTCTTAAGGACGTTTTGGTAGTAAGTCGGGGAGTGACTGTACATAAATATATTTATAGTAGTTTTGAATTGAAATTGTCTTAAGGACGTTTTGGTAGTAAGTCGGGGAGTGACTGTACATAAATATATTTATAGTAGTCTGAATTGAAATTGTCTTAAGGACGTTTTGGTAGTAAGTCGGGGAGTGACTGTACATAAATATATTTACAGTAGTTGAATTGAAATTGTCTTAAGGACGTTTTGGTAGTAAGTCGGGGAGTGACTGTACATAAATATATTTATAGTAGTCTGAATTGAAATTGTCTTAAGGACGTTTTGGTAGTAAGTCGGGGAGTGACTGTACATAAATATATTTATAGTAGTTTGAATTGAAATTGTCTTAAGGACGTTTTGGTAGTAAGTCGGGGAGTGACTGTACATAAATATATTTACAGTAGTTGAATTGAAATTGTCTTAAGGACGTTTTGGTAGTAAGTCGGGGAGTGACTGTACATAAATATATTTATAGTAGTTGAATTGAAATTGTCTTAAGGACGTTTTGGTAGTAAGTCGGGGAGTGACTGTACATAAATATATTTATAGTAGTCTGAATTGAAATTGTCTTAAGGACGTTTTGGTAGTAAGTCGGGGAGTGACTGTACATAAATATATTTACAGTAGTTTGAATTGAAATTGTCTTAAGGACGTTTTGGTAGTAAGTCGGGGAGTGACTGTACATAAATATATTTACAGTAGTTTGAATTGAAATTGTCTTAAGGACGTTTTGGTAGTAAGTCGGGGAGTGACTGTACATAAATATATTTATAGTAGTTTGAATTGAAATTGTCTTAACGACGTTTTGGTAGTAAGTCGGGGAGTGACTGTACATAAATATATTTATAGTATTGAATTGAAATTGTCTTAAGGACGTTTTGGTAGTAAGTCGGGGAGTGACTGTACATAAATATATTTACAGTAGTCTGAATTGAAATTGTCTTAACGACGTTTTGGTAGTAAGTCGGGGAGTGACTGTACATAAATATATTTACAGTAGTCTGAATTGAAATTGTCTTAACGACGTTTTGGTAGTAAGTCGGGGAGTGACTGTACATAAATATATTTATAGTAGTTTGAATTGAAATTGTCTTAAGGACGTTTTGGTAGTAAGTCGGGGAGTGACTGTACATAAATATATTTACAGTAGTCTGAATTGAAATTGTCTTAACGACGTTTTGGTAGTAAGTCGGGGAGTGACTGTACATAAATATATTTACAGTAGTCTGAATTGAAATTGTCTTAAGGACGTTTTGGTAGTAAGTCGGGGAGTGACTGTACATAAATATATTTATAGTAGTTTGAATTGAAATTGTCTTAAGGACGTTTTGGTAGTAAGTCGGGGAGTGACTGTACATAAATATATTTATAGTAGTTTGAATTGAAATTGTCTTAAGGACGTTTTGGTAGTAAGTCGGGGAGTGACTGTACATAAATATATTTACAGTAGTCTGAATTGAAATTGTCTTAACGACGTTTTGGTAGTAAGTCGGGGAGTGACTGTACATAAATATATTTATAGTAGTTTGAATTGAAATTGTCTTAAGGACGTTTTGGTAGTAAGTCGGGGAGTGACTGTACATAAATATATTTACAGTAGTCTGAATTGAAATTGTCTTAACGACGTTTTGGTAGTAAGTCGGGGAGTGACTGTACATAAATATATTTACAGTAGTCTGAATTGAAATTGTCTTAAGGACGTTTTGGTAGTAAGTCGGGGAGTGACTGTACATAAAATAATTTACAGTAGTCTGAATTGAAATTGTCTTAACGACGTTTTGGTAGTAAGTCGGGGAGTGACTGTACATAAATATATATTACAGTAGTCTGAATTGAAATTGTCTTAAGGACGTTTTGGTAGTAAGTCGGGGAGTGACTGTACATAAATATATTTATAGTAGTTTGAATTGAAATTGTCTTAAGGACGTTTTGGTAGTAAGTCGGGGAGTGACTGTACATAAATATATTTATAGTAGTTTGAATTGAAATTGTCTTAAGGACGTTTTGGTAGTAAGTCGGGGAGTGACTGTACATAAATATATTTATAGTAGTTTGAATTGAAATTGTCTTAAGGACGTTTTGGTAGTAAGTCGGGGAGTGACTGTACATAAATATATTTATAGTAGTTTGAATTGAAATTGTCTTAAGGACGTTTTGGTAGTAAGTCGGGGAGTGACTGTACATAAATATATTTATAGTAGTCTGAATTGAAATTGTCTTAAGGACGTTTTGGTAGTAAGTCGGGGAGTGACTGTACATAAATATATTTATAGTAGTCTGAATTGAAATTGTCTTAAGGACGTTTTGGTAGTAAGTCGGGGAGTGACTGTACATAAATATATTTACAGTAGTCTGAATTGAAATTGTCTTAAGGACGTTTTGGTAGTAAGTCGGGGAGTGACTGTACATAAATATATTTACAGTAGTCTGAATTACAATTTAAATGTTGTGCTAGTTCAGTTGAGGCAGACCGGTCACAATTACAATTTAAATGTTGTGCTAGTTCAGTTGAGGCAGACCGGTCACAATTACAATTTAAATGTTGTGCTAGTTCAGTTGAGGCAGACCGGTCACAATTACACTTCACTAACAAAGTTAATAAAAAAAATTAGTTTCTTGCAACGCAGTTGAAGATAAAACATCACAAGCATTACACAAGCATTACACAAGCATTACACAATGCTTTCAGTCTCCCTGAATACGCCCGAAACATTTCAGGGGTTTCTGTTAAGAAGTGAGACTGGTGTTGTCTTGTAGGCAGTTAAGTGGCAGTCAGACACGACTAGCCGTACATTACGTAACGTACAGTCAGACACGACTAGCCGTACATTACGTAACGTACAGTCAGACACGACTAGCCGTACATTACGTAACGTAAAGTCAGACACGACTAGCCGTACATTACGTAACGTACAGTCAGACACGACTAGCCGTACATTACGTAACGTACAGTCAGACACGACTAGCCGTACATTACGTAACGTACAGTCAGACACGACTAGCCGTACATTACGTAACGTACAGTCAGACACGACTAGCCGTACATTACGTAACGTACAGTCAGACACGACTAGCCGTACATTACGTAACGTACAGTCAGACACGACTAGCCGTACATTACGTAACGTACAGTCAGACACGACTAGCCGTACATTACGTAACGTAAGTCAGACACGACTAGCCGTACATTACGTAACGTACGACACTTCTGTACTGCTGTATACCGCTACGACACTTCTGTACCGCTGTGTACCGCTACGACACTTCTGTACCGCTGTATACCGCTACGACACTTCTGTACCGCTGTATACCGCTACGACACTTCTGTACTGCTGTATACCGCTACGGCACTTCTGTACTGCTGTGTACCGCTACGACACTTCTGTACCGCTGTGTACCGCTACGACACTTCTGTACCGCTGTGTACCGCTACGACACTTCTGTACCGCTGTGTACCGCTACGACACTTCTGTACCGCTGTGTACCGCTACGACACTTCTGTACCGCTGTGTACCGCTACGACACTTCTGTACCGCTACGACAACTTTCTGTTCATTAATTATTCAAAGATAGTAAAATTTGAAACTGAAATATTACATAACCAAATTTCGGAAAACGTTTCTAACCGGAAGTTTCTTTCACAAATAATATAAACCGAAATTTGATTTAATAAGAGAAGTATATGAATTTTTTACAGTGTAAGGTCAGCATGACAAACACTCAGACTAGAGGCGGTACGTCTTAGGGTCATCTAATGTAATTAGCAAGCGAAAGGCAGGTTTCAGCTGTCTGTCACGAAACTGCGGAGTGCTAAATCGCGTCGTCTGAATGAGAAATAAGACAGACGGACGGCACCTGCATTACAGAATTGTTTACCTTTTCTGAAATATTCAGATTCGTTATGACTGTGGCCAAACACTTAGTTATTTAGCGCTGTCAACCAAACACTACAGCACTGTAGGTCTGTTCAGAGTTCCGTCCGCAATGGCACGAGCTGTGACGTCAGTTTTAATTGTTTTGCATTACGCGCACAGCGTCCACTGACATAAGAGGACTGACTTCGACTGGTCACAAAAATAGGTTTCGTGCGATATTTGAGGTTCTTGCCGCAGTGATATTGAGGATTTGAGTCTTCCGAGATGTCACAATATGTCGTTGGTTGTTTACCGACCTTTAAGACGTCGACAAAATGCATCGTCTTGGACCGATCAACGCTTGTAAGTAAAGGCAGTATATTCCCTCGAAACGTCCAGACATTAACACAGCGCCAAACCCGACAGGATATTTTTGCATGTGGTCGATCTTCATGGGATTTCAGATGCGGAAGGTTGGTAGTGCTGTAGCGCCATGTTCCCGGCATTTCGAAGCAAAGTAGTGTCCTGATCTTCAAGGATTATCCGAGAAGAAATTCTGCCTGTATCTCATATAGGAGTAAAATTTCATGTCTCATATTTAGGGAATGAAATAGGCTGAGGTTCTGCAGCAGAGCGCTAGAGGCTCTGTGTCCTGCGGAGGAAGTAACAGAGCGCTAGAGAGGTTCTGTGTCCTGCGGAGGAAGTAACAGAGCGCTAGAGAGGCTCTGTGTCCTGCGGAGGAAGTAACAGAGCGCTAGAGAGGTCTGTGTCCTGCGGAGGAAGTAACAGAGCGCTAGAGAGGCTCTGTGTCCTGCGGAGGAAGTAACAGAGCGCTAGAGAGGTTCTGTGTCCTGCGGAGGAAGTAACAGAGCGCTAGAGAGGCTCTGTGTCCTGCGGAGGAAGTAACAGAGCGCTAGAGAGGCTGTGTCCTGCGGAGGAAGTAACAGAGCGCTAGAGAGGCTCTGTGTCCTGCGGAGGAAGTAACAGAGCGCTAGAGAGGCTCTGTGTCCTGCGGAGGAAGTAACAGAGCGCTAGAGAGGCTCTGTGTCCTGCGGAGGAAGTAACAGAGCGCTAGAGAGGTTCTGTGTCCTGCGGAGGAAGTAACAGAGCGCTACAGAGGTTCTGTGTCCTGCGGAGGAAGTAACAGAGCGCTAGAGAGGTTCTGTGTCCTGCGGAGGAAGTAACAGAGCGCTAGAGAGGTTCTGTGTCCTGCGGAGGAAGTAACAGAGCGCTAGAGAGGTTCTGTGTCCTGCGGAGGAAGTAACAGAGCGCTAGAGAGGCTCTGTGTCCTGCGGAGGAAGTAACAGAGCGCTAGAGAGGCTCTGTGTCCTGCGGAGGAAGTAACAGAGCGCTAGAGAGGCTCTGTGTCCTGCGGAGGAAGTAACAGAGCGCTAGAGAGGTCTGTGTCCTGCGGAGGAAGTAACAGAGCGCTAGAGAGGCTCTGTGTCCTGCGGAGGAAGTAACAGAGCGCTAGAGAGGTTCTGTGTCCTGCGGAGGAAGTAACAGAGCGCTAGAGAGGCCTGTGTCCTGCGGAGGAAGTAACAGAGCGCTAGAGAGGTTCTGTGTCCTGCGGAGGAAGTAACAGAGCGCTAGAGAGGTTCTGTGTCCTGCGGAGGAAGTAACAGAGCGCTAGAGAGGTTCTGTGTCCTGCGGAGGAAGTAACAGAGCGCTAGAGAGGCTCTGTGTCCTGCGGAGGAAGTAACAGAGCGCTAGAGAGGCTCTGTGTCCTGCGGAGGAAGTAACAGAGCGCTAGAGAGGTTCTGTGTCCTGCGGAGGAAGTAACAGAGCGCTAGAGAGGTTCTGTGTCCTGCGGAGGAAGTAACAGAGCGCTAGAGAGGCTCTGTGTCCTGCGGAGGAAGTAACAGAGCGCTAGAGAGGTTCTGTGTCCTGCGGAGGAAGTAACAGAGCGCAAGGGAGGTTCTGTGTCCTGCGGAGGAAGTAACAGAGCGCTAGAGAGGTTCTGTGTCCTGCGGAGGAAGTAACAGAGCGCTAGAGAGGTTCTGTGTCCTGCGGAGGAAGTAACAGAGCGCTAGAGAGGTTCTGTGTCCTGCGGAGGAAGTAACAGAGCGCTAGAGAGGTTCTGTGTCCTGCGGAGGAAGTAACAGAGCGCTAGAGAGGTTCTGTGTCCTGCGGAGGAACGTAACAGAGCGCTAGAGAGGTTCTGTGTCCTGCGGAGGAGTAACAGAGCGCTAGAGAGGTTCTGTGTCCTGCGGAGGAAGTAACAGAGCGCTAGAGAGGTTCTGTGTCCTGCGGAGGAAGTAACAGAGCGCTAGAGAGGTTCTGTGTCCTGCGGAGGAAGTAACAGAGCGCTAGAGAGGTTCTGTGTCCTGCGGAGGAAGTAACAGAGCGCTAGAGAGGTTCTGTGTCCTGCGGAGGACGTAACAGCACTGTGTGGGACTGCACGATTGTTACGCCTTTGAAATACTACTGAGGTTTTCAAACGGAGGAGAATCAGACGGACGGAGCATGTGGCACGTATGGGGGGGGGGGGGGTGGAGAGAAACAGACAGGATTTTGGTTGGAAAACATGGAAAAAATTAGGCCACTTGGAAGACCTAGGAGTAGATGACACAACAAAATTAAAATTAATCTTAAATACGTGGAATGGAAAGGGGTGTGGACTGACGTCATCTGACTTGGGGGAGGGGGGCAAGCGGCGGGCTGTTGTGATAACGGTAATGAACTTTGCGGTTCCTTAAAATGTGGGCAAATTGTTAACTAGCTGAGCGACTATTAGTTTTTCAAGGAGGACTGTCATCCATGGAGTTAGTTGGTTAGAACTATCTGCAAACTATTCCACACATCGGATCGAAACGGCCTTTCAAAACCCGAAGTACAAGTCGTGATTTCCTTCCACGTCTGAAATACAAAGTCTTTTTGCAAACAACTGCAACACTTTCGCACGTTATATTTCGCATTTCGTTGAACTTACGTACCCCTAGTCCAGTACCCCTTGTCCAGTACCCAGTCTCCCTAGTCCAGTACCCCTAGTCCAGTACCCCTAGTCCATCCCCCTTAAGCCTTTACTCCACCATACAAAAAAGGAAAAGCCAAGTAAAAACCTCTAAGCAGGAAAAATGGATGTAGTTTGTTGAATAGATGGAAGGAGTGTAATACACGATTTGTGTTACAGCTAGCTGCACTAAGATCGGTAAGCAGCCTTCTGCGAGATACGAGAGAAGGCGTTGAAAAATATCGCATAATTAGTCTTGCGGACATATCGGCTGCCGCACCTGCTCAAGATGAAGGGCGATATCGTGCATGTGACGGTGACGGCGTCTGCTCGCTCTTCGGGGAACTATAACCATCTACACGCGCAACTTACTGCAGGCAGTGGGCCCCAACGGAGCCTCAAGGCGCGGCAGAGAACGAGCATCACAAAGCCTTTTCCCAACATAGCTACTTGTAAACTCACTGTGACATACTAGGCAGCGCATTCACTCCTACAGTACGGACTTATCTAAAGAAACTTTTGTGTGCTTTATAAAATAGATGTTTGCGTCAGTCTGTTTGTTGCAGCTCGCAAAACGATCCTGTCAGTGTCTAATTAGTGGGCGACAGTAAGTAACACTACAAATGGCGTATTCCTTCGGTAGCAACAGGCTTTGCAGAGGCGTTGTTTACTTTCGAAATGTCAAGAGGTTTCATGGTACACGCGTAGATGTTAATTTCATTTATAGTGTTTGGAAAAGTACGGCTTTCTCTGCGGCGATTTTGACGCAACTCACAAACATTCAACAGCACCATATGCAGAGTTCCTCTACAAAATGTCATCTAGTGTGGGGCGACAAATGTGGACAGCAAGCAACATAGGGCTTTCAGAGCGTCGAGTTCTACAAACAAAATGATGCAGAACTTTTTTGTATGCGTCCGGAACTGAATTCTATCCCTATGGGATAAAAAATGTACGCAATACATCCTTCATAAATTACACATAAATACACATAAATACACATAAATACACTGTGTGCACAGTTTAAAATACTGAATGTTAAAACTAGCCGTACGTACAGCAATTACTTTGCATCAAAAGTCAATTTGTTTATAATTTATGTTGTTATTATTTTAAGTCAGGATTTAATAAAAGTTTCACTTCAGACGTTTGCACTACTTCAGTCGACTCATTTCTAGATCAAGTCCTGTACATGTTTGTCACGGTCACGTCGTCACGATATACAATCAGACACGTTTCGTACTTCAACACAGCACGACGTCATCATTCAGCGCCACTTTTGTTTCACTTTCGCCCGGACTACTTCGCCGCTGACTGAGCTAGCAGCTAGCAGCTACCTCACTTCAACCCACCAACATTGTCTGCTGGGAAATATGTAAAACTTACGGGAAAAAGATCGAACTTTTGGTTTAGGTTAGGTGGCTTGTAGTGGTGCTAGTCTAGTACTGACGGTGGTGGTGACAAATACAGAATTTGCATTTAAATAGGGTATTTCCATCTGTGATACGCCACCCGCACCCTTTCCTTTCATCCCTCTCTGTCTCTCCATCTTCTCCTGGACCAGCTCTCATCCCCGATATTAAACATCGTATTATTTAAATTGCAACGAACGACCGCAGAGGAAAACCTGTCACTCTTTTCCCCTCCATCTTCATCTTACTCCCTCACACGTACATATTCTTTATCTCCCTCCCCTCCTATGCATTCCTTCTATGTTTCTATTTCATCCAGGGCAAATATAACTCATCAGGTTGCCCGGACATTAATTTGACGTCAGGCAACTGTCCACAGTCCATTAACATGTCAGCAGCACGTCAGTACGCAGTTTAAAACTGGCACTTGTAAATGAAGATACAAAACAGGTTTCTTCAATGTGAAGTACAAAAGCGATCTGTGCGTGTAACTGTCTTCACGCACTTACAGCCACAACAGTAACTGTCTTCACGCACTCACAGCCACAACAGTAACTGTCTTCACGCACTCACAGCCACAACAGTAACTGTCTTCACGCACTCACAGCCACAACAGGAACACTAGAAATAAAACAGGACAACAATACTCGAGATCTGAGCTGTCCGGAGCGGTGCTGTTGAGCACGTGACGCTGTGTCGTCGGGGTGCAGTTCGTGGACGCTGCGAAACGACGCAGTGTCTCCATCTTCAAGAGTTGCGGCATATAAGCTTAAGCCTTAAGAATAAAGCACTACGTTCGCTCGAAACGTCTGCAAACACTAACCAGTCAAAGCCCGTAAGCCCTGAGTCCTCACTACAGCGCGCCTGTTGTAAACAGGACACGTGTTTACAGTGTAAGACGTCACAGTGAATGCACAAGACACGTGTTACAGTGTAAGACGTCACAGTGAATGCACAAGACACGTGTTACAGTGTAAGACGTCACAGTGAATGCACAAGACACGTGTTACAGTGTAAGACGTCACAGTGAATGCACAAGACACGTGTTACAGTGTAAGACGTCACAGTGAATGCACAAGACACGTGTTACAGTGTAAGACGTCACAGTGAATGCACAAGACACGTGTTACAGTGTAAGACGTCACAGTGAATGCACAAGACACGTGTTACAGTGTAAGACGTCACAGTGAATGCACAAGACACGTGTTACAGTGTAAGACGTCACAGTGAATGCACAAGACACGTGTTACAGTGTAAGACGTCACAGTGAATGCACAAGACACGTGTTACAGTGTAAGACGTCACAGTTAATGCACAAGACACGTGTTACAGTGTAAGACGTCACAGTGAATGCACAAGACACGTGTTACAGTGTAAGACGTCACAGTGAATGCACAAGACACGTGTTACAGTGTAAGACGTCACAGTGAATGCACAAGACACGTGTTACAGTGTAAGACGTCACAGTTAATGAACAAGACACGTGTTACAGTGTAAGACGTCACAGTGAACGCACAGCCATCACGCACGCCAACTACGTCTTGTACATGGGTTTCCCACGCCTAGCATAGTCTGCATTAAGGGGTCTGAACACGGGGCCCACGTGCTGTATGAAGCCCGCCAATTATGTGGGGCCCCTCAATTTCACCTCATTCTAATTACAGAAAGTGGCCCGGAACAACATCGAGGAATATTTTTGCGATGTAAGAAATTAAAACTTGTTTTATGCACGAACCATAAAGCCCCCACAACCATCCTATCCCTGGACATAGTCAGCAGAACTGTAACAGTGAGCTAAACTTTACCATTAGATATTTACAACACACCGCAGTTCCGTTATTGCAAGAACAGGACATTCTCAATGCTGTGTTTAATTTTAAACACAAATGTTATGCTATTTATTTGTTGAAATAACCTTCCGTCTTGGCTGGAACCGACTACGTGTGCTGTCACTGTTCGATATGACGTGATGGCTAACGAAATTATGTTTACAATTACACTCTTCCCATGGCCCATTTTACTCTTGACTTGTCTCTCCACCATTTCAATCCTCCAGCGACGCCCTTCACCTTCCAGTCAGTGCACCGCAAGTAGCCTAACTTGGCAAGAGTTTGCTCAAAATCGGATAATTATCCGTTTTGTGCTGTCTCTAGCCCCACAAATAGAATGGATTTTAATTTGGTGGGTTGAGTCCTTTAACATGGCTGGACATGTGCGATGGAGATGTTCAGGTACGAAGCTATGGCAAACTGGTTATAATTTGGTCAAATGCTGCTAACAGACAATCGCATGCACCTAGGTGTAGGCAAGCACAACAATAGTTAACTGCTGCTACTCCTTCACTGCCTGACGATTATGTTGCACTGCAATGCTTTGTGCCAACATTAGCTTGCAGTTACTTCCGGAAACAATTCCTACAGCACGACGTTTTAATGCAAAAACTGTCTGAGCGATCGAAACGGACAGACAAACTAGCAAACATCGAGTTGAGTGCTTAAGGTCGTTAGGTCACATCTATCGGTAAAACACGTGTACAAGAAACACACAAAGTTTCGGCGATCGCAGCAGTTTCGTAGACACCAGGCTACAGCAACAAAGCCCACACAAAATGTCACTAACATGTGTACCTAGTGCCCTGTTTCATAAGTTGGTACTGCTACGAACGTCGCAAAGTAAAAGCTTCTGTTCAACCCGCTCAGACACGTTTAACCCTAGCCCAGTTTGACAGTGCTTCATACAAACTGCGTCCTGCGCTAGCTGCTCGCGACAAACCACGCACGATATAAGAAACGTATCACAAAAAACTTTTAACAATGTCTTACCTTAACCTGCTGCTTTAGCTCCACGTTTGTGGCACACCGCGCCACACTAGCCATAGCAAACTGCGACGTCACTCAACGATTACGAACCACACAACACTAAAACTGTCAGCTGTCCGTACTGACGTCCCTCCGGAGTTCCCAGCAACCACCAGGCACTGCCGGAAACAGCTGATGTTCTACAATCACTGTAGGGCACAAGGAACACGACACGCCAAGTCTGCTATCACTGCCTTTTTATTGGACGACGGCGTGTTTACAGTGTTTTGTGGCGCGTCGTACACAGTCAACTGACGCACACACCGGCGGTAGAACAGTGAACTGACGCACATGCCGGCGGTACACAGTGAACTGACGCACACACCGGCGGTACACAGTGAACTGACGCACATGCCGGCGGTACACAGTGAACTGACGCACATGCCGGCCGAACACCGAAGTACAGTTGACTACAGCCATCTGGTTTACAAATGCGTAACGGCATTTTACAACAGAGGCAATGTGATGGACCGGTAGCGTAGATGGCATGGCGATCAGGCTAGGAACCGGACAGTCCGGTGATCATTTCCCGGCCTGTAAAAAGGATCTTTCTCTTTTCAAAGATTTCAAGACCGGCTCTGGACAACGCCCAACTTGTTATTCAATGGGGAACGAGGTAAAGCTGGCGGCGCGTGAGGCTGACCACTCACCTCCATCTAGAACCGAAGTTAAGAATGAGTGAAGCTAGACCTCCACTCTTACATGCCTTCGCGGCTTCGAGACGGACAACGTGACCTTTATGAGCACGGCCGCTGACAGCGGGTTCGGGCCCCGGTGAAAAATCTTTTTCAGGCCCCCCAGCAAGGGCGGATCGGCTAAAAATCGGAAAGACTGACACTCAGTTGCAGGGTGACTGGCTTGGTCTGAAAGGGTTAATTTGTACAGTGACTTGGGCTTGGTCTGAAAGGGTTAATTTGTACAGTGACTTGGGCTTGGTCTGAAAGGGTTAATTTGTACAGGACTGGGTGTCTGAAAGGGTTAATTTGTACAGTGACTTGGGCTTGGTCTGAAAGGGTTAATTTGTACAGTGACTTGGGCTTGGTCTGAAAGGGTTAATTTGTACAGTGACTTGGGCTTGGTCTGAAAGGGTTAATTTGTACAGTGACTTGGGCTTGGTCTGAAAGGGTTAATTTGTACAGTGACTTGGGCTTGGTCTGAAAGGGTTAATTTGTACAGTGACTTGGGCTTGGTCTGAAAGGGTTAATTTGTACAGTGACTTGGGCTTGGTCTGAAAGGGTTAATTTGTACAGTGACTTGGGCTTGGTCTGAAAGGGTTAATTTGTACAGTGACTTGGCTTGGTCTGAAGGGTTAATTTGTACAGTGACTTGGGCTTGGTCTGAAAGGGTTAATTTGTACAGTGACTTGGGCTTGGTCTGAAAGGGTTAATTTGTACAGTGACTTGGGCTTGGTCTGAAAGGGTTAATTTGTACAGTCGACAGATAATGATAATACCGAGAGAGACAAAACATATGCAACACAGTCTGGCCCCGGGCTCCCTTCCGGACCGCCCGACCCCGGCAATTTGTACCGGTCCCCCCTCCCCCCTTCGTCGGCAATGTTTGAGAGATTCTGTGTTTAATGATTGTGTGACTTTTGGTGACTGCAGTTGATACGTGAATAAGGAAAGCTAAACACTGTGTACATCTGCACAACACGGGCACGTCCAATTTCGTACACGGTTTATGGCCTACCCTTCGGGAGGAAAAAGGTCATATCCAAATTCGTTCACGGCCAGCAGGTATAGTATACGATTTCGCACACGGTCAATCCCTTACCCCTCGGGAGGAAAAAAGTTCGTGTGCATGTTTGAAATGAAGTTGAGTGAATTTAGTGAGAAGTCCTGTATTAAAACATTGTACTAATATGACCATTTTTTATCAAGCAATGTAGCCTTAATTTATATGTTATGTACCGTGCATTTTATCATAGTGAAGCCCTTGCTCTCCACTGCATACACTAGCCAGCCTGTATCACTCTGTATCACCCTTCTCATCATCCTGACAAAATCTCCAGTTAGTTAAATATCACGAGATTGCAGTGACCTCTTTGGTGCCCAGACCGGGATATGAAGTGGTGACGTCAGAACACCGACGACGCAGTGCATGAACAAGTGAAGGGCCAGCTGATCCTCTTACCTATCTGCATATCGCTCTCAGAATAAGAACAATGACAGCTACAAACTGTGAGCGGAGACGGTAAGAGCAGGGATCAGTTAGGAACAGTAATCGAACTTGATTGGTTGAATAAAAAAAAGTAAGTAACATGTTAATAGAAACTAATTGGCTAAACATGTTGGCGGAAAGGGGTGAAAACAAAGGTTACGTCATTCAAGCTGACCAAGTATGATTTGGCAACCGCATACCTGGACACCTTGGTATTGTTTTTATTGACGGGAATATTTTTCATGGCGCAACAGCCCATAGGGGGCCAGGGCCTCCTCATTGTCGAGGCTTCACGATCGCACTCAGACACCCCGCACTCGGTAGGACTCCTCTTGACGAGAGATATCCATGCCCCTGGCGGGATTCGAACCCGCAATCCCAGCAAGCGAGCGGCCGCAGACCCACACCTTAGACCGTGCGGCCATTGGGATCGGCGCTGTTGACGGGGATGCAAATATGAACAATAGCCGTGAAGGAAACGGATATACCATAAAAGGGGCTTGAGAACTACCTGCTTATCTCGTGAACGAAATTGGACATGATATTGAACCCTGCAATAAACCGTGAACGAAATCGGACGTCCCCGCACAACACGGAGCGTAACAACGTAGATAAGCGTAATTTCAAGCCTCCGCCGCGGTGTAAATGAAATCTTCGCTCTTCTGCGATGTTACGCAGCTTAGATTGGTAGTTACTGACGTTTCGGGACATATTATCGGTTCTCCGAAACGTCGGGGAGGCCGATAAGTTGTTCCAAAACGTCGGTAACTACCAGTATACGCTGCGTCACATCCCCGTAAGAGCGAAGATCTCATGGGGAGATACTGTAATCAGCGTGCCTGTGCCTCCACGCCCTTCACTGCTGTATTATGCGCAACACTAACACGTTTCATCTCAGGCACTTTCAGTTACACTGCCACTTCGTGTACATCGCCACATTTCTGCAACTTCCTGTTTTCCACAACCTGGTACATGTAAGATCATTTTCTGATACTTTGCGCTTGTTAACAAAACGGTAATTATATGTACCGTCGTCCATGCTATGCCGCTACACCGTCCGTTCTGCACGCTTCAAGCAGTCTACTAAGTCATCACGTGTTTGCTCGAACTTTCCTAATAATTCGCTTTTTTTGATAAATTACGGGATTTTAATTTCGCGGCTTTAGTCCTTGTTAGCACTTATTTGGAATTACCTCCTGTGAGAAGTAACAAATCCAAAATGCGTTGCATTTTCTGGTTTCATCTCGTTAAACTGTGCTACTTAAGCAGCGCACGGGCCTGCAGGTGTGACGGTGCTTATGTTACACTGCAATGCTTTGGTCCCACATACGTCACAGGTACCTGGTAATTACTTCTGCTGGTTCCTACAGCATTGACTTTCAATGTAAAAATTGTTTGGATGTCAACAGAAGGACAGACAGACAGACAGACAGACAGACATGACTGAAGTCGACTCAACACCCTGCGAGAGCGTTAGGAGGAGCCATGACTCCACGAACACATACAAACAAATTGATGAATGAAGAGACATATTTTTCACAAACGTACTAGGCTAAGATGTGTATATACAACAAACAAACAAACAAACAAACAGAGCTCAGTCTCACTAAAATATCACCTTAAAAATGTTTTGAATTTAATGTCGGCATTAATAATACACTTGTTTACCTAGTGCCTTTTTTAACAAGTTGGTATCGTTTGTAAAGTAACTAAGTACAGGCTTCGTTTTAACTCGTCCAAACACGTTTTCAGCTAAACCAACTTAGCTGTCCGTCATACATAACACGGGGCGGGGTGGGGGGGGGGGGTGCAGTGCTAATTCAGTTCTATTACATATGAACAATACAAGATAAATACATCACAGACGTATTTAGTAACATTTACCACCTATATACTATCTATATACTAGGCCCACCACAGCACGTTGTGACGTCACGCCACGATACCAACCACACAGCACTAAAAGTGTTAGGCTGTGCTGAATACGAGAATGTTCAGTGTCCAGCAATCATTGATGGGGTCGGGTCTTCCTAACAAGCAGTTTGACTGTAATGACGTGCGTGTGTGTGCGTGTGTGTGGTGTGTGTGTGTGTGTGAGGGGGAACCCCCAGATCCCAAAGTCCGCCATCGGTGATTTTCAACACTTTGTGAACTTTGACACACAGTCACGTTGTGCAAGTTCCAGTCGGACACCGAAGTAAAGCAGACCGGAGCCGTCTGGTTTGACAAATAAATAACGGAATTACAAGACAGAGGCAACGTGTAGGCTATAAACTGGACGATCCGAGGTTCCACTCCCGCCAGGGGTGAAATATTACTTTCCTTTACAACACATCGAGACAGATACTCGGCAGCACCCGTCTTCCTCTTCAATGAGTACCTGAGTTGCTTCTCTGACGATAAAGCGGCCGGAGCGTGGTGCTGATCACACACTTCCATCTAATGTCGTGATTAATAAAGAGTGGAGATATACCTGTACTGCACTCACACGTCTCAATGTACTGCGTAGGAAGAACTTCGCCTTACACGCAATTGCGGAATTTCCAAAGACGAAAAACTTAGCTACTTAAAACAGCAATGAAAAATTAAAACAGACAAACAAAAGCACATCAACTTTTCCCAAAACAGGCGTTTAAAATATACTAAAATTGGCCGGCATTTACTGCCCTATATCTGCTTCAGTATATGTGTTTTATGTACATATGTTTTATGTACATACGTTTTATGTACATATGTTTTATGTACATATGTTTTATGTACATACGTTTTATGTACATATGTTTTATGTACATACGTTTTATGTACATATGTTTATGTACAGTCAAAAACAATTACTGCATTCAACTTTGCCTGAATTTTGTAACTTTCACCTTCAGCAGTTGAAACGTAACAAGACAGCGCAAGATCGATCACATTTTATAGTTTTTTAGAGCAGTGCCTCTTTTTTGTATCCCTCATACGTTTAAACAAAGAGATTTAGTGGAAAACACTGAGGGCGGAATGCGGCCCTTTGTACAAACAAAAAAAGAGAGAAGGCAATAACAAAATAAGGTTCAGCTGCGACTGCCATTATTTGCATCGTACTTCTCTTTCCACTTCCGCTTAGAAAGGAACAATAAAAAGGTCAAAGAGACGTTTAATGAAATTATCAGCGCACCTGATAGTTTAAGTACCGGCTGCTTTGCATCATCAGTTTTAAAGCTTTAGTTCGAAAGAATGTGATGAATATACGGGATATGCACTTTAGATTGTTTTCTTTTTGGTCGGCTTTAAGCCGTAACTGATGTTACTGCAGAATACACACTAGCAGTCTATGTTTGCCTATACTGCAGAATACACACTAGCAGTCTATGTTTGCCTATACTGCAGAATACACACTAGCAGTCTATGTTTGCTTATACTGCAGAATACACACTAGCAGTCTATGTTTGCTTATACTGCAGAATACACACTAGCAGTCTATGTTTGCTTATACTGCAGAATACACACTAGCAGTCTATGTTTGCTTATACTGCAGAATACACACTAGCAGTCTATGTTTGCTTATACTGCAGAATACACACTAGCAGTCTATGTTTGCTTATACTGCAGAATACACACTAGCAGTCTATGTTTGCTTATACTGCAGAATACACACTAGCAGTCTATGTTTGCTTATACTGCAGAATACACACTAGCAGTCTATGTTTGCTTATACTGCAGAATACACACTAGCAGTCTATGTTTGCCTATACTGCAGAATACAGACTAGCAGTCTATGTTTGCTTATACTGCAGAATACACACTAGCAGTCTATGTTTGCTTATACTGCAGAATACAACTAGCAGTCTATGTTTGCTTATACTGCAGAATACACACTAGCAGTCTATGTTTGCCTATACTGCAGAATACAGACTAGCAGTCTATGTTTGCCTATACTGCAGAATACACACTAGCAGTATGTTTGCCTATATTGCAGAATACAGACTAGCAGTCTATGTTTGCCTATACTGCAGAATACAGACTAGCAGTCTATGTTTGCCTATACTGCAGAATACACACTAGCAGTCTATGTTTGTAAGTTACAATACTTATGAAGAAATAGGTCAATTTTTTCTAAACACGGGCCTGTTAAATCCACTATGTTACACAACATCCTGGTGTGAGGCCTACGCACTTTCTACGCACATAGCTGGTTACCGTCCCCCCCTTTGAACCCCCACAGCGTCGACAGAAAATGAAACATTACAAGCGTTACGGTGTGTTTTCTTATAAAACGGCAAAGCCAAATTTACAGTGTTGCAATACGAAGGACAGTGTCCTTGACGCCATCGTACTGGTGTAGTGTGTCATTAGGTCACTGGCTACAGACTGTCTGCGCTGCTATCACAAATATTCAAGACGAGTTCAGCTGCAAACATACCGCTGTACCTTGCGAGTGTAACAGCTTCAACAATGTAACATCAGGCTTTTACAGCGATGTGTATCAGGACGTGGCGATTGTTGGTTATTGCGCGGCGTCAAGTACTTACAATGCACAGACGTTTCGGGACGTCTTGTCTGTATCATCTGGGACAAATATGATGTCCCAAAACGTCC
This sequence comes from Reticulitermes speratus, assembly GCA_021186555.1. Lineage (NCBI taxonomy): Eukaryota > Metazoa > Arthropoda > Insecta > Blattodea > Rhinotermitidae > Reticulitermes > Reticulitermes speratus. The sequence continues at coordinate 428,689 of JAJKFL010000002.1, forward strand.
GCGAATTTTAAGCACTTGACGCCGCGCAATAACTCAAAAGTTTCCTGATTCTAAAATAATGTGGCCTACGCAGTAACAGCCTGCAGCCTAATTAGGTATCATGTGAGTGTGAAGACAACGTTCGTTACGTTCAGTAAATACGCGTTCTGGTGAGAACGTAATGTGACATGCTCGTTATCTTAACGCTTTACAGACGAAAACTAACCGGAATTACATGTAACGATGCAGTTCGTACCGCGCTGTGAACACACTTCGTATGGGTTACAAAAATCAGCCACTTAATGCTTTGTTGGGACATAACGGCCACACCAGGACGTTCGAACGGCACACAGATCCGTTCAATGCGCGGTTAGCTGCCGCTGCTGATCTCAAGTGTCTGCGTGCCTCTGGATGGGTGTCAGAGGGACGCTGCTGGTGCTGACTCAAGTGTCTGCGTGCCTCTGGATGGGTGTCAGAGGGACGCTGCTGGTGCTGATCTCAAGTGTCTGCGTGCTTCTAGATGGGTGTCAGAGGGCGCTGCCGCTGCTGATCGCAAGTGTCTGCGTGCTCTGGATGGGTGTCAGAGGGCGCTGCGCTGCTGATCTCAAGTGTCTGCGTGCCTCTGGATGGGTGTCAGAGGGCGCTGCGCTGCTGATCTCAAGTGTCTGCGTGCCTCTGGATGGGTGTCAGAGGGACGCTGCTGGTGCTGATCTCAAGTGTCTGCGTGCTTCTAGATGGGTGTCAGAGGGACGCTGCTGGTGCTGATCTCAAGTGTCTGCGTGCCTCTGGATGGGTGTCAGAGGGACGCTGCTGGTGCTGATCTCTAGTGTCTGCGTGCTTCTAGATGGGTGTCAGAGGGACGCTGCTGTGCTGATCTCAAGTGTCTGCGTGCCTCTGGATGGGTGTCAGAGGGACGCTGCTGGTGCTGATCTCAAGTGTCTGCGTGCTTCTAGATGGGTGTCAGAGGGACGCTGCTGGTGCTGATCTCAAGTGTCTGCGTGCTCTGGATGGGTGTCAGAGGGACGCTGCTGGTGCTGATCTCAAGTGTCTGCGTGCTTCTAGATGGGTGTCAGAGGGACGCTGCTGGTGCTGATCTCAAGTGTCTGCGTGCTTCTGAGATGGGTGTCAGAGGGACGCTGCTGGTGCTGATCTCAAGTGTCTGCGTGCTTCTAGATGGGTGTCAGAGGGACGCTGCTGGTGCTGATCTCAAGTGTCTGCGTGCTTCTAGATGGTGTCAGAGGGACGCTGCTGGTGCTGATCTCAAGTGTCTGCGTGCTTCTAGATGGGTGTCAGAGGGACGCTGCTGGTCCTGTATGTTTTATCTTTCACTTCCCTCCGCCACATAAATATTTAACAAGCAAGGCGGCTTAATCTGTGTCAGGGGAGTATAAAGCAGCCAATATGAGTTTCTTAAAGCCTCAGTGTTTCAGCGTTCTGTGTTGTCTGATTTACGGCAACACGTGTGCGACGTGTTACTGCCTAACTAGAACCTAGCGGGTGGAGGTTCTGCACTTGCTACCAGAGAGACGTGTAAAGAACTACGGGATATACAGGGCAGAAAGGTGTCACAGTGGCTACCATTAACCTCAGTGGTTACTATTTGTACCACCAGGTTTAACAGTAACAAACTCGTCTTTGTGTTGCGTGTCACTCGTATAACAAACAGCGATGGTTTCCCCTGCACAACAATAACCGACTGGTTTGTACAGCGGACACAGGAACTGCGTTCTCTGCGCGGTACGAACTGAATCATTATACACGACGTGCCTTAATGTTGGCCTTGAAACGGCTGATTGAGTAGGTCCGACTATTAGCCTAAAACGTGGCTCGGCAAACTACGGTCCGCGGGCTTCATTTTATTCGGCCCGCCAACGATGTAACAACCTTCTGAATCAATAGTCCATTTGTTGTGACGTCACAGCAAACTGAAGAACAGAGATAAGTGCACATTTTTTTTTAAATTTTGTAAACTCTGTAGGCTTTTGCAAGAGTTACGAAGTTTTTGACCCTTACAGTGTCTAACAGCGTGACAATGCTACAGCCTCGACAATGACGTTTTTTGCGTTCTCTGTAATCATTAAAAATAATTAATCTGTACAGATTGTGTTTATTTACAGGGATTTTTTCAGATAAGGTGCAAACAAATGAAGGGATCGGTCAGTACTCGTGACGTCATCACAATCTGTGCACGTGCTGCACGTGTTTCAGTTCACGTGCTCTGGGCCCGCGAAGCCTACAATATATACTCTCTGGCCCTATCTAAAACGTTTGCCAACACGTGGCCTAACACAACAGTGCAACTTGTAAAGCCTACAGTCGAGCTGGGAAAGTTTGCGATATGAGCGACGTTGTGACGTTGTGTATTGTTGGACGATTAATTCTTGAGGTTTCGAATGGCGGTAACGCCTCCATCTTCAGTGTCAAGCAGGGCACAATGCTGGACACTGAAGGCACAGGCGTTACCGCCCTTTTCGACATCGGTTAACTCCTTACCAGTAGATACGGCGTAACGCCCCACAAGATGTGAATTTTCAGACACACAGCCGTGAGAAATTAACGTAAGTGCAAGTTTTGACGACCAAAACTTGCACTTACGTTAGTAGCTTAGTGCTACTGCCTGACCGCTTGTAGTGTAGCCGAGGGACAGACACTGGAAGTACAGCGGGCGTTAGTATTGCAGTTAAATGAAATTGTACTTCAGTTGTGACGTCAGCACCATCAATTGTACACAAATTGGCCTCGCTGAGACTATATTTATGTTTAACGGATTAATGAATACATTTCAAATTCCATTTCTTTGCGTTCTGAAAATATTTGATAAGATTCTTAATTCTGATTGGCAATATGTTGCAACTAAGAGTGTAACAATCTTAGTTGCAATATGTTGCAACTAAGAGTGTAACAATCTTAGCACTGTAAAACCAAATCATCTCTGTTGTGTCTGTGGATACAAAAGGTGTGCTAAGTGGTTAATGGAAGTCAATAAAAGTGATAATGTTTGTTGTTCAGCGTGATTCATCTGCCTAAAAGTAAATTTGTTGTTCAGCGTGATTCATCTGCCTAAAAGTGATAATCTTTGTTGTTCAGCGTGATTCATCTGCCTAAAAGTAAATTTGTTGTTCAGCGTGATTCATCTGCCTAAAAGTGATAATCTTTGTTGTTCAGCGTGATTCATCTGCCTAAAAGTAAATTTGTTGTTCAGCGTGATTCATCTGCCTAAAAGTAAATTTGTTGTTCAGCGTGATTCATCTGCCTAAAAGTGATAATCTTTGTTGTTCAGCGTGATTCATCTGCCTAAAAGTAAATTTGTTGTTCAGCGTGATTCATCTGCCTAAAAGTAAATTTGTTGTTCAGCGTGATTCATCTGCCTAAAAGTGATAATCTTTGTTGTTCAGCGTGATTCGTCTGCCTAAAAGTAAATTTGTTGTTCAGCGTGATTCATCTGCCTAAAAGTAAATTTGTTGTTCAGCGTGATTCATCTGCCTAAAAGTGATAATCTTTGTTGTTCAGCGTGATTCATCTGCCTAAAAGTGATAATGTTTGTTGTTCAGCGTGATTCATCTGCCTAAAAGTAAATTTGTTGTTCATCGTGATTTATCTGCCTAAAAGTAAATTTGTTGTTCAGCGTGATTCATCTGCCTAAAAGTAAATTTGTTGTTCAGCGTGATTCATCTGCCTAAAAGTAAATTTGTTGTTCAGCGTGATTCATCTGCCTAAAAGTAAATTTGTTGTTCAGCGTGATTCATCTGCCTAAAAGTAAATTTGTTGTTCAGCGTGATTCATCTGCCTAAAAGTAAATTTGTTGTTCAGCGTGATTCATCTGCCTAAAAGTAAATTTGTTGTTCATCGTGATTTATCTGCCTAAAAGTAAATTTGTTGTTCAGCGTGATTCATCTGCCTAAAAGTAAATTTGTTGTTCAGCGTGATTCATCTGCCTAAAAGTAAATTTGTTGTTCATCGTGATTTATCTGCCTAAAAGTAAATTTGTTGTTCAGCGTGATTCATCTGCCTAAAAGTAAATTTGTTGTTCAGCGTGATTCATCTGCCTAAAAGTAAATTTGTTGTTCATCGTGATTTATCTGCCTAAAAGTAAATTTGTTGTTCAGCGTGATTCATCTGCCTAAAAGTAAATTTGTTGTTCAGCGTGATTCATCTGCCTAAAAGTAAATTTGTTGTTCATCGTGATTTATCTGCCTAAAAGTAAATTTGTTGTTCAGCGTGATTCATCTGCCTAAAATTAAATTTGTTGTTCATCGTGATTTATCTGCCTAAAAGTAAATTTGTTGTTCAGCGTGATTCATCTGCCTAAAAGTAAATTTGTTGTTCAGCGTGATTCATCTGCCTAAAAGTAAATTTGTTGTTCATCGTGATTTATCTGCCTAAAAGTAAATTTGTTGTTCAGCGTGATTCATCTGCCTAAAAGTAAATTTGTGTCCAACAGAATTGTGTGCAATGGACCTAATTGAACACCACGCCCATTAATGTACGCAAAGTCGCAAATAATGTTTATTGCATCTGAGTACAAGTTGCTATCTTGGCCGCAAATGTCACTACTGTCGGCAGTTTTGAAGGGCTCAAACAGTTGTCAGTAACTGAACGACAGCTTACAGCCTAACGGAGAAACTGTGATGTTAAGCCACGTGGTGTGTTACATAGTTCCTTCACATTCAGGTTCAAGCAGACTGCTTGGAATGCTTGATCACGATGTTCAAAATGTTGTTAAGTATTTACGACTGAAAAACAGCGCGATATCGCAGCAGATTTAAGTTAGCGCTTTTTGAGTAGTTTATGCGTACAAACATTTAAAAATAAATTGATACATTCGACTCATTTATTATTTTGAATAAATACAAATCACTGAAAGTTAATTGTTATAACACAACTCAGTGTAAACAATAAACACGTATCGTACTTTAATTACAAAGTTACTGGCGGACAGGTTTTAGGAGACAAATTAATCAGAGTTATATCGATATTTTGATACGTTCTGTTAATTGTACATATTGTGGGCTTCAAAATGAAAAGGGGGGGCAAACAGACTATAAAATGCACTTTTATAACGCGAAAATTTGGACGTCGCTCGGGGGGCCAACTGCAGCGTCCGAGAGACGATCGAGAGCTGCTGGCGATATCGTGTAGGCTGCAGGTTCGATGGAGCTGCCTGCAGTTAACAGCAGTACAGACTTGCTGCAGGTTCGATGGAGCTGCCTGCAGTTAACTGCAGTACAGACTTGCTGCAGGTTCGATGGAGCTGCCTGCAGTTAACAGCAGTACAGACTTGCTGCAGGTTCGATGGAGCTGCCTGCAGTTAACAGCAGTACAGACTTGCTGCAGGTTCGATGGAGCTGCCTGCAGTTAACAGCAGTACAGACTTGCTGCAGGTTCGATGGAGCTGCCTGCAGTTAACAGCAGTACAGACTTGCTGCAGGTTCGATGGAGCTGCCTGCAGTTAACTGCAGTACAGACTTGCTGCAGGTTCGATGGAGCTGCCTGCAGTTAACAGCAGTACAGACTTGCTGCAGGTTCGATGGAGCTGCCTGCAGTTAACAGCAGTACAGACTTGCTGCAGGTTCGATGGAGCTGCCTGCAGTTAACAGCAGTACAGACTTGCTGCAGGTTCGATGGAGCTGCCTGCAGTTAACAGCAGTACAGACTTGCTGCAGGTTCGATGGAGCTGCCTGCAGTTAACAGCAGTACAGACTTGCTGCAGGTTCGATGGAGCTGCCTGCAGTTAACTGCAGTACAGACTTGCTGCAGGTTCGATGGAGCTGCCTGCAGTTAACAGCAGTACAGACTTGCTGCAGGTTCGATGGAGCTGCCTGCAGTTAACAGCAGTACAGACTTGCTGCAGGTTCGATGGAGCTGCCTGCAGTTAACTGCAGTACAGACTTGCTGCAGGTTCGATGGAGCTGCCTGCAGTTAACAGCAGTACAGACTTGCTGCAGGTTCGATGGAGCTGCCTGCAGTTAACAGCAGTACAGACTTGCTGCAGGTTCGATGGAGCTGCCTGCAGTTAACTGCAGTACAGACTTGCTGCAGGTTCGATGGAGCTGCCTGCAGTTAACTGCAGTACGGACACGAACAGTATCCGTAGCTTCATCTTTTAAATACAATGTGTATATGAGAAAATAGGGGAGTTAGGGGGGCAGACAGAGATGAGGGACTACAGTGGAAAACATATTTAGAGAGGGGGGTAAAATTGGGATAAGAGTTCCGGCAGAAAGAAGTGGAAATTTGTAGGGGAGGTAAGTAGGGTAGGGGGTTGTAATATTTTTTAAAGAGAGAGAAATATATAGTAGAGTTTAGGAAAACATGAACGAAAGGGAAAATCAGAGTTTGGGGGGTTAAGGGTGTAGTGTGTTTGGAGGGGATGTTAGGGAACTTCGGCTCTTTTTTTTATCATTTCTATCCGCTTGTGCATCCGCACAGGGAGAACTGAGCCACAAGAACGGGGGAGAAATTGCGGTGGCTGTACTAGTGAAGAGAGAGAGGGGGTTGGTGGGTGGTGCAGGGGGTTGGAAACAGGAATATTGAATTCAATTACCACACTCGCCGCCAAGCTCAAGCTGTACAGCGTAAAGCAGAATGCCGTCGCCCCCCTCCCCCCCTTTCCAAGCCATCCTAACCTAACCTAGGCTTTGGCCTAGCTTCTAGGGTCTGGCCCTGTAGGGCTTGGTTTCATATCGTATCGGAGATATACGTATAATTTCAACCCCCTCTCTGCCTCCACCCGCAACACTCCGTACACAAGACCCTACTGAAGGCAGTGTTCCACTTTTCATGTCGCAACTCCCAGCAAGTGTCTCTCAATAATGTATTGCCTGTACAAGTGGTTTTCTACTGCAAACGTGATTTACTTATGAAGACGTCTTTGCTTGAATTGGGAAATATATATATTATATATCAGTTCTGCTGATCCAGTTGATTGACGCACAATCTAGGATATGAGTTTAAGTTCCTCTCGCAGGAATACGGCTGTTGGCTGCACAAGACACGATAGGTCTGACTGCTACTGGCACATCGTCAGACTACAGTCCGTGCACAAAATATGTACATTTTGATACTATTGTACGGTCCGAATAACACATCATTACGAATATTATACATTCATTACGTTTTGCTACATGTTTCGGCCGCTTGTACTTTCTTTTTATGCGCTTGTAAGACTGCCTGATGATCGCCGTCCAAGGCAGCCAAACACGTTGCACCAAAATATAATACACAATATTCACAGTGCTGTGTTACTCGGGCCCTATAATGACACTGTTTTGACAAACACAACGCAATGTTGGTACCTAAGTTGGTACTGTTTGTTAAGCCGATAACGAACAAAAAATTGGTACATACATACCGGAAAGTCATATACTGTATTTACTGCTCGATTATAGAAATACAGATCCCAGTGTGACGTCATGCAACTCGTAAATCAGTCCCTGTACATGAAGGCGTATAGGATGAGCGGAGGTATAGCTCCACTCATTAACCCCGGAATTAGGAGGGGGCGAGTGGTTAGCTTCGCGCACCGGCCGCTTTGCGCCAGTGAAGAAGCTCTCGGTAACCATTCCGTAGAAGGCTTCATCGGCCGCAGAGCAGGTCTGGGCACTGTAAGCAGCGACTGGAGCTGTCGTCAGGCGTCGTCGTCCGGCACAAAGGGTAGTCGCTGCACTGACTACGTCATCACAGCCCCACATAACACGAAGTACGCAAAGGAAGACAGAAAAGCACACAGAATTTTAGTATGGAAACCTGAACGGGAGGTACCAGTGGGCGATACGCGCCCTTCGTGAGTGGTGAAGATGTGTCCGCGCACGCTATTATGGGCGAATGGAGTTACACCTCCACGCATTATTAACGCCAGCACTATTAAAATTTCTAAATAAATAAACAAATATAGACGATATAAAGTTAACAGCAGTCAGGCGGTTCAGGGTAGCGAATGGAGACAGGCTGTTGTGAAGAGGGTGATGAACCTTCGAGTGCCATAAAATGTGGGGAATTTCTTGACTAGCTGAGGAAGTATTAACTTGTAAAGAAATATTCTGCTTTATGTAGCTACATGTAGTTAGTAGTTAGTTGCACTGTTCCTCTTCACAGTCTGTCGTTCTCAATATCTACCAAATTTAGAACACACGAGCGGTAGGCGATCGCTCACGTCGAAATCCTCACTGACGATCCCCTATGATGGAGTTAACTTTGACAGAGAACGCTGGACAGGAATTTGCAGGCTGATCGTAAGACTGATAAGCCACCATCAGTTTTATCGCCCTCGTAATACGTCCAGGTAATTCTTACTCGTTCCAAACAGTGCTAACGGCTTACGGACACAAAAACTTACTGTTTTACCTCCTAACTGGAACCATTCTCCTAGAATCCAACCACTACGTGACGCTTTACGTACCTCAAACATGACAGTAGCCAACCATACGTGACCTTTACGTACCTCAACATGACAGTACAACATGTACTGACCTTACTACCTCAACATGACAGTAGCCAACCACTACGTGCGCTTACGTACTCAACATGACATACCAACCTCGTGACGCTTACGTACTCAAACATGACAGTAGCCAACCCTTACTGAGCTTTACGTCTCAAACATGACAGTAGCAACCACTAGTGACGCTTTACGTACCTCAAACATGACAGTAGCCAACATACGTGACCTTACGTACTCAACATGACAGAGCAACCATACGTGACGCTTACGTACCTCAAACATGACAGTAGCCAACCCAGACTCACCGGAACATGGCTATGTACCAGTGACTACTATGTCTATATCGGTCTTGCTCAAGTTAGTGACCAGGCGGTAAAAGTTCCGTTTAACCGGTACTAAGACAATGTCAGTGTCGTCTCTACTGTGGAATTGTGGCTAGTCATTCGATGACGTAGTTATGTGACCCACACTTACTTCTTGAACTGTTTCCTTCCTGAGTTGTAGACATTTTAGTGCACGCCGTTCTTTATATGGGATATGTCTATGTAACATTGTGGGCCGCGATAGCTAAGTCGGTATAGCGACTCGCTACGAGCTGGACGGTCCAGGGATCGAATCACGGTGGAGGCGAGATTTTCCGCACCAGTCCAGACCGGCCCTGGGACCTACCCAGCCTCCTGTACAATGGGTACCGGGTTATTTCCGGGGGTAAAGCGGCCGGGGCGTGGCGCTGACCACCCAACCCCATCTAGCGCCGAGGTTAAAGAAAGAGTAGAGCTATACCTCTACTCCCCCTCTGGGCCTTCACGGCCTGTTCTAGGGTGAACTTTACCTGTACCTTTACCTTTACCTTTGCCTACGTAACACTAATTACTCACTTGAGTCCAACACTCACGTAACAGTTTTCTTCCAAAACCCTTTCCCGATTCTTCTCCATGGCCAAGCAAATTAAAAGAGCTAAACCGAAGCTGTGAGCCACTTCGCCTCAATGCCGGTTTCATTCAGCCTCCCGCTCCACCCTGGCCGCTTCCTTCATCTCATGCTCTTGTAAACTTCTCAGTGCTCGCGGTAACTACGATGGTAGCAGTGCAGGAATGAAAAATTTAGATTGCATTAGCGCAGGAGAGAGGCCTTAGAGTGTGGGGAGGGGAGCGGGTAGACCCGAGCAGTAGTGGTAGAAGCAGTCGACCCCTTGAGCCACTACAAATCAACTAATTAGCTTGCAACTGGCCGTCCACATCGCTGCTTCGCTTCAACCCCCCTTCCTCCTCCGCTCAGTCTATCGCTCTCCACGGGGTCGTCCCGCTGAATCAGATTCACCCCCCCCCCCTCGCCGTACAGCCCTGACAGCACACAGGTCCCACACTGCACAACTGATATCCTGATCACAGCGACATCTTGAAGCTAACGGCGAGAAACACAGCTTGTGTTTAAATTGTTGTGTTTGGAGGCAGGTGAGGTTTAAACACACAGCTTGTGTTTAAATTGTTGTGTTTGGAGGCAGGTGAGGTTTAAACACACAGCTTGTGTTTAAATTGTTGTGTTTGGAGGCAGGTGAGGTTTAAACACACAGCTTGTGTTTAAATTGTTGTGTTTGGAGGCAGGTGAGGTTTAAACACACAGCTTGTGTTTAAATTGTTGTGTTGGAGGCAGGTGAGGTTTAAACACACAGCTTGTGTTTAAATTGTTGTGTTTGGAGGCAGGTGAGGTTTAAACACACAGCTTGTGTTTAAATTGTTGTGTTTGGAGGCAGGTGAGGTTTAAACACACAGCTTGTGTTTAAATTGTTGTGTTTGGAGGCAGGTGAGGTTTAAAACACACAGCTTGTGTTTAAATTGTTGTGTTTGGAGGCAGGTGAGGTTTAAACACACAGCTTGTGTTTAAATTGTTGTGTTTGGAGGCAGGTGAGGTTTAAACACACAGCTTGTGTTTAAATTGTTGTGTTTGGAGGCAGGTGAGGTTTAAACACACAGCTTGTGTTTAAATTGTTGTGTTTGGAGGCAGGTGAGGTTTAAACACACAGCTTGTGTTTAAATTGTTGTGTTTGGAGGCAGGTGAGGTTTAAACACACAGCTTGTGTTTAAATTGTTGTGTTTGGAGGCAGGTGAGGTTTAAACACACAGCTTGTGTTTAAATTGTTTGTGTTTGGAGGCAGGTGAGGTTTAAACACACAGCTTGTGTTTAAATTGTTGTGTTTGGAGGCAGGTGAGGTTTAAACACACAGCTTGTGTTTAAATTGTTGTGTTTGGAGGCAGGTGAGGTTTAAACACACAGCTTGTGTTTAAATTGTTGTGTTTGGAGGCAGGTGAGGTTTAAACACACAGCTTGTGTTTAAATTGTTGTGTTTGGAGGCAGGTGAGGTTTAAACACACAGCTTTTGTTTAAATTGTTGTGTTTGGAGGCAGGTGAGGTTTAAACACACAGCTTGTGTTTAAATTGTTGTGTTTGGAGGCAGGTGAGGTTTAAACACACAGCTTGTGTTTAAATTGTTGTGTTTGGAGGCAGGTGAGGTTTAAAACACACAGCTTGTGTTTTAAATTGTTGTGTTTGGAGGCAGGTGAGGTTTAAACACACAGCTTGTGTTTAAATTGTTATGTTTGGAGGCAGGTGAGGTTTAAACACACAGCTTGTGTTTAAATTGTTGTGTTTGGAGGCAGGTGAGGTTTAAACACACAGCTTGTGTTTAAATTGTTGTGTTTGGTGAGGCAGGTGAGGTTTAAGCACACAGCTTGTGTTTAAATTGTTTGTGTTTGGAGGCAGGTGAGGTTTAAACACACAGCTTTTGTTTAAATTGTTGTGTTTGGAGGCAGGTGAGGTTTAAACACACAGCTTGTGTTTAAATTGTTGTGTTTGGAGGCAGGTGAGGTTTAAACACACAGCTTGTGTTTAAATTGTTGTGTTTGGAGGCAGGTGAGGTTTAAACACACAGCTTTTGTTTAAATTGTTGTGTTTGGAGGCAGGTGAGGTTTAAACACACAGCTTGTGTTTAAATTGTTATGTTTGGAGGCAGGTGAGGTTTAAACACACAGCTTGTGTTTAAATTGTTGTGTTTGGAGGCAGGTGAGGTTTAAACACACAGCTTGTGTTTAAATTGTTGTGTTTGGAGGCAGGTGAGGTTTAAACACACAGAAGTGTGTCTGCTGTGTCACGTGGATGTGAAGCCTGGACTGTAGCACTGAGGGAGGAACAGAGACTGAGGTGTTCTAGAATATGGAGCTGAGGAAGACATTTCGACCCAAGGAGGACGAAGCAACAGGAGAGCTTCAGGATTTGTGCTCGTCGCGAAGCATTAGCAGGGCGATGAAGTCAAGGAGGATGGGATGGGCGAGGCATGTAGCAAGCAGAGTTTTGGCGAGAAAACATTTCAACGCTTAGATGCATAAATCTCGTCTGGAATGTATTAAAAAATTCAGTTTTCACCTCAGAGAAAACACACTGCACCGCCTTTGCAAAACCAAGTGCTTCATCCTGAAGTGAGACTTCACGTTTCGTCTTAAAAGTAAGCCATCATCAGGCCACCGTAAAAAAAACATTCAGAGGAACGTTACAAAATTATTATATTTTGAGTTGTTCAGATATCAGTTTGTATGTTTAAGTACTTTATACTGAAAAACATTAGATATGTAATAAGACGAAACATACGTATTTTCTTCATGAAGTTTGTTAGACTGAGCACCACTGCATTCGACCATCACAAGCCACGTTAACTGTGACAGTCAAACGAAAGGTCACAACGTTCCAAGGACAACGGACGGCGCTGTGCAGAACTCAGCTACGCTCACAACTCTTCCACATTAGACGAATTATAAGAAGTTGAAACCCGATACGTGACGTCAAGAGTTTCAAGCTTTGTATACCTTTCGGAACTCAAGCAGGTTCGCACCTTACTAACCCTGGCAGTAGACTGCATTCAACATCACGAAGAAAGGCCAGCCCCCCTAACCCGGCTAACCACAATTCTGCAGGGGGGCTCAAAGAGCATTTGTTGGCAGTTGTTAAGGTGAAGTACAGAATAAGCGCATTTGACACTTGCAAGCAAATAAAACTGTAGTCACATATGCCAATCTTATGCAATCTGCTGCGTCAGTGGAAGAGAGTCTTAGTAGGACCGTTTGCTGTTGAATCTACAGGATCCCTTCTTTTAAAGCCCAGTGGTTACTATATGTACCACCACGTTAACATCAACAATTTACGTCTGCCACACAGTGTATTATGTGTTTTGTGTGGATTCAGAACAAACAGCGATTATTTCACTGTACAACATACTGACGGTTTGTATAAACTAAGACGAGTGGTTTACTACTGCGGTACAACTGTATTATTGTGTTTGTGTGGATTCAGAACAATACAGCGATTATTTCACTGTACAGCATTAACTGACTGGTTTTATTACTAAGACCGATGTGTTTATAACTGCGCGGTAACAACTGTATTTTATGAGGTTTTGTGTGGATCTCAGAACAAACAGCGATTATTTCACTGTACAACATTAACTGACCGGTTTGTATAACTGAGACGGAGTGTGTTTACTGCGCGGTACGGACTGTATTTATGTGTTTTGTGTGGATCTCAGAACAAACAGCGATTATTTCACTGTACAACATTAACTGACTGGTTTGTATAACTGAGACGGAGTGTGTTTACTGCGCGGTACGGACTGTATTTATGTGTTTTGTGTGGATCTCAGAACAAACAGCGATTATTTCACTGTACAACATTAACTGACTGGTTTGTGTAACTGAGACGGAGTGTGTTTACTGCGCGGTACGGACTGTATTTATGTGTTTTGTGTGGATCTCAGAACAAACAGCGATTATTTCACTGTACAACATTAACTGACTGGTTTGTTAACTGAGACGGAGTGTGTTTACTGCGCGGTACGGACTGTATTTATGTGTTTTGTGTGGATCTCAGAACAAACAGCGATTATTTCACTGTACAACATTAACTGACTGGTTTGTATAACTGAGAAGGAGTGTGTTTACTGCGCGGTACGGACTGTATTTATGTGTTTTGTGTGGATCTCAGAACAAACAGCGATTATTTCACTGTACAACATTAACTGACTGGTTTGTATAACTGAGACGGACTGTGTTTACTGCGCGGTACGGACTGGGTCTTACAATCAGTTACATAAATCACACTCGGTAGGACTCCTCCGCATGACTGATCAGCCCGTCTCAGAGACCTCTACCTGACAACACAAAACACTCACAAGAGAGAGACGTCCATTCCGCGCCGGCATTCGAACCCGCAATCCCAGCAAGCGAGCGGCCGCAGACCCACGCCTTATACCACGCGGCCACCGGGATCCGCAAAATAAATACATATTCCATCTAATTTTAATCCACACCTAACAAAGCGGTTACGTTCCAATCCACCAGGTACAAACGCCACAAACACCGCATTTCCCCCACAGAATGTAGCCGGATGTTCTTACAGTAAATTTCAAGTATTTATCTGAATGACGTTAAGTGGATGGTCTTCGTAATGAAGACTAATTTGTTTTCTGTGCGTGCGATGTGAATTCTTACGTGTGACTTCAATGAATTCCACTTTTCAGAGGCATAATCCAGTTAGAAGGCATTAAGTGCTCAACCAAAGGCCACAGAGATCCATGCTCCGGTGAGTAATATATAGTGTATAGGGTCACTTAGCCTGAAAATTCGTATGAGCCAACTGGCAAGTAGCCTAGGTCTGTGCCTAGTGACGTCATATATTCTTTACAAGCTCGGCCCCTTGCCACCTCATAGCTCCAAAATATTAATTAACGTTATTAACACCCTTCTTGTTCTTTCCCAAGAGAAACGGCAAGCAGAAGAAGAAGGCCATTACCGTAAATCATCGTTTTCCAATATCGCTGCCAGGCATTCTTTCCCCCAGCTTTTTTATATCTTCCTACTAAATACGACCTCTCTTTCTCTTTTGAATAAATTTTAAAATAAACGTTTATTCCCTAACCCCCCCCCCCCCTCGTTCCTTGTTTCCACTTGAGTTTGGCTTAAACGTCTGTCCTGGTGTAATCTGAGATGGTAACTGACTATGGGGTTATGGCGAATGGAAGCCGTGCGTACACTTTGTGCACTGATACACTGATGGTTGTGATATTCTGTGGGGCTCAGTACGCGTCACTTTGTGCACTGTACACTGATGGTTGTGAATCGTGGCTCATAGCGTGCGTACACTTTGTCACATGATACACTGTGTTGTGAATTCTGTGGGGCTCAGTAGCGTGCGTACACTTTGTGCACATGATACACTGATGGTTGTGAATTCTGTGGGGCTCAGTAGCGTGCGTACACTTGTGCACAGAACACTGAGTTGTGAATTCTGTGGGCTCAGTAGCGTAGTGCTGATACACTGTGGTTGTGACATCTGGTAGTAGCGTGCGTACACTTGTGCACATGATACACTGATGTTGTGTTCTGTGGGCTCAGTGCGTGCGTACACTTTGTGCACATGATCACTGATGGTTGTGAATTCTGTGGGGCTCAGTAGCGGGGCGTACACTATTTGTGCACATGATACATATGGTTGTGATATCTGTGGGCTCATAGCGTGGTACACTTTGTGCACATGATACACTGTGGTTGTGACATTCTGTGGGGCTCAGTAGCGTGCGTACACTTTGTGCACATGATACACTGATGGTTGTGACATTCTGTGTGGGGCTTCAGTAGCGTGCGTACACTTTGTGCACATGATACACTGATGGTTGTGACATTCTGTGGGGCTCAGTAGCGTGCGTACACTTTGTGCACATGATACACTGATGGTTGTGACATTCTGTGGGGCTCAGTAGCGGGTCTGTGCACGATCCTGTGTGAAACCAGCTGGTGCGGTAACGCTATCCCTCATAGTTATAAATGAAGGCGGTACATTGCTTCGGAACGTTAGAAATCAATAACCTTGCTAATCAGAGTAACAACTCAGAAGACGTGAATCAGCACAACCCTAAGCTTCATAAACTGCTACACGTTTCGGCAAGGCTGGGCAAGCGGTAGGCAGAACGTGTAGACAGACAGCAGACAGTACTTATGTTCCACATAAAAGCTATTGTCTCAAGTCAGCCGACCTATTACACAGCATAACCGCATATTAACACATTTTCCCTGTTGCTATTTTCTTGTTCTACGCCTAATGTACGACGTACAATTTTGATTATGAAGTTAGAAGCAGTTTAACACACAAATGCACGAAATATGTTCTGACTGACAGCAACCTAACCCGCAACAGTCGCCTCCTTCTGACACCGGAGGACCGAGTTCGATCCCACGACAAACTACGTGCGACTTTCGGCAGACGAAGTCGCACTAGGACTGGTCCCCTCCCCCAACTCACTGCTTTAAATCCACCAATGCCACAGACTCGTATCACATTCACCCACTATCAAAGCTATCAATTTGTCCCTGTGTAGGCCGATAGAGGCAGAGCTCCATTTATTCCTAACATTGGCATTAGATGGAGAGTGGTCAGCTTCTCGTCCAGGAGGCTTTACTCCCGGAGAGAGCCCCCAGGGTCAATCTGTACGTCCTGTCCACCGCGAGCCCCCAGTCTGGCCTATGTAAGAACTGAACTGTCCGACCTCACTCTAAATGTAACACTAATGGGTGTAATTCTGTGTGTAAGTTACAGGGGTCAACTTAGAACTGTATGAACAGCAGGTGTCTGTAATATTGGGGGAAATAAAACCATTATGAAGCACAATAATTATGGACTTTACCTCTCTATAAGCCTCATGTGTCAACAAACAGAAATCCTTTATACATTCACAGTGCAGTACAGAAGTGAGTTACGCTATACACATCATTACTAGTGGATAAAAAGTTACTTTGCTTACGACTTCTAAATACGCATGGCAGCACTAGGCGTGCAGTTTGTCAAGTGAGCACACAGACATCGTCTCGTTACAGAAAGCTCCGCAAATAACATTAATAAAACACAAGAGTACTAAACAAAACACTAAAATGCTGCCCAAATGTCTCGACACTTAGCGCGCGGCCAATAAGCGTTAAGCACACGACACAGCATTACACGTGCGTCTTACACACACCAGGTAAACCTCAAGACCGAACTTCGCACTTTGTCGGGTCGGATCATGGCTCATTTTTTGGAAGACTCGTTAAATGAGGCTTTGCGGCGTAATAAGCACGTCACAACACGTAATAAGCACGTCACAACACGTAATAAGCACGTCACAACACGTAATACATCTAAGGAAAGGTTTTAAGATGTATCCGAGAAAATGACTGAAGTTGAAATATCCTAGCAGACAGAATGGAAACAAAACGCGAAGGAGGTAAAAGAGAAAAGCAAAGAAAGGAAGGAGAACGAGAGAGAGAAGTAGAAAAGACGTAAACAAAGAAAATACACAAATAAACGAAGACATAAGCCTTGAAGAAGCTGTAACAGCGATCTGTTCTGAACTGTTGGGCCTTCAACTTTGCCCCTCTGCACGCCAAAAAGGCATATAGGGGGAGTAGGAGCATAACTCCACTAATTCTCATTTAGGTAAAAGATTTAGAATGATCACCATCATGCCCTGGCTGCTCTAACCCGGAGGATGGCAACTTGTGAATTAGGATATTTACATATTTAACTAAATTCTCTTACAAAAACGCCATGACACTGTAACACTGCTCCAATAGACCAACATGCACTACACTGTACTGTACTACTGCTCCAATAGACCAACATGCACTACACTGTACTGTATACTGCTCCAATAGACCAACATGCACTACACTGTACTGTACTACTGCTCCAATAGACCAACATGCACTACACTGTACTGTATTACTGCTCCAATAGACCAACATGCACTACACTGTACTGTATTACTGCTCCAATAGACCAACATGCACTACACTGTACTGTACTACTGCTCCAATAGACCAACATGCACTACACTGTACTGTACTACTGCTCCAATAGACCAAAATGCACTACACTGTACTGTATTACTGCTCCAATAGACCAACATGCACTACACTGTACTGTACTACTGCTCCAATAGACCAACATGCACTACACTGTACTGTATTACTGCTCCAATAGACCAACATGCACTACACTGTACTGTACTACTGCTCCAATAGACCAACATGCACTACACTGTACTGTACTACTGCTCCAATAGACCAACATGCACTACACTGTACTGTATTACTGCTCCAATAGACCAACATGCACTACACTGTACTGTACTACTGCTCCAATAGACCAACATGCACTACACTGTACTGTACTACTGCTCCAATAGACCAACATGCACTACACTGTACTGTACTACTGCTCCAATAGACCAACATGCACTACACTGTACTGTACTACTGCTCCAATAGACCAACATGCACTACACTGTACTGTACTACTGCTCCAATAGACCAACATGCACTACACTGTACTGTACTACTGCTCCAATAGACCAACATGCACTACACTGTACTGTATTACTGCTCCAATAGACCAACATGCACTACACTGTACTGTACTATTGCTCCAATAGACCAACATGCACTACACTGTACTGTATTACTGCTCCAATAGACCAACATGCACTACACTGTACTGTACTACTGCTCCAATAGACCAACATGCACTACACTGTACTGTACTACTGCTCCAATAGACCAACATGCACTACACTGTACTGTACTACTGCTCCAATAGACCAACATGCACTACACTGTACTGTACTACTGCTCCAATAGACCAACATGCACTACACTGTACTGTACTACTGCTCCAATAGACCAACATGCACTACACTGTACTGTACTACTGCTCCAATAGACCAACATGCACTACACTGTACTGTACTACTGCTCCAATAGACCAACATGCACTACACTGTACTGTACTACTGCTCCAATAGACCAACATGCACTACACTGTACTGTATTACTGCTCCAATAGACCAACATGCACTACACTGTACTGTACTATTGCTCCAATAGACCAACATGCACTACACTGTACTGTACTACTGCTCCAATAGACCAACATGCACTACACTGTACTGTACTACTGCTCCAATAGACCAACATGCACTACACTGTACTGTACTACTGCTCCAATAGACCAACATGCACTACACTGTACTGTACTACTGCTCCAATAGACCAACATGCACTACACTGTACTGTACTACTGCTCCAATAGACCAACATGCACTACACTGTACTGTACTACTGCTCCAATAGACCAACATGCACTACACTGTACTGTACTACTGCTCCAATAGACCAACATGCACTACACTCTTGTAAGCAAGTCGATCACCCCTACATATGTTTCAGCCTATAACAGGCCATCATCAGGGGGTCAAAGTTTTTTACAAAGACTTTACATCTGTAGTTCAATTTTACAAACAGTTAGTACACCACATAAAGTACAATAAATTGTAGTTCCAAATGGATTTTGGTATTATTACTTCCAGCTGTAAAATCCTAGGGAATGTGTTTACTGGTTTTTATAAAAGGTTAAAATTACATATCTATTGTTATAAACAAATTAAAGGCAGTCCGGTCTTGTATGCAGTTATCACAAGTTATCATATTTCTACGGGAAAACCTCAACCTACTTGTGATCTGTTTCTACGCTCAGTCAAAATAACCTCCGCTTTGGAAAATTGTCGTTCGGACGGCACTGACGTAGCAGTTATTGCTAGATATTGCTTTACAATTGCTGTCAGTTTGCCACTGAGCTCTTTCCAAATCTTTCCCCAGTATTTTATGTGACAATCAGTAATTGGGGGGGGGGGGGATCTGCTGTGGATGGAACTGGACTGAGAGTTGTGCTGCTGTGGATGGAACTGGACTGAGATTTGTGCTGCTGTGGATGGAACTGGACTGAGAGTTGTGCTGCTGTGGATGGAACTGGACTGAGATTTGTGCTGCTGTGGATGGAACTGGACTGAGAGTTGTGCTGCTGTGGATGGAACTGGACTCAGAGTTGTGCTGCTGTGGATGGAACTGGACTGAGATTTGTGCTGCTGTGGATGGAACTGGACTGAGAGTTGTGCTGCTGTGGATGGAACTGGACTGAGAGTTGTGCTGCTGTGGATGGAACTGGACTGACTATTCTGTCTGCTGCAAGGCTGGAAGGAGTGCTGGCCGTAGTTACTGCACTGCCGTGTGCTGTAGCAGGGCCACTGGCCGTAGTTACTGCACTGCCGTGTGCTGTAGCAGGGCCACTGGCCGTAGTTACTGCACTGTCATGTGCTGTAGCAGGGCCACTGGCCGTAGTTACTGCACTGCCATGTGCTGTAGCAGGGCCACTGGCCGTAGTTACTGCACTGCCATGTGCTGTAGCAGGGCCACTGGCCGTAGTTACTGCACTGCCATGTGCTGTAGCAGGGCCACTGGCCGTAGTTACTGCACTGCCATGTGCTGTAGCAGGGCTACTGGCCGTAGTTACTGCACTGCCATGTGCTGTAGCAGGGCTACTGGCCGTAGTTACTGCACTGCCATGTGCTGTAGCAGGGCCACTGGCCGTAGTTACTGCACTGCCATGTGCTGTAGCAGGGCCACTGGCCGTAGTTACTGCACTGCCGTGTGCTGTAGCAGGGCCACTGGCCGTAGTTACTGCACTGCCATGTGCTGTAGCAGGGCCACTGGCCGTAGTTACTGCACTGCCGTGTGCTGTAGCAGGGCCACTGGCCGTAGTTACTGCACTGCCGTGTGCTGTAGCAGGGCCACTGGCCGTAGTTACTGCACTGTCATGTGCTGTAGCAGGGCCACTGGCCGTAGTTACTGCACTGCCGTGTGCTGTAGCAGGGCCACTGGCCGTAGTTACTGCACTGCCATGTGCTGTAGCAGGGCCACTGGCCGTAGTTACTGCACTGCCGTGTGCTGTAGCAGGGCCACTGGCCGTAGTTACTGCACTGTCATGTGCTGTAGCAGGGCCACTGGCCGTAGTTACTGCACTGTCATGTGCTGTAGCAGGGCCACTGGCCGTAGTTACTGCACTGTCATGTGCTGTAGCAGGGCCACTGGCCGTAGTTACTGCACTGCCATGTGCTGTAGCAGGGCAACTGGCCGTAGTTACTGCACTGCCATGTGCTGTAGCAGGGCCACTGGCCGTAGTTACTGCACTGCCATGTGCTGTAGCAGGGCCACTGGCCGTAGTTACTGCACTGCCGTGTGCTGTAGCAGGGCCACTGGCCGTAGTTACTGCACTGTCATGTGCTGTAGCAGGGCCACTGGCCGTAGTTACTGCACTGTCATGTGCTGTAGCAGGGCCACTGGCCGTAGTTACTGCACTGTCATGTGCTGTAGCAGGGCCACTGGCCGTAGTTACTGCACTGCCATGTGCTGTAGCAGGGCCACTGGCCGTAGTTACTGCACTGCCGTGTGCTGTAGCAGGAACACTGGCCGTAGTTACTGCACTGCCGTGTGCTGTAGCAGGGCCACTGGCCGTAGTTACTGCACTGTCATGTGCTGTAGCAGGGCCACTGGCCGTAGTTACTGCACTGTCATGTGCTGTAGCAGGGCCACTGGCCGTAGTTACTGCACTGCCATGTGCTGTAGCAGGGCCACTGGCCGTAGTTACTGCACTGTCATGTGCTGTAGCAGGGCCACTGGCCGTAGTTACTGCACTGTCATGTGCTGTAGCAGGGCCACTGGCCGTAGTTACTGCACTGCCGTGTGCTGTAGCAGGGCCACTGGCCGTAGTTACTGCACTGCCGTGTGCTGTAGCAGGGCCACTGGCCGTAGTTACTGCACTGTCATGTGCTGTAGCAGGGCCACTGGCCGTAGTTACTGCACTGTCATGTGCTGTAGCAGGGCCACTGGCCGTAGTTACTGCACTGCCATGTGCTGTAGCAGGGCCACTGGCCGTAGCATTCAGACTGCATGTCTGTGGAAGTGTAGTACAGAGATGGGGAAATTAAAATACTCAGACTTCAAAGTTTTTTTGGTTAATTCTTTTAACGTTACTCAGTAAATTGTACTCACAGTTTCATTATCATCTTTAAATCCAAATTCATATTTCTGCCCCCCACTATCCGTCTTACTGCTGTTAGTTTCCTTGTGCCGCTCTTCGTGAGGCTTTCTTTAAGCGACGGTGAAAACTGACAACTTTCCGAATAAACTTTCAAGTTGTGTTGCTGTTAGATCTTTTTGCAATATTTACATTTTGCTATAAATTTGTCTTTGTTAACAAAATGTTTCAACACGATACTCTCGTTGTTTAGTTGGCGTCATCTTTAATATCGAATACAAAATATCGGTATCGACGATATATAAAAAAACGAGTTGTATCGATTTATCGATATTTCACACAGTAATATATCCATATTTTTATATCGTCGATGTATCAAAGGCAACACTAGTACAGACCATGAAGCTGCTCGTTGTCAATTTAACACAAATAATGCACTCTGAGCCTCTATGGCTCACAGATCGCTCAAGACTTCAAACAAACTAATTTCCTCAGTTTGTGCCCTCTCCATGCCTCACACAGCGCCCCCTGTGTGCCCTATTGCTGTGCACACCGACAGCTTCACGCTCTTACCTTACACGCAGTACATGTAAATGTTACCACACAAAACGTACCTCGCCGAAGGTCGGCACACGTCATCGCCCATTCTCGCTACACAAAACAACTAAACGCCTTAAGCAATGACGCTTATTCTCACTAGCATTTCTCCCCCTTGATGAAAAGACTTGAGTGAGGGAAGTTAAAAAAAGGAAGAGCGAAAGCCTTCTTATAATTAGCATAACGACTCTAATTAAAATACGCAGTAAAGACACTCGCTGCAGTGTTCAGACTGCAGTACGTTATTCCGTCCGTCTGCTGGCACATCCCACGAGTGCCGGCCCACTGCGAATCACATTTTCCTGACACTTGCAAATCTAATTAGTTTAAACAAGTCTTCCACTCCTACTAAGCCATATTTACAGTTTCGTCTCCCTTAACCCGCTCTCCGATCATTTTTTATTAGTGTTGCGCGCTTTCGTGTTCTTATAACAGCCCTTATGCACTCCAAATTATTATTCGCTGTGTAGAAAAAAAGACGCAAGTTGGAAGAATCAGGGGTTTGTGGGAGCAGGGTGAAAACTTGAAGAATGGCTACTAGGGGATGAGGCTAAGTGGATCTTTAACCTGAGCCAGAAACACGATTCTCCACCCAAGTAACGTAACAACCCCCTCCCCTTATACCATTTCATAATAACTGCTTTTTCTTTATTCTGTTCCTAATTATTAGTTGCTGCATAAAATTAAATGGCTACGTCCTTTGTCACAGGCAGAAATTTTAGCTGGTAAGAACAATGGCGTAAGTTATAATAGATGGCGTAAAGAAGGCGTTACGAGGTGAAATATGGCGTCGTGCAGCTTTAAGAAACTAATGCAAGAATGTTGCTATGTCGTGACTACAGAGCTAAGTGTTACGTAAAGTAATTGACTTACATAAACATAAACACACACGTGGAAAATTACTAATTTATAATTTTACTTTGAATTTAATAAAACTTTATGTCAAATTGTGGAAATACTTCGTTGACTTCTTGCACTCTTCATGCCAACATTCAACTCACATTGTACAGGCATTAAAACTTTATGACACAAAAATCAACTTCTCGAAGTTATTTTGGATTTTTAAGCATGATACGTGACACATGTTGACACATCTGCTGACATATGCTGACAGTACAGTCGCATACGTGACACATCTGCTGACAGTACAGTCGCATACGTGACATGCTGACATATCTGCTGGCAGTACAGTCGTATACGTGACATATGTTGACATATCTGCTGACAGTACAGTCGAACTACTGTGACATCTAATCATGTAGACATCTGCTGACATACAGTGCATACAGTCGACATACGTGGACATATCTAGTTGTAGACATATACTGCTGACAGACAGTGAATACGTCGGCATCTACGTGACTGAATGTTGACATATCTGCTGACGACAGTAACACAGTCCTGCAATAAGCGCAAAATTTGAGGTTCTCACAGCGGCACAGCCGACAACACGGAATCACTAAGAGTTGTGTACGTCAGAATATCATCGCACTTTGTTTTCACATAACACAAAGGCACGTACAGCTTACGTCAGACAAATATAATCAGAATTTCTTATAATTTTCAAATAAACACATGTACACATATCAGGAATGTTTCTCCTCACACTAGTTACAGATATTCTTATTGCTTGGGCTTCGAAACTTCGTCTTTTGGGACAAAGGCGACTGGGGCGAACAGCAGGTCATTCATCCATGCCTGCAGAGGTTAAGACTATGCGGGTTCTTATGTTAACGCCTAAAACTGGTGTTTAGCCGTTTAAAGCCCAGTGGTTACTACATGTACCACCAGTTTTACATTCACAAATTATACGTTCTGCCCACACAATGTATTTATGTGTTTTGTGTGGATCCCAGAACAAACAGCGATTATTTCACTGTACAACATTAACTGACTGGTTTGTATAACTGAGACGGTGTGTGTTTACTGCGCGGTACGGACTGTATTTATGTGTTTTGTGTGGCTCTGAGAACAAACAGCGATTATTTCACTGTACAACATTAACTGACTGTTTGTATAACTGAGACGGAGTGTGTTTACTGCGCGGTACGGACTGTATTTATGTGTTTTGTGTGGATCTGAGAACAAACAGCGATTATTTCACTGTACAGCATTAACTGACTGGTTTGTATAACTGAGACGGAGTGTGTTTACTGCGCGGTACGGACTGTATTTATGTGTTTTGTGTGGATCTCAGAACAAACAGCGATTATTTCACTGTACAGCATTAACTGACTGGTTTGTATAACTGAGACGGAGTGTGTTTACTGCGCGGTACGGACTGCATGTTTATACATAATGTAGGTTAATGTTCATAAGCACAGCTCCTGACCTTCCGTGTGACGACGACAGACTGCAGACGCAGTTCCGACTTCCCTTCAGCTGTTGTGTGTGTGTGTGTCACCCAGCTGCAGCGAAATCCGTTTATTCTCACTGCTTGCAGCCGAACGTACAAAGCACGCACACACTGTTCACAAGGAGAAGTTCCTCGCAATTTTCGACATACATTCACACGTATTTACAATTTTTCTTTTGATTTAATTATTATGAATGGTATGCAGAGAATATATGTTAAATAGGCCACAGTTGTAGCCTATTTAAAACTGTACCTTCGTGCTTCCCTTCGAACTATGAGGAATCCCCCCCCCCCCCCGCAGGACATGCTGTAACCCGACCGATGTTCGAACCAGCCACCCCCCAATTCAGTTGCACAGCCTCAAGCCACCCAAGTCTGCACGCTCCTGTGCCCAACCCAACGTCCGCCATATTACTGTGCCAAGCATTCACACGAAGTCTGATAGCCATTTACAACTAATTACTACAGAATAAAAGGCCTTCAATACCGTCAGAAGTTTCATATGCTTTCTCTACAGGAAGTAATGCCAAATTCTGTTAATTAAGAAACAAAGCATTTACAAATTAACAAGACACAGAATTACAACAGCATCTGAGATCAAGGAAAAAGGGGATTCTGGGCACAATCATAAATCACGACTTCCTAGGGAAGAAACACCCAAGTTTCTTTCGCTTTGTGGACAGAGTTACGAAATTACGTCATCTAATATTGAAAAGTTAACATACGCACATAGACACGACTCCAATTAGTGCTCGTACCTTACGACAGGCGCCTGTTTGGGGTGTCGCCGATCACAACTCGTTAGCCTACGTCGCGAGTCTCGAAGTTCGCCATATTGTTACCGCTGATTGTAGAAAACTAAAAGGCGATTGCACTAGCTTAGTGTTCGTATAACGTTCTGTCAAAATGTCTCAAACTGTTTGAGAACAGAAACAAAGTTGGGGATCAGACAGGTGTGGCAGCACAATGACGTCATCATTAGCCTTAATATCGCCTTTAGCCTACCTGAAAGGTGGAAGAACCATTCCGCGTGCGAGATAACCATGCTGTCTGCATGTCTGCTATTGCAGTTGCTAAAAAGCTGGACAGAGCTGTACACAATATGCCACTGACAGACACATCTGCAACCAGCAACAACAAATGGCGGACGCAAAAAACAAAACCTATTTAGTTACACAATTTTTAAGAACCAACAAATGCGCTATATTATCAAGTATTGTTCAATATCCGCTACATATGTTTCGGCACCAGTTGAACCGTCCTCAGGGGGTCAAGGTTACATTCACCTTACATCCTTTAGTTAATCCGATGATATAATATATATATATATACACTATATAAAGTCAAGTTCAAGGCTACAGTGCTAAAAATTGTTAAAAATCGTGAATTATTATCAAAATGCAAGGTGGACATAACGTGAAACTATTTAGTTACAGTCAGAAACTTCGAGATTATATACATAAAGCCTTATGTGGAGACCACGTCTGTCCGTCCTTCCGTGACCTAGTGACAGCGGCTACACTCTGGATGAATAATTGTTAAGTTTCGTGACAAGTGACAACGTGACAGCAACACTTGCAGGGCGCCAATGGATCTCTATCGTACTTTCAACATTCTGTCCGATTTTGGTAAACTTCAGCAGAAGACGAAATCTGTGATCTTCTGGGTCATTACACGGCGTAACATCAACATCGCGGCGGAAGCCTGACGTCAAGGTCAGCAGAAGATGTCTGTACAAACTGCTGCTGATTGTGATATTGCAACAACCAGCATAGGGGACGCCGTACCTTCCTTATCGACGTCACTGCAACTGCATTTACGCGTGTACCGTAAAGACTAAGGGCATTTTGAAAGTAAAAAACGCCTTGTTAAAGTCTATGCGTACATCGTTTACAGTCTTGTTTCTTTTTCATGGGGGGAAATCGGTTAAACAGAAGAAACACAAAACAGTTTTGGCTATACGCAGGCGAAGGTCTTGTGCAAGTAAATATCAAGTCCCAGAAGTAGCAGCGACGCTAAACACCAAGTAATTCACTCGCAAGGTGCTGTGACGTCACTCCGCACTTGTAGGCTCAATGGCTATGCTACAAGATCCTGCGGGCGCTTCGCTCTCGGATACGCAGCCAAATCACGGAAATTAAGTGTCAACAGAGAGAAAAGAGGGAGAAATAGACTGTAACAAAGTGAAGAGATATCTGACTGTGAACCGCTGCGTTCTCACCCCAAAGCTTACCTACATCTCTGCTTCAGTCGGTAAATACTGCGCGTATTGCTGCACGTAGCACAAGAACTACTAACATTTATGTAAATACTGCGCGTATTGCTGCACGTAGCACAAGAACTACTAACATTTATGTAAATACTGCGCGTATTGCTGCACGTAGCACAATAACTACTAACATTTATGTAAATACTGCGCGTATTGCTGCACGTAGCACAATAACTACTAACATTTATGTAAATACTGCGCGTATTGCTGCACGTAGCACAAGAACTACTAACATTTATGTAAATACTGCGCGTATTGCTGCACGTAGCACAATAACTACTAACATTTATGTAAATACTGCGCGTATTGCTGCACGTAGCACAATAACTACTAACATGTATGTAAATACTGCGCGTATTGCTGCACGTAGCACAATAACTACTAACATTTATGTAAATACTGCGCGTATTGCTGCACGTAGCACAATAACTACTAACATTTATGTAAATACTGCGCGTATTGCTGCACGTAGCACAATAACTACTAACATTTATGTAAATACTGCGCGTATTGCTGCACGTAGCACAAGAACTACTAACATTTATGTAAATACTGCGCGTATTGCTGCACGTAGCACAAGAACTACTAACATTTATGTAAATACTGCGCGTATTGCTGCACGTAGCACAAGAACTACTAACATTTATGTAAATACTGCGCGTATTGCTGCACGTAGCACAAGAACTACTAACATTCATGTAAGCAGACAACATTGGATCCACCTAATGTGCACCATTTGAGAGGTTAGCTGACCGGTAAACAGTTTGCCCTGTGCACAGTAGGTACCAAGTTCGTATCTAAAATTAGTCCGGAAAGCACCTCTACTAATACGAATTCTTCACCCTATCCGGACAAACACTGGCACCGAACTGTAACCAGAAGGTCACGTCAGTAGTTGCACATCTGTTCGTAATTTAACACAAGATTGGTCCAGATGATCTTTATTGCAGATATAAAACTACTGCAGTATATATATATATATATATATATATATATATATGTTCTTATTAATTCCACAGCCAGATCCACGGCTTCGTTGCTAAAAATACGTTTTCTGTCTAATAGTTTCGGCTCGTAAGAGCCATAATCAGGCCATAACACAAATTATAAGCTGGAAACCTCCGCGGTTTGTACGCAATCCCCAATCCTACAAAATAAACCTGCCGTCGTACAACTAGCTGCTATATAGACATTGTAAGTGAAGTCGCTAAATGAACCAATTTCTTTCTAAGTTGACAGCGTCCCTCTGTGGGTCAAACTGTACTGCGACGTCTGAAGGTAGATATACCGCCCGCAATACACAGGCATACGTAACTTTACTAATTACTTAATTGACAAAAGCTGGCTAACATCGATGGCTGGAGAAGCAGCGCATGCAGAAGACGAAACACGTCGTAAATACAATGTATTAGAAGTTAATGGGAGGATTACTGACTTGTCAGGGAACAAAACGAGAGGAGCCACAGAGCAGTGAGTATCAGAACATTAATAGTCCGTCAGCACTTCCGCAGCTTTATTTGAGAATAAAAATTTGGATTATTTTGTTATTTCTCAAAACAAGGGTCTCTTGACACGTGACGTTTCAAGAAAGAAGATTCATTTTTGTTCCTTCGCTTCATTCCATGTCCTCCACATGTAGCAGCATTTCGAAAAAATGAGTTTTAGATCTTGTGGTAACGTGCGTAATGCTCTGTCAGATGAGTTGGATAAAGAGCGATAACTGTCGAATAAGGCTTCGTGCAAAGTACGGCGACTGGCGAGCCGATAAGGACGAGTGCTGCATTAACGCTACAGACGTTTGTCTATAACTGCAGTGCCTACCTTAATAAAAGCCAATTCAATACTTGCGAGCACTCACAGACATCACAGTTCGGTGTTTCACTTTAATAAGTGATAAACCGGGATTCCAGTCTTTTGGGAAGTGACGCTATGTCCTTGGGTGTGTGAATTCCGACGTTTCGAAAGATCGTATTGCTTATAATTTCCAAGGTCCGGGACCAAGAAGAATGTCTTCCTCATCAAGACAAAGGCAGTACGATCCTTCCAAAAGCGCGGAATCACTTGTCCAAGGACTCAGCGTCGTATCATTGAATACTATAATGTTCAAAACAAAAAACGCGCTTTTAATACAACTGAGAGTAAATACAGGCCTTTCCTTGGGACTAAGGTCCTCCTTACGAAGCGTCCGTATAAAGTGTGACAGGTAATTAACACCTTACAGCCCAGTGGTTACTATATGTACCACCAGTGTAACATTCAACAATTCTACGTTCTGCCCACACAGTGTATTTATGTGTTTTGTGTGGATCTCAGAACAAACAGCGATTATTTCACTGTACAACATTAACTGACTGGTTTGTATAACTGAGACGGAGTGTGTTTACTGCGCGGTACGGACTGTATTTATGTGTTTTGTGTGGATCTCAGAACAAACAGCGATTATTTCACTGTACAACATTAACTGACTGGTTTGTTAAAACTGTACTGCACGGAGATTGTTTTTGTTATTAACAACTTGCCTAGGGCTGGACGGACTGGCGAATTATTATGTGTTTTGTGTGGATCTCAGAACAAACAGCGATTATTTCACTGTACAACATTAACTGACTGGTTTGTATAACTGAGACGGAGTGTGTTTACTGCGCGGTACGGACTGTATTTATGTGTTTTGTGTGGATCTCAGAACAAACAGCGATTATTTCACTGTACAACATTAACTGACTGGTTTGTGTAACTGAGACGGAGTGTGTTTACTGCGCGGTACGGACTGTATTTATGTGTTTTGTGTGGATCTCAGAACAAACAGCGATTATTTCACTGTACAACATTAACTGACTGGTTTGTGTAACTGAGACGGAGTGTGTTTACTGCGCGGTACGGACTGTATTTATGTGTTTTGTGTGGATCTCAGAACAAACAGCGATTATTTCACTGTACAACATTACTGACTGGTTTGTGTAACTGAGACGGAGTGTGTTTACTGCGCGGTACGGACTGTATTTATTTGTTTTGTGTGGATCTCAGAACAAAAGCGATTATTTCACTGTACAAATTAACTGACTGTTTGTATAACTAAGACGGAGTGTGTTTACTGCGCGGTACGGACTGAATATTGCTATATAATTCATGTTAATAGGCTCTAGTGTTTAGAGAGTTAAACACACGCATGTCCCACGTCATACTCCACCTGTGTGTTTACAAACGCACATCACATTATGGTCAAGTTCAGAAAGTATTAGGTAATAACTTTAAATGTTACTACTTGATATCTCATGCACCGTAGCGGTTATGGTTCAAGTAGCTGAGGGCAGTCGAGGCCGGTAACGGAGGGGGACTGAGAGGTGGGCCATCTGAGTGAGTCAAAGGACCCAACATAAATGGCTTTGAATTCATTGAATGCTTCAGTGTTACTGCCGGTCGGTCCCGCCTCATGATTTACAGCAACTCTCAAACGTTAGCTAATTAAGCTTCTGTCGCAAAACGTCGGCCTGCTCTCTTTTTTATATTAACAGATCTCCTCTCCAATGCTGGCCGAAACCAACCAACCTTAGACAGAAAAAAAATCACCCTTCGTATTCCCTTCTCCAGTTCTGTTATTTGTTTCTATGGTAACCAAGCTGTGTACAGTAATTGTAACCCTGCAGCCGACAGAACGCTTATATGGAATACAGGGCGGAAGTGAGTACAGTTCATTTTGCAAATGCAATGAATAATTTCGGTTGTGAGGTTGGGGTGCACCTGGAGGTCATGTCAGCAAACATGCTGACCGCACTGGAGAAGACGTGAGTTTAATTAAACAGGCAATACCAATAGAGTAAAGAGACGTTAGACGTCTGTTTCTTCGAGTTATCACAATCAGTAAGTCTGGCGTCATCCAAATCGCAACCACTCATGGAAGGACAAATAGTTTATACTTCCAGCAAAGCTCCTCACGTGAGGCACCGGTCCATCCCAAAACCTGCACCTAGACATGACAAAATGAATTCGGAAAAAGAAAGGAAAGCAGTGTATGGGCCTATTTTCCATTTTGTCGAAATACTGAGTATAAAATTGGTTCTTATGTGATTTGCTGCTCCACTATTATACACACTAATACAGATATAAACTAATGTATACACAGACATGCAGACATAGACACTAATACACAGACATTAATACAGATATAGACACTAATACATACACAGACACATACAGACATACACACTAATACAGACAGATACTAATACATACAGAAACTAATAAACATAGACACTAATACATACACATTAATACAGATATGAACACTAATAATACACAGACACTAATACAGACATAGACACTAATACATACAGACATTAATACAGACAGACACTAATAGACATAGACACTAATACATACAGAAACTAATAAACATAGACACTAATACATACACATTAATACAGATATAGACACTAATACATACACAGACACATACAGACATACACACTAATACAGACAGATACTAATACATACAGAAACTAATAAACATAGACACTAATACATACACATTAATACAGATATGAACACTAATAATACACAGACACTAATACAGACATAGACACTAATACATACAGACATTAATACAGACAGACACTAATAGACATAGACACTAATACATACAGAAACTAATACAGACATAGACACTAATACATACAGACATTAATACAGACAGACACTAATAGACATAGACAATAATACATACAGAAACTAATACATAAGACATTAATACACATATACACATAATGCATACACAGACACTAATACAGACAGACACTAATACAGACACAGACACTAATACCCACGCTGCTTCATACCTGTAAGAGCACTAAAAACGAAGAACAGAACTTTGATGCGTCTAAACGGTAGCAACTGGGAATGTGAGAGTTAAGTTGGGCGAAAGCCTGTAAGGACTTGTTTAGAGCAGAGGACGAGCTTTGTGACACGCTGACGGTGCTCATTGTTTATAGAGGAGCGCAACGTAATGCAGGCTGCAATCTATCGTGGACACTTTACCTGCGGGTAGAATGTGTTTTGAATGTGCTAATGTTGCTGTTATCTGAACATGACACGAACCGGGAAAGCGAGAACTAGAGAAAACATCAGGCAGCACACAAAGTAATCGATCATACAGAATGACAAGACATAGCTTTATGGGTTCTTATGGTGTCGCTGG
Source organism: Reticulitermes speratus (assembly GCA_021186555.1). Classification (NCBI taxonomy): domain Eukaryota; kingdom Metazoa; phylum Arthropoda; class Insecta; order Blattodea; family Rhinotermitidae; genus Reticulitermes; species Reticulitermes speratus. The sequence continues at coordinate 460,466 of JAJKFL010000002.1, forward strand.
CTCGTAAAGATGCAAACCGGAAAGGGAAAGAAGGCACGGTCAAGTAAATGTAAACACATTACTGTAGTTTATATGTGGCCATGTGAAGCAAAGGTGAAGGAGCGTGACGTGACGTGACGTGACGTTGAAACACGTAACGAAATGACACAAAGTTCGTACGTAATGCAGTATCAAATATTATAGACTGACGGCATGAATTGGGAAGGTGAAGTATCACTCAGGGCTGTTGACAAAGTTACACACATTTCTTACGCTGCGTTCTGTCTGTCTGTCTGTCTGTCTGCCTGTACGAACCGACAACTGCAAAGTAACAAGTTCCGGACGCCTAACGAACAGCGTCCGGTCACTGCCACAGCACGTCATAATCATTCAAAATATCGGTAATCAGTGAACAGACGTCTCTGTGCAATTACACGATCACTCGCTACTTCTGCATCACAAATTACACGATCACTCGCTACTTCTGCATTACAAATTACACGATCACTCGCTACTTCTGCATTACAAATTACACGATCACTCGCTACTTCTGCATTACAAATTACACGATCACTCGCTACTTCTGCATTACAAATTACACGATCACTCGCTACTTCTGCATTACAAATTACACGATCACTCGCTACTTCTGCATTACAAATTACACGATCACTCGTTACTTCTGCATTACAAATTACACGATCACTCGCTACTTCTGCATTACAAATTACACGATCACTCGCTACTTCTGCATTACAAATTACACGATCACTCGCTACTTCTGCATTACAAATTACACGATCACTCGCTACTTCTGCATTACAAATTACACGATCACTCGCTACTTCTGCATTACAAATTACACGATCACTCGCTACTTCTGCATTACAAATTACACGATCACTCGCTACTTCTGCATTACAAATTACACGATCACTCGCTACTTCTGCATTACAAATTTCTTTCTCCTTTTCACGCTCTTCACATTGGTCAAAAACTTCGAACACATTCGGAAAGAAGACGGAATAAGCAGCATATGTTTATGCAGCAAGACTGAGATTAGATTAACATGAATGTTGGGTATGTGGAAGGATATGACAGTGGCTTCTTTGCTTGCATGATTCCTGAATTTGCCTGAAGTGCGTAAGAACCACCAATATCCTATCAGGTTATGGTACAGTCTGGTCAAGTGCACAGTGCTTCGTCTTACAGGCCGCTGTTTTAGCACTCTTGATGCAAAGCATGAAATTTGTACGAAAGTCATCTCACAATCTCCGTATTCGTTCTACAGACTCGGCCCATACACACTCTTAAAAAGCTTACGTGACCGAAACGTCCTGTATATGAAACATACACAGGACAATGGACAATGTCAAATACGATACTTCTCATAACAAATCATCCACAGTCACACAACACAACTGTTCGATACGCAATTACCTGCTTGTACCAAATTATTACTCTTTCGTAAGTCCAAACAGTTTGCTCGTTTCTTTATCCTGACACACACGCACCTTATTTTGAGTGTGTTGCGGGGTTAATGCGACTCCATAACTACACGTTCCTTCGAAACGTCGGACCGTGTTAAACCCACCACACAGGGTAACATATCTGAAGACCAGAATCACTATCAACGCGACCGAAACGTCATATCTCGCTCAGTTTATGTTTACAAACAGAATGACAAAGTGTCGCACAGTGCCAATGGTGTGCCGTGACGTGCAACATACAGTTTGACGGTACAAGAGTAAAGTGTCGTACAGTGCCAATGGTGTGCCGTGACGTGCAATATACAGTTTGACGGTACAAGAGTAAAGTGTCGCACAGTGCCAATGGTGTGCCGTGACGTGCAACATACAGTTTGACGGTACAAGAGTAAAGTGTCGCACAGTGCCAATGGTGTGCCGTGATGTGCAACATACAGTTTGACAGTACAAGAGTAAAGTGTCGCACAGTGCCAATGGTGTGCCGTGACGTGCAACATACAGTTTGACGGTACAAGAGTAAAGTGTCGCACAGTGCCAATGGTGTGCCGTGATGTGCAACATACAGGTTGACGGCACAAGAGCAAAGTGTCGCACAGTGCCAATGGTGTGCCGTGACATGCAACATACAGTTTGACGGTACAAGAGCAAAGTGTCGTACAGTGCCAATGGTGTGCCGTGACATGCAACATACAGTTTGACGGTACAAGAGCAAAGTGTCGCACAGTGCCAATGGTGTGCCGTGACATGCAACATACAGTTTGACGGTACAAGAGCAAAGTGTCGTACAGTGCCAATGGTGTGCCGTGACATGCAACATACAGTTTGACGGCACAAGAGCAAAGTGTCGCACAGTGCCAATGGTGTGCCGTGACATGCAACATACAGTTTGACGGTACAAGAGCAAAGTGTCGTACAGTGCCAATGGTGTGCCGTGACGTGCAACATAGAGTTTGACGGTACAAGAGCAAAGTGTCGCAGTGCCAATGGTGTGCCGTGACGTGCAACATACAGTTTGACGGTACAAGAGCAAAGTGTCGTACAGTGCCAATGGTGTGCCGTGACGTGCAACATACAGTTTGACGGTACAAGAGTAAAGTGTCGTACAGTGCCAATGGTGTGCCGTGACGTGCAACATACAGTTTGACGGTACAAGAGTAAAGTGTCGCACAGTGCCAATGGTGTGCCGTGACGTGCAACATACAGTTTGACGGTACAAGAGCAAAGTGTCGCACAGTGCCAATGGTGTGCCGTGACGTGCAACATACAGTTTGAAGGTACAAGAGTAAAGTGTCGCACAGTGCCAATGGTGTGCCGTGACGTGCAACATACAGTTTGACGGTACAAGAGCAAAGTGTCGTACAGTGCCAATGGTGTGCCGTGACGTGCAACATACAGTTTGACGGTACAAGAGCAAAGTGTCGTACAGTGCCAATGGTGTGCCGTGACGTGCAACATACAGTTTGACGGTACAAGAGTAAAGTGTCGCACAGTGCCAATGGTGTGCCGTGACGTGCAACATACAGTTTGACGGTACAAGAGTAAAGTGTCGCACAGTGCCAATGGTGTGCCGTGACGTGCAACATACAGTTTGACGGTACAAGAGTAAAGTGTCGCACAGTGCCAATGGTGTGCCGTGACGTGCAACATACAGTTTGACGGTACAAGAGCAAAGTGTCGCACAGTGCCAATGGTGTGCCGTGACGTGCAACATACAGTTTGACGGTACAAGAGTAAAGTGTCGCACAGTGCCAATGGTGTGCCGTGACGTGCAACATACAGTTTGACGGTACAAGAGCAAAATGTCGCACAGTGCCAATGGTGTGCCGTGACGTGCAACATACAGTTTGACGGTACAAGAGCAAAATGTCGCACAGTGCCAATGGTGTGCCGTGACGTGCAACATACAGTTTGACGGTACAAGAGCAAAGTGTCGCACAGTGCCAATGGTGTGCCGTGACGTGCAACATACAGTTTGACGGTACAAGAGCAAAATGTCGCACAGTGCCAATGGTGTGCCGTGACGTGCAACATACAGTTTGACGGTACAAGAGCAAAGTGTCGCACAGTGCCAATGGTGTGCCGTGACGTGCAACATACAGTTTGACGGTACAAGAGCAAAGTGTCGCACAGTGCCAATGGTGTGCCGTGACGTGCAACATACAGTTTGACGGTACAAGAGCAAAGTGTCGCACAGTGCCAATGGTGTGCCGTGACGTGCAACATACAGTTTGACGGTACAAGAGCAAAGTGTCGCACAGTGCCAATGGTGTGCCGTGACGTGCAACATACAGTTTGACGGTACAAGAGCAAAGTGTCGCACAGTGCCAATGGTGTGCCGTGACGTGCAACATACAGTTTGACGGTACAAGAGCAAAGTGTCGCACAGTGCCAATGGTGTGCCGTGACGTGCAACATACAGTTTGACGGTACAAGAGCAAAGTGTCGCACAGTGCCAATGGTGTGCCGTGACGTGCAACATACAGTTTGACGGTACAAGAGCAAAGTGTCGCACAGTGCCAATGGTGTGCCGTGACGTGCAACATACAGTTTGACGGTACAAGAGCAAAGTGTCGCACAGTGCCAATGGTGTGCCGTGACGTGCAACATACAGTTTGACGGTACAAGAGCAAAGTGTCGCACAGTGCCAATGGTGTGCCGTGACGTGCAACATACAGTTTGACGGTACGGCCTGCCCCGTGCCAGTTTATAGGAAACTCACAGATGCTCACAGTATTACATGCGGACCGCGTGTTCAGAACTTGACCCACATTGGACAATGAATGTACAAGTCACGTGCAGGAACTCCTAGACATGCCTTAAGTACAGCACAGCTTTTACTGAGAGGCAATTCTATCCCAGTCGGATGAAAAATGTACAAAATGCGTCAAATTTTCATTTAGGCATCAAAGCAAACTACAAGTTCCACTGCACCAATCTGTACAAAACTAGCAAAGTGCTCAGATCGGTCAACAAACTAACGACGACAGACGGACAGACGCTCATCATGACCCCCATTAAGGCGATCTGCACTGCGCTGACGCCAATTACACATTTTGCACAGAACGTCTCTACTCAATTCCATGAAAATCCAGTACACGTTCAGTCGCTGATAAGACGTCGCCGACGGACGGACGGACGTGGTGTCTACTTACGGCGTTCCTTTTCATTCGCAAGCAATGCCTAAAAAGTAAATTCACAGACCTGTGGCTTTAAACGGAGGACAGGAGGATGACTGAACCTACACTAAAATTTTGAAAGCATTTCGAGGATTTAGAACTAATTGGTTTCTGGACTTTGTCCATCGTCCGGAAATCTAAAATAGTGGGTTTCTCCCTCCCCCTTCACTTGAGGACGCAAGCAGATCCACCTTCCGAAACGTCGTAATTTTAGATTTCCGGACGAAGCACAAAGTCCAGTAACCAATCAGCTCTCAATGTTACAGACCGCCGTCAGAAGCTTTTGGAATTTACTTCGAGAATTCTTAAATATCGATCGTGACAAGAAGCTGTATTCATGTCTACATACTGGGTCATAACGCACATTACGCACAGTGCGTACGATATGAACATGACGTCGCCGTTCAGAGCTGACAGTTTATTTTATGTTACATGTTTCGGCCCTCTGCATAATACCTGGTTGAGATAATGTTTTGTGGGAGAAACTTTGGTACACACAGTTCTTACGTCTCGTATCAGAAGTACAAATATTTGAGAGGAGCGTAACGGACGGACGGACAACAGGGACAAAGACGGGCGAAGACAGAAACAGCAGAAGATGGAACATGATGTAAATCAAAGAAGTTTGTGATGATTTTCTTCTCTCGTTTGTTTTTCTCAAGCAAGAGTGGAAACAAGATGGATTGAAGGCGATGTTCTACTTGCTCGAAGGCAGAGAGGGTGGGTAGGGGTGGAATTAAGGTAGGAAGATGTCTTTGTGGACTTAACAACTTTCGGCATTGTCCGAAGACTAACCGGAGGAAACGATTTTCTTGCCGCCAGATACAGGGTGTTGTATTCAAATGAGCGTAATTTTATTTTTCTCTTTTCGTGTTCTGTGCGAGCACAACTTTAAAGCGAACTGAAACGACGTCGCGGTTTTGGTTACAAACTGCTAAGACGTCAAGACGCAAGCACAGTCAGTTGGGTCCGTCGCATGGCTTTGCTATCGGCTTACTCAAGACTTTAAATAAGACGCAAGGGAAGAAAATAACGCGGTAAGACCAGAGAGTGTGAGAGCAACAGGACTTCATCTCACTGACTACAGTTTAACAAATCTCCAATTTCCCACGGTACACTGCAATACAATCTTCATAAAGTAACGTAACACTGCGCGTTATACGCGGTTCTCACAGCGGGGTTTTTACAACTCTTCTGGGACCTGACTCTGTGTCGTTGGACTGCTGGATCCTGGAACATGAAGGAACTAGGATTTACCGAAACGTCGGGAATAACTCGTCCAACGGCACACCGTCACATCACATCCGAGAGGACTCGAGGAACCAAAATTAGATTCTAATTATCAGTTTGCATAATCCCGCCGAAAATATATAATATAAACGTTTAAAATTCATGTTAATTAAATTCAAGGTCGGATTATGAGAAATTAACATTAAAGTTTAAATATATACGTTAACACTATCCTAATATACGTTATGCGAACGTAGTTGCCAAGGGACTGAGGTTAACAGTATCCTAATATACGTTATGCGAACGTAGTTGCCAAGGGACTGAGGTTAACAGTATCCTAATATACGTTATGCGAACGTAGTTGCCAAGGGACTGAGGTTAACAGTATCCTAATATACGTTATGCGAACGTAGTTGCCAAGAGACTGAGGTTAACAGTATCCTAATATACGTTATGCGAACGTAGTTGCCAAGGGATTAAGGTTAACAGTATCCTAATATGCGTTATGCGAACGTAGTTGCCAAGGGACTGAGGTTAACAGTATCCTAATATACGTTATGCGAACGTAGTTGCCAAGGGACTGAGGTTTCAAGACGAGAGGGTGTAGGCTTACCACGGGGTTTCAGGATGACGTCACTATTATTATTATTATTATTATCCACAATATAATGTTTAGAACGAATACAAAGCTTGTAATTACACAACGGCCATTTTAGACACATTTGTAATTACACAACGGCCATTTTAGACACATTTGTAATTACACAACGGCCATTTTAGAACATTTGTAATTACACAACGGCCATTTTAGACACATTTGTAATTACACAACGGCCATTTTAGACATTTGTAATTACACAACGCCATTTTAGACACATTTGTAATTACACAACGGCCATTTTAGACACATTTGTAATTACACAACGGCCATTTTAGACACATTTGTAATTACACAACGGCCATTTTAGACACATTTGTAATTACACAACGGCCATTTAGACACATTTGTAATTACACAACGGCCATTTTAGACACATTTGTAATTACACAACGGCCATTTTAGACACATTTGTAATTACACAACGGCCATTTTAGACACATTTGTAATTACACAACGGCCATTTTAGACACATTTGTAATTACACAACGGCCATTTTAGACACATTTGTAATTACACAACGGCCATTTTAGACACATTTGTAATTACACAACGGCCATTTAGACACATTTGTAATTACACAACGGCCATTTTAGACACATTTGTAATTACACAACGGCCATTTAGACACATTTGTGACCTTACATAAAATCAAAGAGGCCAAAGTACAGGTACGAAATTTATAAAATGTATATTACTGAGGACTCTGCTCTTTTGGGGTGTGACGCGGTGTCGTTTCGTGAGTGAATCCCGACGTTTCCAAGGAACCTGCCTTCATTTTCAAGGGTGAAGTGGAACAAGATGAATTCCTCCTGGTTCACTGGATCCTTGAAAAAGAAGGCATTACAAACGTCGGAAAGATCTCACCCAACGACGCAGCGTCACATGCCAGAAGAGCGCAGTCCTCAACTACACGGCGGTGGGAATTTCAAGTCGCACATTACTTGCTGTTATTCCTCTAAAACAACATTTAACCTCCATGAACTAAGGCATAGTACGTTCATGAAATGTGCCTTCGTACGCACTGGCATAACGACGCTATATGCACACTACACAGGGCCTTACTGAACACGGACACTGTTTGTTACAGCGTACAGTTGGCAGCACTGCGCCCCAAAGTCTTCCACAGTGATATAATGAAGTTTTAATCGCTGCCAGAGAAGAAGGCGTAAGAAAAAGGACGAGAAATAAGAAGAAACAGAATAAGAAATCTTCTTTTCAGAACCGCGGGGTAGAAAAGACACTGGATTAGAGCCACGGGCGGTGGATTGCTGGAGAAACTGGAATGCTGGGGCGCCTGGAGAAAGAGAAAAGATATTTAAATGCGTTCCAACTAGCAGAAATCGTGGTGGCAGATTAAGAACTGCAAGGAAATCGTTATGGTTCAGAACACTAATAGACAAAAATCAAATATGATCCTTACGGGAGTCTGGAAGGCATAATGGTACTGCATGACAGAACTAATGATTAAGGAACAGAAGGGCAGCTACAAGACACGTGGGCCTGTGTTACATATGTAATGTGTTACATATGTAATGTGTTACATATGTAATGTGTTACATATGTAATGTGTTACATATGTAATGTGTTACATATGTAATGTGTTACATATGTAATGTGTTACATATGTAACGTGTTAATATGTAACGTGTTACATATGTAACGTGTTACATAGTAACGTGTTACATATGTAACGTGTTACATATGTAATGTTTACAAGTAATACGTGATGTTGAGTACAACTGACACAACTGTTGTGAGACTAAAAGAAGTTATGGAGAAGCAGAAGCACTAAAGTCAGTGCTTCCTAAACTGGTAAATTACCCAAATTGGATAAAGGGGTTTTTCTTTGGGTAACGACACACCTCGGAATACACATTAAAATTTACCGTAAAAGTGTATAAGAAGAAGTACTCTGAAGAACGTGACCAGTCAGTGTGCACCGATACTCTAAAACAGTCTAACTGTGCATTATACTGACTGGCTGGGACCTGGGTGATGAAATGTGCGTGGTGAATAGTTACTGAATTGTTTGTGGCTGCTAAATGTTTAGAGATGTTTAGACTAAAGACATTGCATCAAACATAATGTTTGTGGATGCTAAAATGTTTAGAGATGTTTAGACTAAAGACATTGCATCAAACATAATGTTTGTGGCTGCTAAATGTTTAGAGATGTTTAGACTAAAGACATTGCATCAAACATAATGTTTGTGGATGCTAAATGTTTAGAGATGTTTAGACTAAAGACATTGCATCAAACATAATGTTTGTGGATGCTAAAATGTTTAGAGATGTTTAGACTAAAGACATTGCATCAAACATAATGTTTGTGGCTGCTAAATGTTTAGAGATGTTTAAAATAAAGACGTTGCATCAAACATAATGTTTGTGGATGGTAAAATGTTTAGAGACGTTTAAAATAAAGACGTTGCATCAAACATAATGTTTGTGGATGCTAAAATGTTTAGAGACGTTTAAAATAAAGACGTTGCATCAAACATAATGTTTGTGGATGCTAAAATGTTTAGAGACGTTTAAAATAAAGACGTTGCATCAAACATAATGTTTGTGGATGCTAAAATGTTTAGAGACGTTTAAAATAAAGACGTTGCATCAAACATAATGTTTGCTTCCTATTTCTTACCGATCTGTCTTCACTTGTCAAATACGTGTTCTGTGCAGTTAGTGTTTTACCTACATTGGGTAAAAAGGACTTTCTGATAGCGGTTTTGGGTAATGAAGGAAAATGTTTGGGAAGCAGTGCACTAAACTCTGTGCGAGTTTTCAGGTTACCACAGCGGTGTAACCGAGTATTCCGGTCAGAGTCTTTGGAATTACTTACACAACGGGACAGTATAACATGCCAGGCGAACGGAAGTCTGTGTCATTTACACTGGAGCACAAAAATGATTTGTGGATTGCTGTTCGTATGACTGTAACTGCACGGTTTTAGTGATTACGTCGAGTGATAAACTGGAAAGCGTGACACGAAGTGGTCACTGTCCGTTTAAGGCGAAACAGCGCACAGTGCGAGTCAGTGTAACCGACAGACAGGTCAGGACACGACCCCAGTACCTCTCAGGTACTAAACAGCAGGTACCTTTTACCATTTCGCGTATTATATTTCCACGGTTTGTCCTTAACTATTGTCAAATGGGTAAAGTAACACTGCCTAGAGCTGAATGCTTGTGCTTACAGTCAAATGGTCCGCCTTAAGACGCTCCGAGCAAATGAATAACATTCCAGAGATTAAGAGAGATGTTGATAGATCTTCAAAGTAAACAGGTCTAAATGACAGTAAAATTAAACTGTGTGACTATTAAAAATAGTCGTATTTAATACGATGAGCGTTTTGAAACTTAAAACATTACAGAAGGACAGACAATGTTCAGATTAGGTACTTATGGCACTGTGCATAGTGCCATATAGCATACATATAGAATGACAGTTAGTATGGCAATGTGCATAGTGCCATATAGCATACATATAGAATGACAGTTAGTATGGCAATGTGCATAGTGCCATATAGCATACATATAGAATGACAGTTAGTATGGCAATGTGCATAGTGCCATATAGCATACATATAGAATGACAGTTAGTATGGCAATGTGCATAGTGCCATATAGCATACATATAGAATGACAGTTAGTATGGCAATGTGCATAGTGCCATATAGCATACATATAGAATGACAGTTAGTATGGCAATGTGCATAGTGCCATATAGCATACATATAGAATGACAGTTAGTATGGCAATGTGCATAGTGCCATATAGCATACATATAGAATGACAGTTAGTATGGCAATGTGCATAGTGCCATATAGCATACATATAGAATGACAGTTAGTATGGCAATGTGCATAGTGCCATATAGCATACATATAGAATGACAGTTAGTATGGCAATGTGCATAGTGCCATATAGCATACATATAGAATGACAGTTAGTATGGCAATGTGCATAGTGCCATATAGCATACATAAGCCACATGAACGTAGTTTGTCTACATGTAGACTTGTGCGCCTTACTAATCACGGATAAATGAAAACCCGAAACATGTAGCAAAATAAATAAGCAGGTCACACATTTCTTAAACCAACAAATGCACACCTTTTATTTATTACACAATGCAATTTTTTACAGTAAAATCAGTCCAACATGTTTCGGATCCCTATTCTGTGACCATCATCAGGGATCCGTATCGTGAATCACACAAAATCACAAATCAACAAATAATGGTACATGTTAAAAGTTCAAAATGTAAGCTATGTCTGTTGTGTAACAAAATGTATTGTACAATAAATAAGAAGTGTGCAATTTTGTTGGTTTAAGAAATGTGTGATGGAATGAAAGTGTACGGACTGAACACTAAAATGTAAAGTGCACGGACTGAACACTAAAATGTAAAGTGCACGGACTGAACACTAAAATGTAAAGTGCACGGACTGAACACTAAAATGTAAAGTGCACGGACTGAACACTAAAATGTAAAGTGCACGGACTGAACACTACAATGTAAAGTGCACGGACTGAACACTAAAATGTAAAGTGCACGGACTGAACACTAAAATGTAAAGTGCACGGACTGAACACTAAAATGTAAAGTGCACGGACTGAACACTAAAATGTAAAGTGCACGGACTGAAAACTAAAATGTAAAGTGCACGGACTGAACACTAAAATGTAAAGTGCACGGACTGAACACTAGAATGTAAAGTGCACGGACTGAACACTAAAATGTAAAGTGCACGGACTGAACACTAAAATGTAAAGTGCACGGACTGAACACTAAAATGTAAAGTGCACGGATGAACACTAAATGTAAAGTGCACGGACTGAACACTACAATGTAAAGTGCACGGAGAGGTCATCTGAACACTAAAATGTAAAGTGCACGGACTGAACACTAAATGTAAAGTGCACGGACTGAACACTAAAATGTAAAGTGCACGGACTGAAAACTATAATGTAAAGTGCACGGACTGAACACTAAAATGTAAAGTGCACGGACTGAACACTAGAATAAAGTGATAAAATGTGGCACGGACTGAACACTAAATGTAAAGTGCACGGACTGAACACTAAAATGTAAAGTGCACGGACTGAACACTAAAATGTAAAGTGCACGGACTGAACACTAAAATGTAAAGTGCACGGACTGAACACTACAATGTAAAGTGCACGGACTGAACACTAAAATGTAAAGTGCACGGACTGAACACTAAATGTAAAGTGCACGGACTGAACACTAAAATGTAAAGTGCACGGACTGAACACTAAAATGTAAAGTGCACGGACTGAACACTAAAATGTAAAGTGCACGGACTGAACACTAAAATGTAAAGTGCACGGACTGAACACTAAAATGTAAAGTGCACGGACTGAACACTAAAATGTAAAGTGCACGGACTGAACACTAAAATGTAAAGTGCACGGACTGAACACTAAAATGTAAAGTGCACGGACTGAACACTAAAATGTAAAGTGCACGGACTGAACACTAAAATGTAAAGTGCACGGACTGAACACTAAAATGTAAAGTGCACGGACTGAACACTAAAATGTAAAAATGAGCATGTGTCGTTATTGAATGTAATGGAAGCGTTCTGACAGCAGAGATCAGTCAATTCAAAAGTCCTTCACTATCGGTCAGTCAGCAGTTCCAGTAAGGCGAGGAAGCAACGGCGGACCCAAGTGCCAGCACAATTACGTGCAACAAGCGAGGTTTCGCCCGGACAGACATAAAGAAACCGCAGAAAATGTGTTTCGGCCGAGGAACTAGCAGCTTTGTAATTACAGCTCCGTGAATCGAGCCCGGATGAGACCTTACTAGTTAATTTTTTGAGCTTGAGAATTTCTAGGTTATCGTCTGCTTGTAAACGCGCAAGGTCGGACTAGAGAAGCCTTTGTACAGCCTCAGTGTTCCGCCGACAAGGAAACGCGTGCAGTGCGTCACACACACACACACACACGCAGCAGCAGCAGGCACATTGTATTTCCATTTTGCCGCATGAAGAAGAAAAATAAAACAAAGAAGCATCATCTCACCGCAATGCAAACTTCTCTTCCTGTCTAAAAGTTCCTCTCTCTCTTACCTACACCCCGACACCTTTGTCACACTCTTCCTCCTCTAACTACCAGACCTCCTCCTCCTCCTCACTTGTTTAACCCTCAGGAACAGTTGATGCTGGGAAGTCGAACGACATTTGCATATAGCCGTCAGCTGTGCGCAGCTTTCCTCCAACTTTTACTCCTGCGAGTATAGACAGCACACAAGTCAAGTATGGCGTGCCTCTATCCGCTCATATTTACACGCTGCAGAAAGTGTCAGACGGCACAGCAAAGCAATGCTGCCAAAAAGGTACTCCACTGACAGTGCCGTGGTACTCCACTCACAGCGCCGTCTCATGCTGCATTTCCCACCCCTACCCCCTGCTAGCGTCTTCACTGTATGCACTGCCACACTGTTGAAGTTTTGTTAGCTCCAGTTTTCGTTAAGGGTTGCGGAGGTGAAGAGAGTGAGTGAGTGAGAGGTCGCGTTAGGAAAAGTAGGCAGCTCATCTGCTGCGGTGTTTGAGGTTTCCAATGATGCATTTCAAATAACCTCCCCTTCCCTTGATTCCTCGCCATCCCTTTCCAAGTCCCCACCACAAGCAGCACCGAAACTCGTACGATTGGTTACTTTACGGAATACATTTTGAGAATATATAAATCGAGATGAGACACAAATAATTCGCTATTTTGTAAGGCAAAAAAAAAATAACACTACAGAAAAGCGGTATAACAGAAGTGATCAGTTTATGTGGGCTATATCAGCGGTACACAGCTACGTCACACGAACAGCAGTCACGTCACGCAAATTAATAGATCCTTGAACTTCGAAGATAAAGACGAACTTTCCTTAGAAAAGTCACGAATTAATAGCAAAGGTCTGGAGACCTTAAATGTCGCAACGTCAATACCACATTAAGATATTAAGCAAAGCCTACGATATCGCCGAAACGTCATGCAAATACGTACGATGCAACATAGCATTTGTCTCTGAACACAGCGTTGTCTGCAAAAGCGTCTGAGATTACATGATGCTAAACCAACTGCACAGCCCTTCAATCTAACATAAATACAATGTACTGTCGACTGTCCAGGTAATTGGGGGGGGGGGGGTAACTGAGAAAGACGGATAATGCGTACACACACTTTGTGAGCCACGAAAGAAAACTAATTTACTGACCTTGATGTCAGGCTTCCGCCGCGATGTTGATGAAATCTGCGTTCTTCTGGGGTATTACACGGCGTCGTGTGGTAATTGTTTACCGACGTTTCAAGAGAACGTATCGGTCCCATCCTCACGGGTCAAGAGTCCAAATAGGTAATTTATTAATCATACACACAATACATTTGTAGCTTAGCTTGTTGTTGACGTAAGCAGTCCGCGACTTTTGTTTGTGCTGAGGATTCTGTTCGAGCGCTGGACGCTAAGTCACGTTATGTCACGCTAAGTCACGTTATTTTCTACGTTAGTCAGCAGTCACTAGGAAGTCACGAACGTGCACAGATAATCCGCAAAACGGTTAATCGAGAGAAGATTGTAATCGCGAGATCAAATACGTAGCAATGATGGATTTGGAAAAAAAAAGATAAGCCTTTCTTTTTGAGATGCTGAAAATAAATCCGAATTTTAACAACATTTCAGCTCATCGCATGGCTGCTTCTATAAAACTGCACACGGTATCACATGCAGCTATGTGATATACACACGATCGGTAATGTGCACCGGTCTGTCTCACGTAACGCTACGTAAAGCATGTGTATAAATGGCACTTTGCGAAGATGTTGAAAGTGGCGACGCAGAATCTGCCTGGAGACACTGAAGAAAATCAAGCATATTCTCAGTCACATGACCATTCACTATGACACTCCGTGAACCAAATTCCAAAATAAACACTTAATTGTTGCCCTAAAATTGCTCATCCTCTACAGCGACTACTAAGTACCTCCTAATACTGCAACTCTAAGTAAAAGAAGTTTAAAAAACACGCTGATGTAGCATTGCGGCATTGAGGTGACAGTGAAGGGACAGAGTGCGTATCTGTAAGCCAAGTGGCACATTCGGTCGTGCCGAAGCGGTTGCCATAATTAACCCTGTAAAGCCCAGTGGTCACTATATGTACCACCACGTTTAACATTCACAAATTCTACGTTCTGCCCACACACTGTATTTATGATTTTGTGTGGATCTCAGAACAAACAGCGATTATTTCACTGTACAGCATTAACTGACTGGTTTGTATAACTGAGATGGAGTGTGTTTACTGCGCGGTACGGACTGTATTTATGTGTTTTGTGTGGATCTCAGAACAAACAGCGATTATTTCACTGTACAGCATTAACTGACTGGTTTGTATAACTGAGACGGAGTGTGTTTACTGCGCGGTACGGACTGTATTTATGTGTTTTGTGTGGATCTCAGAACAAACAGCGATTATTTCACTGTACAGCATTAACTGACTGGTTTGTATAACTGAGACGGAGTGTGTTTACTGCGCGGTACGGACTGTATTTATGTGTTTTGTGTGGATTCAAACAAACAGCGATATTTCACTGTACACATTAACTGATGGTTTGTATAACTGAGACGAGTGTGTTTACTGCGCGGTACGGCTGTATTTATGTGTTTGTGTGGATTCAGAACAAACAGCGATTATTCTGTACAACATTAACTGACTGGTTTGTATAACTGAGACGGAGTGTGTTTACTGCGCGGTACGGACTGTATTTATGTGTTTTGTGTGGATCTCAGAACAAACAGCGATTATTTCACTGTACACTTAACTGACTGTTTGTATAACTGAGACGGAGTGGTTTACTGCGCGGTACGGACTGTATTTATGTGTTTGTGTGGATCTCAGACAACAGCGATTATTTCACTGTACAACATAATGACTGGTTTGTATAACTGAGACGGAGTGTGTTTACTGCGCGGTACGGACTGTATTTGTGTGTTTTGTGTGGATCTCAGAACAAACAGCGATTATTTCACTGTACAACATTAACTGACTGTTTGTATAACTGAGACGGAGTGTGTTTACTGCGCGTACGGACTGTATTTATGTGTTTGTGTGGATTCAGAACAAACAGCGATATTTCACTGTACAACATTAACTGACTGGTTTGTATAACTGAGACGGAGTGTGTTTACTGCGCGGTACGGACTCAATACATAAATATAGTTAAGTTTACTGATTCTTTTTCGCACTCCGACAGCAGTAAACGCTGTTTCCCCTACAATACACACCCTTCTGCACCCCAGACAGACTTCAGCCGTTACACTGTGCTCAGTGTTCAGACTGCCAAGCTACATCTGCACTTACAGCCATGACCGGAATCCCCTGTAATGTCGCGGTCCTGTTGTCATATGCATCTTGATTAGCGCAAAGGCACACATTATTTCCCTCCAATAACATAACATATATCACACATAAAACAAACTTCGTTATCACTAATAATGCAATAATGTATGTTAAGTACATGTAAACATTGGACCGTCTGATGACGGTTTGTTAAAGCCGAAACATATGTAGGGGCATTTGACTATACGTGTGGAAATACAGTGCATTTGTTGGTTTGTTAATTTGTGACTTGTTACCATAATGCACGGACAACATACCGTCAAACCTACGCATGGTATACTCGTAAGTCGGTCAACATTTCAACTGCAGTTCCTCGCCATAACACCTTGCCATTTCTTCACGTGTATCCAAACCACGACAGGTATCTGACGCGGTCCTCCAGTTGCAAACCACCACACTGTATAATTACTGTGACGGGGGGTGGGGGGGGTTGTGTGTTGTTTTACATACCGAGAATCATGGTACGGACCAGAAACCTTTGTAATAATGGCGATGAGAGGAGAGAAGAGCCATCTAAAACGGAGAAAATTATTATGGGTATAATTAGCACTAGATGCTTATGTAGTCAGCCTTCGCTGATGTCATATTGACTGCCTAATCACACCGACGGTTTTATTATAAGACAAATCGGAAGCACATGGAACAAAGAACCAGTCACATATGAGGGCAGATACAACGAGCAGAACTCAATCCATACACCTTTATTTCGTACTAATTATAGTAGACCTATGCCGAGGTTAAGAATGAGTGGAACTACACCGTCCCCCCTACGCCTTCATGGCCTTCACAAGTATAACTTCGCTTTGATGTCAAGCAGGCGGCTCCCTGCAAGGCTTTGATGCAGTTGACTGGTTAAGCAACAGGCAGATTTCAGATTAAGGCAGTCCACTCTTCTTGGACTGCTCGAACCTGAAGAAGAAGGCATTGCGATCTCTCGAAACGTCTGAATCTAATCGCCTAATGACACGGCGTCGCATCTATCACGTTGGCGTCTTCAGCGGCGTCCCTGAGAGAGGCCTTCCCTCTTTTATTTGTATCTCTTGAATTCAGACGCAGGCCTCAAACTAAGTCAATAAACTACTGTAGTGCGTTCGGAAGGCGTCTATTACAAGCAGCGTCGAACTGCTGCAGTTATAGTGACGTCTGTCCTGGCTAGGAACTGTGTGGTGCCAATGTCCCTGGTTATAAGTGAGACGCGACGTCACTGTGAAGGCAACTGACTGTTACAATGACGACGCCACATAACCTGGTAGATATGTACCGACGTTTCAAGGAATCTTGCGTCCAATATCACCAATACAGATTAAATTGTTCTACACTGAATATATTATGACAAAATGAAAATTAATTTGGCAGGAGCCGGTCGTAAGTTTAAGTAACAACTGCTATCAAAAGATGTGTTTGGAGAAACAACAGGCTACAGACAGACAAAAATAGCTGAGAAACGAACAGAAGAAGACTGCCTTAGCGAAATATAGTCGGAGAGAAAGAAACACTTTCAAATGTGAGATTAGGCAGTTAAGGAAGCTCTCGCAGTACGTAAGTCATCTTGGGATCAGGTTCTACACAAACGCTGGACTGACTTCGTGTTTTAAATTATATATAACAGCAGCACGCAGCCTTATAACTGGCTGCTAGCTTCTTACACAGCATTCAGCAGTACTGACTGCCGACATACATCGACTGTGCGTCGAGATGAACCGTGAACAGTGTGAACAGGTACAGTCGGTCTCACACAAAGAGGCAAAGCAATCCTATTACAGGCCTGGACAGGCCCTTAGGGTTCCAAAGGTTCAGGCTCCCAGATTTATAGACAATCGGCACATGAAGGTGGTAAGGTTGTCAGCCGTAAGCAGCGGCCGCCTTTACCCCCAGGAAATATTCCTGGTACTTATTTCTGTTAGAGACTGAGTCGACCCCAGGGCCATAGTGCGACCGAAAGGATTATGTCAATGAAAAATTCCAATGACACCATCGGGAATCGAACCCGCGACCTTCCGGTTTGTAGCACAGTGTCTCAACCAACTGCGCCACCGCGTGCCCCCCGGTCTCAGACAAAGCATCTGTTTATGCGTGGCAAAATAAAATGTGTCCGTTTTACGACGTCCCCGAGCACGGCAGCTCTGTCGCATTGACAGCCTGCATCTACCGACAAATATGGTGCCAGCTGCCGCACTCCGGGACGCGATAAAAGGGACACTATGACGCAGTTGGCACCTGAAATGCAGAAACGACCGTCAGGTCGCAGATTATGGAACTCGTGCTGCAGTAGGCCTAACATAACGTAAGTCAGACCTGAGCAGGCAGGCAGCTCTCAATGCGCTGTACATTTGTGTCCAATGGCCCTCGTAAATAAGCTCAAAAAGGCACCGGTCTCAGTGCACGGACTTGTAAACGAGTGACTGTAATAGTTAGCAAAATGCTCACTGACAGAGAGGGCTCTGCTGTTTAGCACAGTTATGTCAGTTAGTTTGATCAATTTCGTTCCTAATTCTTTTGCCACTGAAATTCGAATAGTTTTTAGGCAAATGATATAATAAGAAGACACAAATTAACGTTATTTTCACCGTACAGTTTGTTATAACCAACAAACGCACTTTTTGTGTTTCTGTTACACTTTACCCTACATACGTTTTATAACTGCAACCCGCAATGTTGTACTTCGAGCTTTTGACAAGTTGCATTTGAAAGTGAACAGAAGCTACAAAAAACGTTGTGATGACGTGATCAATACCAAATGAACGGTGACAGTGAGGTGAACCTACTGGTGTACCCTGATGATGGCCGGACCACTGCCGAAACATATGCAGGGTAAAAGTGTAACAGAAATACAAAAAAGTACACTTGTTGGTTACAACACTGCAACAGAAGACACGTAATCTTAAACGCGAATGTGCGTTAGCCTGTCAGCTGAACACAGCCACATTTTCTTACTGGTGTTACCTGTCTACATGGCAGCAAGTTTAACTAAGCGTAACAACGCATTACGCACTTCTTTACCCTTCCACTCAATGCCACTCACCCACTACCTTAGCTGCTTCATTACCAACATGAAGTAAACTGCAAGTAGGTTAAAGAGCGCACACCCACCCCACTCCCCGCACCCCAAGACGCCAACGATGAAGTCCCTACCGCCGTACAGTTTACTCTTAACTTCCACCTCCTCAAGCAGCATACATATATACTTTTAATTCCATTACGCCTAACCCTTTTCCTTCTCTTAATTCCTTAGCTAAACCTCCTCTGCAACACGCACGACGCACACAGCTTCAGACGAGGCCGTTTTATCCGCAGTCGTGATCTCTTCTTTGGAAAGTGGGAAGGGTGGTGGTGGTTGTAGAGACAGCAGCTAGCTAGCCTCGAGATTACACGTGAATTATGGCACAAAGATATCTAATTGTACCGGGGGTGTCTCTCCTTACCTCCCCATAGCGACACTGCTACAACCACCCTCTTTTCCTAGTGGGTTCTCTTCTCTCCACCCTGGTACTTACTTTTCGTTCGCCAAAAGCTAAGTTCAGTGCCTCCTTGTTTCTGCACCATTTCTCAGCCATCTTATTATACACACATTGGTTGGCTAGTCTTATGTAACATAATATACGCTGTGTAACTAGCTGCTGTATACACATCTTCACGGTGAACACGAACGACTGCTCTCCCCGAAGCATTCCATTTCGCTTGCCGCCCTCAAAACACCACGAGAACTAAGAAATACTTACATTAGCAAGTAGGGGATGAATGGTTCAGATGAATAATGTAGTTCCACTACAGAAGGGGTGAAAATGGAATAAGGAGTACTGCCATAGGAACCTTACTGGCAGACTTTCTATTTTTAGATAAATTTGTAACAAATCAACAGTAAAAAACTTCCTATATGTTGTTACGAAACTTATAATCCGAATGACAAACGGCCTTATTACTACTGGCTAACACTTAACAAAAAAATGCCAGGTTTCAAGTTTCTACAGTGGTGTTATCGGGGATGTCGTTCTTCTGCGATGTGTCGCTACGTCACTGGGTGAGCGGTCCCGACGTTTCGGAGCAATATCAACAGAAATAACAGCTCCTTCTACCGGTACGTTTAGAATTGGGACAAGCTCGTACTGATAACACATTGGAGCCTGCAACTTTGCTCTGAACACTTGCTGACTTGTGTTTCAAAATGATGTCAGCTGATGTCAGCACAAAGTGTCATCAAGTTACTGTGGCAGTAGCGATACTGACTGCGGTCACTTCAAAGCTCCGTGTGCAAAAAGGACTAATAACGTCACCGGTTAACTAAGCGGTCAGTTATAGAAGCACAACACCCGATATCTCTCAGACCCATATTCGTGCTATCTCACTAACCACATGAACAGAAGCTAACAGTTTCTCACGCAGTCACGAAATCCCTCTCTTTTTACGGAACCCTGAATTCCATTACCGTGTTCACAAAAGCCTGAATTTGTCATTACGAGCCAGATTAATCCAACAAACGCCCTTTCATGCTATTTTTAAGATCGTTTATAATTATTCTCCCATTTACGCCTAAGTCTTCCAAGTGGTCCCTTTCCTCGAGGCTTCCCCACCAAAACTACGTTTCGCATCTCACTCCTCCCCATACGTGCTACATGCGCTGCCCATCTCATCCTCCTTTGTTTTATCATTCTAGCAATGTGTGAGTGGCCCAGATCACAAACTCCTCATTACGCAGTTCTATAAGTCTCCTGTTACCACCCTCTGCTCCAACAGTCCGACGATCTTCACTTAACATGCCAGACCATGTTTCACACCCACATAAAGCAATGGGCAAACATTTAGTTTGGCATATTTCAGCGCTTAAATTCTTAGACATCAAATAGCATGACGAAATATTGCGGACCGAACGGCGGCACGCATTTGATCTGTTCTCAATGTTTCCATGTTTAAAGCTCTGATTTGATTAGTGTCGTTCTCAAACCTCTGACATCCACCACACTTCCAAAAACTTACCAGCTATCTTCCCGTTGTCATTTTTACCTGCATTTTGTCTACGAGCCATTGCTAAACCTTACAAGTTCCTGTCCGTAGCGATTCAATACCTTCGTATATGTTTTTAGGTTTTCCGGACGGTATTTATATTGTGGATGACACCGTAAAGTCTGGTAAGTGGTAACCAACATTTCGGAGAAACCTTCTGCCTATATGTACCAGAATATACGGTGTCACAATCCAAACAGTAGCACATAACATTACTTATCCTACAAGCAACTCTTTCCTTAGGTGTGACTTTAACGACCAAAAAACAATTTTCAAACAAAACAGCGGCTTTTCAAGAAGTAGGAATGATGGTGTATATAAAGTGCACGTTACGGCACGTAAAGGGCCAGTAATAACGTGTACATAAAGTGCACGTTACGGCACGTAAAGGGCCCATAATAACGTAACACCGCACTTTATCGCCGCCCCGCTGTAAGCAGGCAGACTGCGATATTCGTTTCCAACCCGGAATAACTAAAGTGGCGAGAGACGAGATAATAACAGAAAAATATAGTGCTGGGGGGGGGGGGGGAGGGGAGAGGGAGAGAGGCTGAGGAATCTAGGTTGTGCCTAGGTGGCGGCTACACGTGTCCTTTCGATACAGGCTCAACGACGTACAGCATATTGAGCGCTGCATATCTGCGAGTTACACTATGGCTTGGCTGACATTACGTCTATTTACAGACACAACGCTGAGCCTGTGCACGCATCAACACATTAGGATGGATGCAGGTAGAGCTCCATTCATTCTTAACATCGGTAGTAGATGGTAGTCGGTGGCTAACCTCACACCACGCCCGCTTGAACCCCAGGGGAAAAATCCCTAGAGCCCACTGACGTCAGGCCGGGTAAGCCAGATTCGGTCTCGGTTAGAAGAAACTGAACAGCTAAACTAGAAACACTTTGCGCAGACGCGAGAATAATATTAAACGGATCTTTAAGAAACCGGAAGTGGAATGATCTGGCTCAGGATAGGGAACACTGGTTGCCTCTTTCGAAAACGTTAATGAAAATTCGGGTTCCAATAACTGCGGGGAAAATTCTGAGTCGGTAAGAAACTATCAGCTTCTCGTGAGGAACTATGCTGCATTGAGTTATATAACTAGGAGGCTTATACAATATAGAGCGTACAAAATAACAGTGAGAAGTAACGGACTTTGTACAACGTCCGGAAATCTAAAATAACTAGATAACACGACGTTTCGGAAACTGGATCTGCTTCCGTCCTCAGGGGGAGGGAGACACCTACTGTGTTGGGTCCCTTAGATAGAGCTAACCTCAATCACTGGACAACTGTTGGTCCCTTAGATAGAGCTAACCTCAATTACTGGACAACTGTTGGGTCCCTTAGATAGAGCTAACCTCAATCACTGGACAACTGTTGGGTCCCTTAGATAGAGCTAACCTCAATCACTGGACAACTGTTGGGTCCCTTAGATAGAGCTAACCTCAATCACTAGACAACTGTTGGGTCCCTTAGATAGAGCTAACCTCAATCACTGGACAACTGTTGGGTCCCTTAGATAGAGCTAACCTCAATCACTGGACAACTGTTGGGTCCCTTAGATAGAGCTAACCTCAATCACTGGACAACTGTTGGGTCCCTTAGATAGAGCTAACCTCAATCACTGGACAACTGTTGGGTCCCTTAGATAGAGCTAACCTCAATCACTGGACAACTGTTGGGTCCCTTAGATAGAGCTAACCTCAATCACTGGACAACTGTTGGGTCCCTTAGATAGAGCTAACCTCAATCACTGGACAACTGTTGGGTCCCTTAGATAGAGCTAACCTCAATCACTGGACAACTGTGGGTCCCTTAGATAGAGCTAACTCAATCACTGGACAACTGTTGGGTCCTTAGATAGAGCTAACCTCAATACTGGACACTAAGCAGTTAAAGCACAGCTGTGTCGAGCAGACAAGACCGATAGCATTCGACATGCCGTATACAAGCACAGACGTGGAACCAGATACAGCAGGTAGACATTGTGTGCAGCAAACTAAGTCCGTGACAACCACTGGTAGTGTAGACATGTGTGCAGCAACTAAGTCGTGACACCACTGCGTAGTGTAGGCATTGGTGCAGCAAACTAAGTCCGTGACAACCACTGCGTAGTGTAGACATTGTGTGCAGCAAACTAAGTCCGTGACAACCACTGCATAGTGTAGACATTGCGTGCAGCAAACTAAGTCCGTGACAACCACTGCGTAGTGTAGACATTGGTGCAGCAAACTAAGTCCGTGACAACCACTGCGTAGTGTAGACATTGTGTGCAGCAAACTAAGTCCGTGACAACCACTGCGTAGTGTAGACATTGTGTGCAGCAAACTAAGTCCGTGACAACCACTGCGTAGTGTAGACATTGTGTGCAGCAAACTAAGTCCGTGACAACCACTGCGTAGTGTAGACATTGCGTGCAGCAAACTAAGTCCGTGACAACCACTGCGTAGTGTAGACATTGTGTGCAGCAAACTAAGTCCGTGACAACCATTGCGTTGTGTAGACATTGTGTGCAGCAAACTAAGTCCGTGACAACCACTGCGTAGTGTAGACATTGTGTGCAGCAAACTAAGTCCGTGACAACCACTGCGTAGTGTAGACATTGTGTGCAGCAAACTAAGTCCGTGACAACCACTGCGTAGTGTAGACATTGTGTGCAGCAAACAAGTCCGTGACAACCACTGCGTAGTGTAGACATTGCGTGCAGCAAACTAAGTCCGTGACAACCACTGCGTAGTGTAGACATTGCGTGCAGCAAAGTAAGTCCGTGACAACCACTGCGTAGTGTAGACATTGCGTGCAGCAAACTAAGTCCGTGACAACCACTGCGTAGTGTAGACATTGCGTGCAGCAAACTAAGTCCGTGACAACCACTGCGTAGTGTAGACATTGCGTGCAGCAAACTAGTCCGTGACAACCACTGCGTAGTGTAGACATTGTGTGCAGCAAACTAAGTCCGTGACAACCACTGCGTAGTGTAGACATTGTGTGCAGCAAACTAAGTCCGTGACAACCACTGCGTAGTGTAGACATTGTGTGCAGCAAACTAAGTCCGTGACAACCACTGCGTAGTGTAGACATTGCGTGCAGCAAACTAAGTCCGTGACAACCACTGCGTAGTGTAGAATACCAACGTCAGAACCTTTTAGAATTATTAAAAATAACAATGCTTTTGTAATACGTAATTATCTCTTAATATACCAGAAGCTTGATTCAAGTCACGTTCTAACAAAGAGGGCGGTCAGAGCCAGTTAGTTGCTGGACTGTTGCTTGGAGACTCGAACACAAGGCAGACAGCGCTCGGTGCCGCACGCAGCTCGGTACACCACGACGACTCCTTCGCAAATCGGTTTCTAAAAGTCTAGGCACAGTGAGCGAGGTTTGTGCTGCGGTTACTGCCGTCTGCTCCTGCAGGGAGACACGAGCAACCCGCAGTACAGGTGGAAACCGCACGGAAGCATCACACTTAGGAGAAAAGACACGTGCAGTATCAAAGGAAACCGCAGCACCTCGACAGACCGACGAAAAATAAAATTACTGAAACAAACTGCAGAATTCTGTGAACATGTTCAAGTTAATGCAAAAACGCATATTAAGATGCGAGTGTTGAGGTGCGTACGGCTGTGTAAGGGGACTACACTCGTCAGCCTCGCAATGGCTTCCGACGTTTCGACGCAACGCACTGCCTTCTTCTTCAACGGTCAAGACGTTCATGAAATTAAATCCTAGTATATTAGCATGCTCTCGTTATGACGTCATAACAACATTATTAAATAAAATTGTGTTTATATTCTCAAAGACTCTTCTTTATATTACGTCATAATAGTAAGTCAAGTTTCAGTGTTTACGAGCGTCTTAATATTACCACCTTAACACACACGAAATGTTACAATATTACCACCTTAACACACACGAAATGTTACAATATTACCACCTTAACACACACGAAATGTTACAATATTACCACCTTAACACACACGAAATGTTACAATATTACCACCTTAACACACACGAAATGTTACAATTAGAAATGGCAAATGTCTAATTTGTTCAACATTTCTTACTAAACTTTACGTACAGTAATATTTTCTACTGTTCTGTTTAACTCAATCAGCCTTCTTAACCTCAATATGCTAAGAACAGTTGCACTCTCATGTAGTTCCACAATATCTATTTTATGTCTCACAAAATTCCACCCTGTAGCCATCCTCCATACAAATAACTAATCATCTCGCCTTAACACTTGTCAGCCGCTGCTTCCTCCCTCTCTCTCAATCACACGCATATACACAGTCCCTCTCTTTTCTGTCTTGTCCTTAGCTGTCTTTTCAAGACTTCAAAACTCGAGTGGGGAAGCCTTCAAGGGATTATTAATTCCACTCATTCTCGCCTTCAGATGGCAGTAGTGTCTGCCAAGATTTATAATTAGCCACGGACAAACATTAGGTCTGGTGAACACAGCCACACGAGTCGTGGTTCAGTTTATGGCACAAGTTGGCACAAGCGTCGTGAGATGCCTGCTTAATGTGGCACTGAAAGCTGCTGCTTCACGACAGCAACAGCACTCATTTCCATGTTGGACAGAAATCTCCATCTCTCTCTTATTCCTATTCTTTGTCACTTCCCGTCTCCCTCTCCAGTTTTACGTTTCTATGCATTATACGGTTTAATGTTTACTTCTGTCTATGTGCAGCATGCTGACGTCATAACATGCTGAGCGTACAGAAAATTCACGTAAGGCGTAAAAACACCACCCGGCTCTGTACCCAGCCAATACCAGGGGCTCTATCCTCCAGGTGAATCAGCCGAAGCGTGACGCCGACCACTAACCTCCTCCTAGTCTGAGGTTAATAATAACTGTATCTGTGCCCCGCAGTGGTTACTATATGTACCACAATGTTTAACACTCAACAATTCTACGTTCTGCCCACACAGTGTATTTATGTGTTTTGTGTGGATCTCAGAACAAACAGCCATTATTTCACTGTACAGCATTAACTGACTGGTTTGTATAACTGAGACGGAGTGTGTTTACTGCGCGGTACGGACTGTATTTATGTGTTTTGTGTGGATCTCAGAACAAACAGCGATTATTTCACTGTACAACATTAACTGACTGGTTTGTATAACTGAGACGGAGTGTGTTTACTGCGCGGTACGGACTGTATTTATGTGTTTTGTGTGGATCTCAGAACAAACAGCGATTATTTCACTGTACAACATTAACTGACTGGTTTGTATAACTGAGACGGAGTGTGTTTACTGCGCGGTACGGACTGTATTTATGTGTTTTGTGTGGATCTCAGAACAAACAGCGATTATTTCACTGTACAACATTAACTGACTGGTTTGTATAACTGAGACGGAGTGTGTTTACTGCGCGGTACGAACTGGGTCTTTACATAATTCAGGTCAATCTTGGCCTTTAAAGGGTTAATGTCTCAGTGACAGCTGTACCAGCCACAACACCCGACATCTAAAATTAATGTTACACCAAATTTTCTGCTCAAGGTTCACCATGACAACGGACAAGAATTTGCACTGCTCTATGCGAGTTACAGAAACACGTCGGCATAAGGCCGAAATTAAGATTAATGATGCAGACAGACGCATGATAAATGTGGACGTTCATGTCAAGCTATTAGAAATAACTCAACAGCCTGCCACTTGTCGAACGTCTACTATAAGCAGCTTAATTATTTGTACAATTCGGCTAATATTATTTGGGCGATCAAATCAAGAAGAATTCGATGAGCCACACACATAAAACTTACGGAATAAAGAAGAAACATATATAAAAGTTTGGTCAGAAAATCTCTAGAGGTGAGGCCGCTTGGGAGAACTGAAATAACACAAGTGGATATTCGAAAGAAATGACGTCATAGTCAGATAATCTTCCAAATTTTACACATTTTCAAAACTTACTACACATGTACACGAAACTGGCATTCCTTAAAACGTTTTTTCTCATAAACAACCGCGCTATGTGAAACATTTTAAAAATTACAACATTTTCAAAAATAATATTAGGAAGCTGAGGTCAATGGCGATACCCGAAACTCACACGAAATGGAGTACAAAATGTGAGTACCAATTCGAAATGGTACCCTGATTACAGGCATTAAATGCAAGTTATACACTTATACACAAAACTGCCTTCCTTAAAATTTGTTCCCTCAAACGGATCAACGCAGTGTACAAAACACCCCTGTTGCTGGACCGTACATGTAGCACGTTCACCCCAGTCCACCCCTCACACGCTATTTCCATGTACTCTGGCTCACATATGACTCAATGCTCCACCATGCAGTCCACTGCGCAAGCGCACCTTTTCTTTCTAAGCATACGACCCACCGGAAACATACCTTTTTATTTAAAAAAACCGGGAATACTCCAAATTGACAAGAAAAATAAAGAACGGCGTAATATACCTAGGAGCCCAAACCCTCAACACCCTATTACAACCACACACCCTAGACTCTAGCTAACAGCACCACAATAAATGCGTGTTTACGTCTAGAAACGGACAGTTAAGATAAAAATAAATTTCAGAAATCTGACTTTCAAAAGGAGCACTCTTCATAATGTTTCATTGTAACACAATAAGTTTACATATTTCTAAAGGAGCCGCAGACGTTTCGGCCTAACTACACTGACAATTTATGACTTTATAAAAACCTCTACTTTATATGTAGAAAATGAGATCTCGTTCTCAACACGGCTTTCATGTCTATACACAAATAATTTTCGTTAAGTATTTTTATTATTAATACCCGATGATAGCCCCTTAAGGCCGAAACATGTTGCATGTTTGTAGCTCTAAAAAAACTACAGACAGTGCTGAGATTAACAGTTGATACAGTACCTTCCTACCCTACAGGGGTCACAACGAGATGTCTTAAATAACTTTTAAATAAAGTTTCCAGACATGACTATTCCTACCAGCGGTTTGTTTCCTCAAAGAACCATAATAAAAATTCTTCAGCCTTTCGCTTTTCCACCGTAAATGATAAATGATATTTTAAGCGGAAAGCCGCACAATTATTAAGCAGAATTTCCCTTCAAGTGAATAGAAAGGAAGCAAAGGAGCGGGATATGATCTTAATTAACACTCCATAGACTAAAGTTAACCTGTCCGTATTTAAAGACTCAGTCCGTACCGCGCAGTAAACACACTCCGTCTCAGTTATACAAACCAGTCAGTTAATGTTGTACAGTGAAATAATCGCTGTTTGTTCTGAGATCCACACAAAACACATAAATACAGTCCGTACCGCGCAGTAAACACACTCCGTCTCAGTTATACAAACCAGTCAGTTAATGTTGTACAGTGAAATAATCGTTGTTTGTTCTGAGATCCACACAAAACACATAAATACAGTCCGTACCGCGCAGTAAACACACTCCGTCTCAGTTATACAAACCAGTAAGTTAATGTTGTACAGTGAAATAATCGCTGTTTGTTCTGAGATCCACACAAAACACATAAATACAGTCCGTACCGCGCAGTAAACACACTCCGTCTCAGTTATACAAACCAGTCAGTTAATGCTGTACAGTTAAATAATCGCTGTTTGTTCTGAGATCCACACAAAACACATAAATACAGTCCGTACCGCGCAGTAAACACACTCCGTCTCAGTTATACAAACCAGTCAGTTAATGCTGTACAGTGAAATAATCGCTGTTTGTTCTGAGATCCACACAAAACACATAAATACAGTCCGTACCGCGCAGTAAACACACTCCGTCTCAGTTATACAAACCAGTCAGTTAATGCTGTACAGTGAAATAATCGCTGTTTGTTCTGAGATCCACACAAAACACATAAATACAGTCCGTACCGCGCAGTAAACACACTCCGTCTCAGTTATACAAACCAGTCAGTTAATGTTGTACAGTGAAATAATCGCTGTTTGTTCTCAGATCCACACAAAACACATAAATACAGTCCGTACCGCGCAGTAAACACACTCCGTCTCAGTTATACAAACCAGTCAGTTAATGTTGTACAGTGAAATAATCGCTGTTTGTTCTGAGATCCACACAAAACACATAAATACAGTCCGTACCGCGCAGTAAACACACTCCGTCTCAGTTATACAAACCAGTCAGTTAATGTTGTACAGTGAAATAATCGCAATTTGTTGTGAGATCCACACAAAACACATAAATACACTGTGTGGGCAGAACGTAGAATTGTTGGATGTTAAACGTGGCGGTACGTATAGTGACAAGAGCGTTCAGACGCACAATTTAACTGTATTTAGCAAGTCTCTCTTAAAATAAATTTGCAACAGCGTACAAAAATTAAATACATAAGCCGTATGTGGCTTCAATGTGGGTCAGTCGAGTGCCTTGAGTTTCCTAAAACTGGTGGAAATGAATTTACACTGTCGGAAAAACACCCTCTCTCTCCCGTTAGAATGAAAATGGGGGGGGGGGGGTGGACGTAATGAAAGGAAAAGAGAAACCTAAAACAAGCCGAAGTCCCTTGGTTTTCTTCCGCCTTCTCCACCAGGACTCAGAAAACAAAAACAAAAACAGAAGTTGTCCTTTACAGCCATTACCGCGGTTTGACATTTCTGCTGCTTGATTCAGAAAGCTCGGCAGCTCCTTTTCACTTCGATCTCATTTCGTATGTACGACCTACCGGTAGTTCCCATTACTTCTTCTAATATCGAAATGAGGAATCCGCGCCCACGAGGTCCGGACATGGAAATATGCGGCACACAGGAAAGAGACACACAGTAATACATGTCTTAGGTTTTGGGTAATGGTTAGAAATACAAACTTGGTACTTGATAGAGCGACATGGAGGTTCGTAAAGACACCTTCAAGGCACGAAATGTAGGAAAAACGAAAAAGAATTCAGATCTTCTGAGATACTCGTATGTGCCGTAGGTTAGGTTCTTCCGACGTTTTCAAGTCACCTAGTGGCTTCACCTACAAATTCTTTGACCCCGTCAACACTTGGAACATAAAGGCATTAAGTTTCTCAGAAACGTCTCGAAACATCCAGCGACATGACGTCACATCCCAGAAGACCTGAATGTTTAAGAACACCGCTGTGGAAGCCTCAAATCCAGCAAAAGTAAACAAATTTGATGTTCACCCTGTCACGCACTACGTTGTTCCTACAGTCCCCGTATTCCTGCCACACAGACAGCACTGCTCATAAGACATGACACAAGACCTACAGGACAGGCACCCTGTTCCACTATCGACGAACTATTTATCATTGTCCTGATGTTGATAAGACGTGATGTGAACCCGCCATAGGCCATAATCAACGCTCCTGTTCACACTTTCATGTAATTCTAAGCTCCGCATCTGACCTGCACTTCAGCAGTCGCTGACACGTTTCGCTCCATTTTGTTTATATCATGGCGGCACTTCGTTCCTTTGACACTTCAAAATCATTCTTAGAACTTCACCATTTCGCTAAATTTATTTTGGATAATGTAAAGTTAAACAGTTGAAATCTACAAATGTCCGTACAGTTTATACTGCCAAACAAACAAACAAACTAACTAACTAATTCCATGCAGCATAATCCTTCTTGGTCGTCAGCTAGTCAAGAAATTCCCCGCGTTTTGTGGAACCGGAAGGCAAATCTCATATTCCTTTTCCGTTGCTTCAATTGTACCAAACAAGCCGTACAAGTCCGAGGCTTTGTTGAATGATTCGTAACTTGGTAATTTTTTACGGTGAGGAGTTGTTAGCACCTCGCCCAACCCCAAGCTTGAGGACTACCCCTTGTCGGCTGTCCGCGACTGCTTATTCAATGTATTCGCAGCTACCCTCCATATCCGGAGGCCGTTCCTCCATCCGCAACCCGAGGACGCGCCATGCTGTGGTGACAGGGACCGACTTATCGTGGTGACAGGGACCGACTTATCGTGGTGACAGGGACCGACTTATCGTGGTGACAGGGACCGACTTATCGTGGTGAAAGGGACCGACTTATCGTGGTGACAGGGATCGACTTATCGTGGTGACAGGGACCGACTTATCGTGGTGACAGGGACCGACTTATCGTGGTGACAGGGACCGACTTATCGTGGTGGCAGAGATCGACTTATCGTGGTGACAGGGACCGACTTATCGTGGTGAGAGGGATCGACTTATCGTGGTGACAGGGACCGACTTATCGTGGTGACAGGGATCGACTTATCGTGGTGACGGAGACCGACTTATCGTGGTGACAGGGATCGACTTATCGTGGTGACAGAGACCTACTTATCATGGTGACAGGGACCCACTTATCGTGGGCCAAACTGACAGTTACGATAATTAGTGACGCGTCCTTGACTACTCTATCACTGAGGGATATAGCGGACTGTGCAGGTGGAGGGAATTGAAGTCGTAAATCCAGAATCACAGTGCAGACTGTCTTCTCTGTCGACTCATATTACACGAATATATTTCTAGTCCTCTTATTTTATCCCATTCACCTTTAATGCTCAGTGGTTACTATATGTACCACCATGTTTAACATTCAACAATTCTTCGTTCTGCCCACACAGTGTATTTATGTGTTTTGTGTGGATCTCAGAACAAACAGCGATTATTTCACTGTACAGCATTAACTGACTGGTTTGTATAACTGAGACGGAGTGTGTTTACTGCGCGGTACGGACTGTATTTATGTGTTTTGTGTGGATCTCAGAACAAACAGCGATTATTTCACTGTACAACATTAACTGACTGGTTTGTATAACTGAGACGGAGTGTGTTTACTGCGCGGTACGGACTGTATTTATGTGTTTTGTGTGGATCTCAGAACAAACAGCGATTATTTCACTGTACAACATTAACTGACTGGTTTGTATAACTGAGACGGAGTGTGTTTACTGCGCGGTACGGACTGTATTTATGTGTTTTGTGTGGATCTCAGAACAAACAGCGATTATTTCACTGTACAACATTAACTGACTGGTTTGTATAACTAAGACGGAGTGTGTTTACTGCGCGGTACGGACTGTATTATGTGTTTGTGTGGATTCAGAACAAACAGCGATTATTCACTGTACAGCATTAACTGACTGGTTTGTGTAATGAGACGGAGTGTGTTTACTGCGCGGTACGGACTGAGCCTTTAAATGAAACAGTTTAAGCTTCGTCTTTAAAAGCTTAAAGCTCAGTGGTTACTTCAAGTACGGCCGGCTTTAACACAACTATAAAAACACTGGACCTGAATTGCAACAATGTTCCAGTACAGTTAGCCTCAAAATGGGGATCCGAAATTGGTTCATGATTAAAGAAAACACCCAGACACACATTACATATAATTTTTAACGACATATTTGCCAATTACTTGGCTTTTGTTAATTAACACTTTTACGAGCATTCAGATAATTTCACATGTGATACGCTTGATTGCCTGAGAGGCAAAATAAGACACAACAAGAAACACACAAAACAAGCCTGCTACCTTGCAAGTGACACACTGTCTTGCTGGAGCATGTGCAGGCCTGGCAGTCATTTAAACGCAACAATCCTCAGTTCCTCTGCGTAACCAGTACAGAATAAACCTCTGTTAGAGTAACATTTTCTACAATGGATAATTTTTCAATAAACAGGAAAAGGCACATTTTAATGTGACAAAATGCGGTTTTTTATTTGATACTGGGAGGACAGTTTTTGAACGATGCTTAGCAACAAAGAAAATCGGCAACACTGTACAAGTACAGCCGAACTCGTTTACAAAGTCATGAAACGGACCGAATATGTTGTGTCGTTATAAACGAGTGTTGTTATAACCGAGAAGTATAATGTTATGGTTAACAGTGAGGAATTAATTGGTACAAGAGAATGCCTCACGTTATAGACGAGGTGTCGCATAAACCGATGTCGTTTTAACCGGGTTCATCTGTATTTACCACAAAATAATTGTAAAGTAACAAATGCACGGAATTGAGGAGGAGTGTGCTCCTCTAATTCCTGTGCCTCCAGGTGGCGCGACCTATGTCAGATCGATCGCAGTAACGAAAGTCAAGCCGCGGGGATTGTTTCGTCCAACGAAGCGAGAAACAGAGAAATCCGATATCACCCCAACCCCAAACCCCAACCCCACAGTACCTCAGTCTAACTCACCCCGTTCCAGAGGATACACAGCCACACGGTGGCAATAGAATGGCATTTATTATCACCCCAACCCCTAAAGTATTATAGGGATGTGTCTTTGTACACAAATGTGGAGTTGCTGAAATGGAAAGAATTATTGCTGAAGGTGACAGCGAACATACGTGTGTAGGTAGCAATTATTGCTGAAGGTGACAGCGAACATACGTGTAGGTAGCAATTATTGCTGAAGGTGACAGCGAACATACGTGTAGGTAGCAATTATTGCTGAAGGTGACAGCGAACATACGTGTAGGTAGCAATTATTGCTGAAGGTGACAGCGAACATACGTGTAGGTAGCAATTATTGCTGAAGGTGACAGCGAACATACGTGTAGGTAGCGATCTGTAATGTTTTGTAGCGTTTTGAGTTGGGTCATCAGTACGCTTTTAATGTGAACGTCATCAGTACGCTTTTAATGTGAACGTCGCTGAAAACGTCCAGGTTAATTTTTCGCTAGGTGGGAGACTTGGGATTGCATTTAGCAAATTTTGTTTGGTTTTTTGGAAAGACGATAAGACATAAGATTACAAATTTGTGGTAAGATCTTAGAAACTACAAGTACAGTCAAAATACCTATTTGTGATACAATGTTATTTTATTTTATTTTTTGTTGTTGTGCAGAAGGGCCCCGCAGCAGAAGCTACGGACGCACCGCAGCCTTGAGGCTTTTTGTGCAACCGTGTGATGAAGGTGATGAAGATGATGAGTTTTTTTTTATTTTCGCGTGTAATGGAGCACCGGTGGAATGAAATTGACAGGGGAAAACCGAAGTACTGGGGGGAAAACCTGTCCCAGTGCCACTTTGTCCACCACAAATCCCACATGGACTGACCCGTCCTCCGCGGTGGGAGGCCGGCGACTAACCGCCTGAGTACGATGCTACTTTGCATCTGCAGCTACATGTTTCGACTCACCATCAGGTCTGAGTCATAACAACAGACGACACATCTTATCCTATGCGGGAGTGCTAAGGTCTGGACGATGTCTTGAAATGTGACTTGCTACGTTGTTGCGCCCACTGCCCTACGCACTAAGTACGTTGCGTAATAAAATGTCATCAGAGCGGCAGTCAAAAAGCAGGAGAAATGCCACGTACAAATACATACAAGTACCACACGTGACGTCACACAGGCCACACGTGACGTCACATAACATTCGGACTGTAACAGACTTAGCTAGTCTCCAAAGTATCCACAGCGGCTCTGAGGCCCATTCAGCCCCCGCCTCAATGGTCACCGGTGGGCCCCTTCCCGTGGGTCAAACGGCCGAGGCGTGAATCTGACCAGTCACATTCATGGGGTCAAGACACAACTGAAACTGTTTTATAAAAGATATTACCCGCACTTTACGGAAATCAAAGGTTCGAAAGACACCTCAGTAATTCGCATGCACAGTGCGCTGCATTCATTCCACATCTCACCATGCTATTTCCTTTCCTAAATTTCCTTAATATTATTGTCGCCTGTAAGTGTCCCTAAGGACAGGCAAAGCAATCCCATTACAGGCCTGGACAGGTCCTTAGGGTTCCAGGAGGTTGAGGCTCCCAGATTTATAGACAATCCGCACATGAAGGTGGTAAGGTTGTGAGCCCTACCCACCGACCGCCTTTACCCCCAGTAAATATTCCTGGTACTCATTTCTGTTAGAGGCTGAGTCGACCCCAGGGCCATAGTGCGAAAAATGCCACCATCTTCAGGACGGTCCAAGAAGAGATTCGAATTACACGGAGGCAGGAACCCACGCTGAAACGTTCGCTCTACAGACAAATCTACACGGCGTCATATCCTAGAACACTGACAGGTTGCTGTGTGCTTGCATAGTCACGGATAGTCATTAAGCATTTCACTTACTTTACTTAGACATATTTTCCACTTACGAAGTAATTAGAACGCGTTACCAGAGGTCACATCGTTGGCTTATAAATTACATTCTATTTGGCGAAGACAGTGAAGTCGGTCAGAGCTTCATTCCTGGTTCATGAGGTCGGAGGGGAAGAGCAATGGGAGGAACCGGAATGGCTTTCCGGATCTGGAGGGCGAAATGGGACCAGGGTCGTCTCCGGGGAATGGCACCCGCCGGAAACTAACACAACACGTGCCTGCAACAGTGAGCTCCGTCAATCGCGACGTAAGACCGGTACCGTCTGGACAGAAATAAACGTCGCGGAGGCAAAAACAACAGATTTTTAGTCGCCCCTCTGTCTATAAGGGACAGAAATCTCACTTATATGAAGGTGTGACGAGCTGGATTGAACCTACAATCAGCTGACGACTTCAAAACTGATTCATTGAATTTAACAATATTAGCTTTCCGGGTAAGAGTGTTATAGGACATAAATTTAGTGTCTGTACATACAGTACAAGGCTTTTAGGACAATAAAGTTTGATTTAACTTTTAAGCCATTCTTCATTTATAATCTTAACGTCACACTGTAAAAAACTGGAACACTATTTACCCTTTACGGCCCAGTGGTTACTTCATATTCCACCACGTTTAACACTCAAAAAAAATTCTATGTGTTTTGTATGGATCCCATAATAAACAGCGATTATTTCACTATGGAGTAGTAACTAACTGTTATAACTGAGGGAGTGTTTTATGCGCGTACGCACTGTATTTATGTTTGGTGAATCTCAGAACAACAGCGATTATTCACGTAACATACGAGGGTTTGTATACTGAGACGGGTGTTACTGCGCGGTACGCACTGTATTTATGTGTTTTGTGTGAATCTCAGAACAAACAGCGATTATTTCACTGTACAACATTAACTGAATGGTTTGTATAACTGAGACGGAGTGTGTTTACTGCGCGGTACGCACTGTATTTATGTGTTTTGTGTGAATCTCAGAACAAACAGCGATTATTTCACTGTACAACATTAACTGAATGGTTTGTATAACTGAGACGGAGTGTGTTTACTGCGCGGTACGGACTGTATTTATGTGTTTTGTGTGAATCTCAGAACAAACAGCGATTATTTCACTGTACAACATTAACTGAATGGTTTGTATAACTGAGACGGAGTGTGTTTACTGCGCGGTACGGACTGTATTTATGTGTTTTGTGTGGATCTCAGAACAAACAGCGATTATTTCACTGTACAACATTAACTGACTGGTTTGTATAATTGAGACGGAGTGTGTTTACTGCGCGGTACGGACTAAATCTTTATACATAATTCATGTTGCATCACAAACAGACGGTGTGTTTACTGCGCGGTACGGACAGTTACGAATGTAAAAGATTTGAAATATTCACCTAATTTGAAATTTATATTCTTCGACAGCATGTGCTGTTGTACGTGATTACAAATGTTTCGGAGTAACTTGCTGTCTCGATCCTCAGGGTAAAAAAGGAGTTAAAAGCTTTCTTCCAAAATGTTGGTCACTAGTAGCCAGTGGCATGCCTTAAGATACAGTCACAGGTTTCGTTATGCAGTTTGCTCCACTCCGCTGATTATTTCTTCCTTCTTCGGTGCATAAATGTACCTCAGCACCCTCAGTGTATTTAGTGTATGTACGTAAGTAGACATATGTATGTATGTATGTATGTATGTATGTATACATATGTGTTCTGTCACGCTGTCTGCCTGTTCATATTGTAACAACATAACACAAACACCACATCCTTACACACGACGCCGGTACAAAAACCAACTGCGGTGCTTAATGACTGTCATTTAGATCAATCAGAGAAAAATAAAATATAGACGGTGAATTGTGTAACAAACACAATCAGAACGACAGGTGGTACATAGAGCACTTATGCACGGTGAAGTACTTCCTTGTAGCTCAGTGCTGCAGGCAGGAACAACGCGCAGGAACAACGGGCTCAAAACCAGAGCGGAAGACACACTCCCTCCCCCTCTCTCTCTCTGCTTCCCCACTTTGGCCCCAGTCACAAAGCCACTCTGCGCCACAACATATCAACACAGCGCCAAAAACACCGACGCACTTCTGTCAGTTCGCATTCAATACGTCACCAACTATTTTTCCAGTGAAATCTGCGGTCTTCTGGGGTATTACGCGGCGTCGTGTGGTAATTGTTTACCGACGTTTCGGGACAACGTATCGGTCCCATCCTCAGAGGTCAAGAGTCCTTTCTTCTCTCTCTCTCTCTCTCTCTCTCTAAAGGCTCCTTACGTCAAGCACATCACGACATTTGACCTCTGACCCACAACCTTCACCACTCGCTCTACGTAGGTCAAAGTACAATCCAAACCACTTCTCATTTTTATTAAGTACATTTCCCGGGCCAGAACGTTTTTCTTGCTTGCCAGCCGACGCCGTTACGTCACGCCCCCCCAAATACGAGCAATGCCCAACAAATTGTGCAATCCATTTTCAGCCATCAGTGCCTCATGTTCGCTAGCGACCCCCCCCACCCCCCACCCGGCCACCGCCGTAACCTTAAACCGTCAGTGTGCGGGCTTTCACCTGCCTTGCCGCAACCCGCCACACACTCCTCACAGCGTCTGGCCAAGTTCTGCGGCGTCTGACGTGTGTTCCTGCAGGGGCCTTGAGTGACGCCAGATTAATGTCCGGGAATAATGACGGCGGTGACGTGGTGTGTGACTGGATTTATGCGTCACGACGGCAGGAGGAGAACGTCAGAGAGAAAGAAGCGCTTTGAGGTAAACAAGAAGCTTGAGACTGCGTGACACTAATAGCACTAATAGTTACAGAGTTGCATTAAGAACAAGATAGGAAATGTGCGCACAGTGACGTCAGTAACTGGCCGTACATGTGCGTGACTCTTCATGGCAAGCTTCTTTTTCTGTTTATCGAACTTTCTCTACGGATTTCAGTCAAAATCTCCAGTATAAATTAATTAATTATTTTATTCCAACAAATGCACTACACTATTTTAGTGCTTTCTTGTCCCTACATATGTTTCGGCACTTATAGTGCCATCCTCAGGGGTGTCGTCGAGAGTTCACAGTTTTCAAATGCATCCAATTCACTTTCACAACATAAATTCACTGTCACTTAATATCACTTAACTTCTTCTTCATGATGGTCAGAATATCTTCTTTGGTGTTTTATTAAAATTGAATAATTAAAACTTTATAAGTGAAGACAGTCGTAGTGTAAAATGTTAAGAGTTTTTAAGACTTTGTTCGACAGCTGCTATGTAATTATTTGTGTGATCGTATTGATGTGTGCTTTTGTTGTGTTGTTGATCGTACTGTGGTGTATTGTGTACTGTGTTCTGTGTACTGTGTACTGTGTATTGTGTACTGTGTATTGTGTACTGTGTTCTGTGTACTGTGTACTGTCGTGTATTGTGTACTGTGTATTGTGTACTGTGTTCTGTGTACTGTGTACTGTGTATTGTGTACTGTGTATTGTGTACTGTGTGTTGTGTACTGTGTATGTGTATTGTGTATTGTGTATTGTGTATTGTGTGTTGTGTACTGTGTATTGTGTATTGTGTACTGTGTATTGTGTATTGTGTGTTGTGTACTGGTATTGTGTATTGTGTACGTGTATGTGTACTTGTTTTATGTGTACTGGTATTGTGTATTGTGTACTGTGTACTGTGTACTGTGTACTGTGTATTGTGTACTGTGTATTGTGTATTGTGTACTGTGTACTGTGTACTGTGTACTGTGTATTGTGTACTGTGTACTGTGTACTGTGGTGTATTGTGTACTGTGTATTGTGTACTGTGTACTGTGGTGTATTGTGTACTGTGTATTGTGTACTGTGTATTGTGTACTGTGTATTGTGTACTGTGTATTGTGTACTGTGTACGTGGTGTATTGTGTACTGTGTATTGTGTACTGTGTATTGTGTACTGTGTATTGTGTACAGTGTATTGTGTACTGGTATTGTGTACTGTGTAGTGTGTACTGTGTACTGTGGTGTATTGTGTACTGTGTATTGTGTACTGTGTATTGTGTACGTGTACTGTGTACTGTGTATTGTGTATTGTGTACTGTGTATTGTGTACTGTGTACTTGGTGTATTGTGTACTGTGTACTGTGGTGTATTGTGTACTGGTATTGTGTACTGTGTATTGTGTACTGTGTACTGTGTACTGTGGTGTATTGTGTACTGTGTATTGTGTACTGTGTACTGTGGTGTATTGTGTACTGTGTATTGTGTACTGTGTATTGTGTACTGTGTATTGTGTACTGTGTATTGTGTACTGTGTACTGTGGTGTATTGTGTACTGTGTATTGTGTACTGTGTATTGTGTACTGTGTATTGTGTACTGTGTACTGTGGTGTATTGTGTACTGTGTATTGTGTACTGTGTATTGTGTACTGTGTACTGTGTACGTGTATTGTGTATTGTGTACTGTGTATTGTGTATTGTGTATTGTGTACTGTGTATTGTGTACTGTGTATGTGTACTGTGTATTGTGTACTGTGTACTGTGGTGTATGTGTACTGTGTATTGTGTACTGTGTATTGTGTACTGTGTACTGTGGTGTATTGTGTACTGTGTATTGTGTACTGTGTATTGTGTACTGTGTACTGTGACTGTGTATTGTGTATTGTTACTGTGTATTGTGTATTGTGTACTGTGTACTGTGTATTGTGTACTGTGTATTGTGTATTGTGTACTGTGTACTGTGTATTGTGTATTGTGTACTGTGTACTGTGTATTGTGTACTGTGTATTGTGTACTGTGTATTGTGTACTGTGTATAGTGTACTGTGTACTGTGTATTGTGTACTGTGTATTGTGTACTGTGTATTGTGTACTGTGTATTGTGTACTGTGTACTGTGTACTGTGTATAGTGTACTGTGTACTGTGTATTGTGTACTGTGTATTGTGTACTGTGTATTGTGTACTGTGTATTGTGTACTGTGTACTGTGTACTGTGTATTGTGTACTGTGTATTGTGTACTGTGTATTGTGTACTGTGTATTGTGTACTGTGGTGTATTGTGTACTGTGTACTGTGTACTGTGTATTGTGTACTGTGTATTGTGTATTGTGTGTTGTGTACTGTGTATTGTGTATTGTGTACTGTGTATGTGTATGTGTGTTGTGTACTGTGTATTGTGTACTGTGTTCTGTGTACTGTGTACTGTGTATTGTGTACTGTGTATTGTGTATTGTGTTTGTGTACTGTGATTGTGTATTGTGTACTGTGTACTGTGTACTGTGTATTGTGTACTGTGTATTGTGTACTGTGGTGTATGTGTATGTGTACTGTGTATTGTGTACTGTGTATTGTGTACTGTGTACTGTGTACTGTGTATTGTGTACTGTGTATTGTGTACTGTGTACTGTGTACTGTGTACTGTGTATTGTGTACTGTGTATTGTGTACTGTGTACTGTGTACTGTGTATTGTGTACTGTGTATTGTGTACTGTGTACTGTGTACTGTGGTGTATTGTGTACTGTGTATTGTGTACTGTGTACTGTGGTGTATTGTGTACTGTGTATGTGTACTGTGTATTGTGTACTGTGTATTGTGTACTGTGTATTGTGTACTGTGTACTGTGGGATTGTGTACTGTGTATTGTGTACTGTGTATTGTGTACTGTGTATTGTGTACGTGTATTGTGTACTGGTGTACTTGTGTACTGTGTATGTGTACTGTGTATGTGTGTATGTGATTGTGTATTGTGTACTGTGTATTGTGTACTGTGTACTGTGTACTGTATGTGTATTGTGTACGTGTATTGTGTACTGTGTACTTGTGGTGTATTGTGTACTGTGTGGTACTTATGTGTACTGTGTATTGTACTGTGTACTGTGTACTGTGGTGTATTGTGTACTGTGTATGTGTATGTGTACTGTGGTGTATTGTGTACTGTGTATGTGTACTGTGTATTGTGTACTGTGTATTGTGTATTGATGTGTATTGTGTACTGTGTATTGTGTACTTGTAGTGTCTGTGTATTGTGTACTGTGTATGTGTGTGTATTGTGTACTGTGTATTGTGTACTGTGTATTGTGTACTGTGTACTGTGTACTGTGTTGTATTGTGTACTGTGTATTGTGTATGTGTATGTGAGTGTATTGTGTATTGTGTATGTGTACTGTGTATGTGTACTGTGTATTGTGTACTGTGTATTGTGTACGTGTAGTGGTGTATTGTGTACTGTGTATTGTGTACTGTGTATGTGTATGGTACTGTGTACTGTGTACTGTGTATTGTGTACTGTGTATTGTGTACTGATGTACTGTGTACTGTGTACTGTGTATGTGTTTGTTACTGTGTAATGTGTATGTGTACTGTGTACTGTGTATGTTGTGTACTGTGTATTGTGTACTGTGTACTGTGTACTGTGTGTATTGTGTACTGTGTATGTTACTGTGTACTGTGTATTGTGTACTGTGTATTGTGTACTGTGTATGTGTACTGTGTACTGTGTATTGTGTACTGTGTATTGTGTACTGTGTATTTGTGTATGTGTATTGTGTACTGTGTATGTGTACTGTGTATTGTGTACTGTGTATTGTGTACTGTGTATTGTGTACTGTGTACTGTGTACTGTGTATTGTGTACTGTGTATTGTGTACTGTGTACTGTGTACAGAAGACACAAACAATTCACAAGCATATTCTCTACAGTAGCGGTTTCCAACCCGCGGCCCGCGACCACATTTCTAAGTTCTATAAACACATACACGTACAATATAACAATTACACAATAATTTAGGTTAGGTACGCCACTTATTGTATTTTTAACGTGCGGCCCGCGAACCAGCCGACAACAACGTAGTGTGGCCCTTGCCACACTACGTTGGAGGCTCTACAGATGCAAGCACAGCCTACGCAATACACAACGCCGCGAATTTCGGTGTTTTGTGGTGTGACGCTGTGTCTTTGGTTGAGTGGGTCGCGACGTTTCGGTGGAACGTAAGGGTCAAGTAAACCAGGAACAGTTTTTGTTGGTTTACTCGAGCCTTGAGATTGAAACTCGTGAGCCATTCAGCTAACTTTATATTTAAGGATTATAATGTTTAAATTTCAGTAGCTCTTTTATAGAGTACAGTGTCGAAGTTTGTGATCTGTGTGGACGCACACTGGCGTCTCGAACATCGGAATGGCGTCACGAACATCGGAATGGTGTCACGAACATCGGAATAGTGTCACGAATATCGGAATGGCGTCTCGAACATCGTAATGGCGTCACGAAAATCGGAATGGCGTCACGAACATCGGAATGGCGTCTCAAACTTCGGAATGGCGTCACGAACACGGAATAGCGTCACGTACATCGGAATGGCGTCAAGAACATCGGAATGCACTTTCAACGAATGACGCCTATCAAGCAGCATTAATAAAGATACAAAACGAACTCAAAAACCACAACAAGTACAAACGCACAGTTAAGTCAAATGTGCAAACTGTTTGCAAGCACAAAGCACATTAAATGACTGACCAGCCTCATTCCACAATGCATGAAGACAGTCAACGTCACTTAATGACGTAACAACGGAACTGACAGTGAAGTGGGGAGAGGGAGGCCGACAGGCAGGCCACGTGGTCTCACGTCGATTCGTTCAAATTAGTCACGAAAGATCAAAATAATGTATTAGAAACTGAGGCTCACGATAGGCCAAGATCACGAACATCGAGACGCAGCTGTACTGTGGCACGAGGTTTATTAGACACCCGCCCGATTACGTCATCAGTTACTATTTACAAAATACTTTTAATATCAGGCAGTCAGCAGCACTTCGTCTGCAGGCAGTCAGCAGCACTTCGTCTGCAGGCAGTTCGTACAACCTCGTCTGCAGGCAGTCAGCAGCACTTCGTCTGCAGGCAGTTCGTACAACCTCGTCTGCAGGCAGTCAGCAGCACTTCGTCTGCAGGCAGTTCGTACAACCTCGTCTGCAGGCAGTCAGCAGCACTTCGTCTGCAGGCAGTTCGTACAACCTCGTCTGCAGGCAGTCAGCAGCACTTCGTCTGCAGGCAGTTCGTACAACCTCGTCTCGGCCTAACTGTTTCGCTCTCCGCTATACGATGCGGGCGGAAAGCCTTCAGGCGAAGAGAATTCTATATTACGTGGTTTTTACCAATGCCCTTCCACCCCATATCCTGTCCTATATAT
Source organism: Reticulitermes speratus (assembly GCA_021186555.1). Classification (NCBI taxonomy): domain Eukaryota; kingdom Metazoa; phylum Arthropoda; class Insecta; order Blattodea; family Rhinotermitidae; genus Reticulitermes; species Reticulitermes speratus. Next base: position 503,574 of record JAJKFL010000002.1, read on the forward strand.
GCCGTCTGTTATCCACTTTGCCACCACAGCGGCACCCCCGTGCAATCCAAGCGACGATCCACAGGTGGCAGCACACAGACAGAATTTTTCAGTGTGCGTTTCTGAATGGAAGCGTGACATTTTTTCTCGTACAGCTCTCTTTTTCAGTATCACTCCCTCACTGGCGCTCGATGGGAAGTGTACACGCGGGAGGGGGGCGGGGGTAAAATAAGGGGGAAAAAAGGGAAGAGAGAACAGGAGATACGAAAAGAGGTATTATGGATAAAAGAGGAAGAAATTTGGAAGGGAGTTACTTTTGTACGAAAGTGGCTCAGTCCAGTCTGTGTGTTGCTGAATGACTGACAACTTGCAGGCATCGACGGATGTCAAGGTGTTGTATGATACGGCATTACCTACAGGTGTTACCTTCAGGTTGTACAGGTGTTACCTACAGATGTTAAAAGGTACTGAGAAAAAGCGACGTAATTCGCCATTGTTACTGTCGCCAGGCAGTCTGTCACATGCAAAGCACATGCTACATCGAGTGTCCTTCACATGACACATGGCAACTCTGACATAATATTATCATTAATGTTGTACAGCAACCGTACCTGACAGAGATGATCTACCTATGTCGTGGCCTATCACAAGATAATGCAGGACTGTCTAGACTTTACACAAACTAAGCAACAAACATTATCACTTGAAGCTATTTTAGAGAATTGGATGTGTGTGACGTAACACGTGCAATTGGATGTGTGTGACGTAACACGTGAAATTGGATGTGTGACGTAACACGTGCAATTGGATGTGTGACGTAACACGTGCAATTGGATGTGTGTGACGTAACACGTGAAATTGGATGTGTGTGACGTAACACGTGCAATTGGATGTGTGACGTAACACGTGCAATTGGATGTGTGTGACATAACACGTGCAATTGGATGTGTGACGTAACACGTGAAATTGGATGTGTGTGACGTAACACGTGCAATTGGATGTGTGTGACGTAACACGTGCAATTGGATGTGTGTGACGTAACACGTGCAATTGGATGTGTGACGTAACACGTGCAATTGGATGTGTGACGTAACACGTGCAATTGGATGTGTGTGACGTAACACGTGCAATTGGATGTGTGTGGTAACGGCATGGAGTGTGACGTAACACGTGCAATTGGATGTGTGACGTAACACGTGCAATTGGATGTGTGTGACGTAACACGTGCAATTGGATGTGTGTGACGTAACACGTGCAATTGGATGGTGAGTAACGTGCATTGTGTGACGTAACACGTGCAATGGATGTGTGTGACGTAACACGTGCAATTGGATGTGTGTGACGTAACACGTGCAATTGCTTCAATGTTCATACATTTTAAATAAGTGGCTTTAAAATTTGTAATAACGTACGAAGACTACAATTAATGCACATAATGAATCTTTGTATATTCTATACAAAGATTCAGTTCGTACCTCACAGAGAACACAATTTGCATCCCCTCGAGAAAACGAACGGTGAATATTTTATAGATCGTTACTGTCTGTTTATTGTTACGAGTCATACAGCTAAACACAACGTGTAGGTTACACCCGGGGGCACATAAAGTAACAACTATACTTTAAAGGGTTCAATTTGTTGAAGACACTTCGTCAAAGTATTGGTATTTATGTTAGAAAGAATAAACAGCCGTGTCATGACGTAATAATGTTGATAGGTGCCGCTGTCATCAGGAACTGAGTAAGCATTCTACAGACGTCAACAGACGCTGTGTTCTGCACACAGTACAACACACACAGAGCCGAACGTCATCAGACTCAAGTAATTATCGTGTTAATTACGTCTGTATATAAATTAATAATCAGTAAGTAACACAGAGCCGATCGCAGTGGCCGTGCGGTCTAAGGCGTGGGTCTACGGCCGCTCGCTTGCTGGGATTGCGGGTTCGAATCCCGCCTAGGGCATAGATGTCTGTCTGTTGTGAGTGTTACGTGTTGTCAGGTAGAGGTCTCTGCGACGGGCTGATCACTCGTCCAGAGGAGTCCTACCGAGTGTGGTGTGTCTGAGTGTGATCGTGAGTCCTCGAAAAATGGGAGGCCTAGGCCCCCAAGGGGCTGTCGAGCGATTGGAAAAAAAAGTAACACAGTGTACGTAATTCATGCACAGCCTGCAGTCTGATAAGAGCACACTGCCACCTGTTGATAGCACGAAACACTAGCAACACGCAGTTTTGAAAGTACGTTCTTCACAATGCTTATAAAATTCATTTCGTTTCATAACTGTTTAATAAGTAATATTGTTTTGCATATTTGTGGCACAGTAAGTCGATTATAATTGCGCGACACCGATTGTGTCGACGACAGCGATGGATCAACAAGCTACGTGGAGGGGAAAATGGAACGAAATGTTAGAGTGCAGAAGCTAATATTTGCCAGACACAAACATCATTCAGGGCTACGAATGACAGCGCCCTGTCAGAACACCGGCAGCGCTCGGGGAAGTCAACCCTTTATTTTGGCAAATAATACTGTGTGTCTATATCTGGCGATAGTCTAGTGTTTGTACTATGACGGTTTGCGCACACGTCAATCGGCCTGTCGTTACACTGTGTCCTGTTACAAACAGGACTGTACACAGAACGTTAGTGTCTGACCGGAGCTGTTTCAAAAGCACGACGACACTCCTCTTGTCCTTACGCTTTCCAGACACACAGAACATCCTTACAAACGCACGATATACGCACTTCTACACTGTAACCGTAATAAGTCGCATTTTTAAACACACTTTTATGGTTAGGCCATTTGTCGGCGAGTTCTGTCAGTGAGCTGTAACAGGTTGAAGTGCGGTACCTGACGACGCTGCCAGTTGCTAAGTTTGTATAGCATCGGACATACTGACAGGATGATACCTAGGAGGACACCTGTCAGTGCCATTATGTGTATGGTAACTCAACATACCGCACGGAATGGACTGGGATTGAAAGCGGGTCTTCGCGGCGAGGGGCCAGGGACTAGCCGCCTGAGCCAAAACTCTTTGAAGACTGACAATTCAGTTCCTACCTCACAGAAAACACACTGCGTCTCCATTATGATAATCAATTAGTCGCAGTTTCTTAAGTAAGTCGTCGCTGTTTATGGAACAATACGACACACACACGTACGGACATTTTGACTGACGTAACAATACGACACACACACACAAGTACGGACATTTTGACTGACGTAACAATACGACACACACACAAGTACGGAAATTTTGACTGACGTAACAATACGACACACACACACAAGTACGGACATTTTGACTGACGTAACAATACGACACACACACAAGTACGGACATTTTGACTGACGTAACAATACGACACACACACAAGTACGGAAATTTTGACTGACGTAACAATACGACACACACACAAGTACGGAAATTTTGACTGACGTAACAATACGACACACACACACAAGTACGGAAATTTTGACTGACGTAACAATACGACACACACACACAAGTACGGACATTTTGACTGACGTAACAATACGACACACACACGTACGGACATTTTGACTGCGTAACGCGTAGCACCAACGACTGAGTTCAAACGATTGGTTATTCGAAAATCTCTGTAAGTTAAAGCGTAAAACAGACACGAACTTCCAGCAAATTAACTGGCAAACGCTCACAGGAAAACATTTTTCTAAATAAAATTAAGTAACTGAAAAATGAGTCTCATTCATACGAGCCGTGCAAGCGATAAGCTACAAAGACCAAACTACACGCCCCCCCCCCCCCCCACTGCCGTGTGGCACTGCGATACAAATGTTGTTGGGGCCAGTTGGTAGGGCTTTGCTGTTAAGACTGGTGGCTTGCGACCTGACATTGGGCTTAGGTCACTTCACATAATTACTGTATTAACAAAGCTGTGTGTGTATTTGTAAGAGCAGGTGTGGGCGGCAAGATATTTATGTGGGTCCGTGGGGAACGTGGAAGGCGCTGTGGACGCGCTGTTTCCTTGTTCGGCACCCATTACATGAAATACCTCCCATATAAATTCAATTCAGCAGAATCCTGTGTATATAAAGCGCTCAAACGCATTGTTCTGCTAGACACACTACGCACTCTACTGCAAAACACGCATCAATCTCGCCGCCATTACAGCACGCATCACATCGGAACTTCTGGTCTTAAGAAGAACACGTGATCGTTCAACACACGACGACATCAAGTGTGAATGTGACAATTCGGTACCGTGTGAACAGTTCCCATTTCATCAGCTTGACGTGTTTCCTACAACTGGTACCCGTCAGACTGATATTCCCGCCTTACTACAGTTGGGGCACAAACACAACTTCTGTCAAAACGTTCTGTAAAAAACAGCCTGTCCTTACATTGTCGTAACAACGTAACACGCCTACCTGTTGGTCTATTAACGACGTCTCAAGTTTCTCCTGTATATCGGTGCGTTACGACAAATTTTTGTTTCATGAGCGAAATGCCTTCGTAGAACAGACCAGCCGTGCATTGCAAATGTGTTGCTGTCTCTCTCACACTTACCGCATGCAGCAGGGTCCTGGAAAAGCTACTAGTTCCTCAGCCAGTCAATAAATCCTCCGCAACTTACAGAATCCGAAGGTTCATTACCGTATTCACAACAGCCTGCTTCAAAAATCTATGCCACAAAATTCAACCCTGTTCATTTACGACGCCCTTTAACACAATGACCTTCGCATGTTCATGACCTCTCTGCCAAACTGTGTCAAACTGCTCGTGTGTTATCAGCCGTCGCGGTGAGCGGTAACAACAACGTTACGTTCTGCAGTCACGTTACGTTCTGCAGTCACGTTACGTTCCATTTAAATGTCACCAATCACAATTCACACCGTAGATCTACGTCTTAAAAGCTTCACTAACTTACATAATCTTAGTATCGTGTATAAATGTGGCTAATGTAATGAGCTACAGCATACAAACAAATTGAAATATGCGGTCTTCTGGGGCATTATGCGACGTCGTGAAGATGGGACCAATACGTTGTCCCGAAACGTCGGTAAACAATTACCACACGACGCCGCGTAATACCCCAGAAGACCGCAGATTTCATCGACATAGCGACAGACGCCTTAAATCAAGGTAGCAACAAATTGGCAGAATAAATAAACAGGGAATCGAACAGCAGACCGCCTGTTGAGCGCTGCACTTCCGTTGCACTCTGCGGTACAGACAATGAAATGGGGACCAGAATGGGGCTGAGACCGGCCGGCCGGTCGCACAAGAACGACTCCCCTGTAAATTATATCGGCCTTGCTTTTGTAAAGAGATTTAGCGAGACAAAGTCAGTGGATTATTGCGTATTAAGAGCGGTTGTTGCTGGCACGCTGCTGCGCCGAACGACAGCACTGCGTGAAGGTGAACTGCGCCGAACGACAGCACTGCGTGAAGGTGAACTGCGCCGAACGACAGCACTGCGTGAAGGTGAATTCACTTTCGCTTTTCGCAATTCGCCGCTAGTAAATTACCGAAACACGAAACCCTCGTTAGCGACGTATTTCAGCTTTGGCTATATGCTAAATGAACCTGCGTTTTACAGATATTGGGCCAGACGTGATGAGTGCAGCACGTACAGGCACAGCACGTAGCCTACGTGCTGTGCCTGCTTACAGAAACAGCTTCCTTTCAACTGACAGAGTTGCACAAATTAAAACCTGCTGACGTAATAAAACGATTTTGACGTTATGAATTCTTCATAAGGTACAATCGTTTAGTGAGCTAGCTCAACCGCTAGGCACACCGCGGTCCTGTACGATCGTTTAGTGAGCTAGCTCAACCGCTAGGCACACCGCGGTCCTGTACGATCGTTTAGTGGGCTAGCTCAACCGCTAGGCACACCGCGGTTCTGTACGATCGTTTAGTGGGCTAGCTCAACCGCTAGGCACACCGCGGTCCTGTACGATCGTTTAGTGGGCTAGCTCAACCGCTAGGCACACCGCGGTCCTGTACGATCGTTTAGTGGGCTAGCTCAACCGCTAGCTCAACCGCTAGGCACACCGCGGTCCTGTACGATCGTTTAGTGGGCTAGCTCAACCGCTAGGCACACCGCGGTCCTGTACGATCGTTTAGTGGGCTAGCTCAACCGCTAGGCACACCGCGGTTCTGTACGATCGTTTAGTGGGCTAGCTCAACCGCTAGCTCAACCGCTAGGCACACCGCGGTCCTGTACGATCGTTTAGTGGGCTAGCTCAACCGCTAGGCACACCGCGGTCCTGTAGATCGTTTAGTGGGCTAGCTCAACCGCTAGGCACACCGCGGTCCTGTAGATCGTTTAGTGGGCTAGCTCAACCGCTAGCTCAACCACTAGGCACACCGCGGTCCTGTAGATCGTTTAGTGGGCTAGCTCAACCGCTAGCTCAACCACTAGGCACACCGCGGTCCTGTACGATCGTTTAGTGGGCTAGCTCAACCGCTAGCTCAACCACTAGGCACACCGCGGTCCTGTAGATCGTTTAGTGGGCTAGCTCAACCGCTAGCTCAACCACTAGGCACACCGCGGTCCTGTAGATTGTTTAGTGGGCTAGCTCAACCGCTAGCTCAACCACTAGGCACACCGCGGTCCTGTACGATCGTTTAGTGGGCTAGCTCAACCGCTAGGCACACCGCGGTCCTGTAGATCGTTTAGTGGGCTAGCTCAACCGCTAGGCACACCGCGGTCCTGTAGATCGTTTAGTGGGCTAGCTCAACCGCTAGCTCAACCGCTAGGCACACCGCGGTACTGTCCGCACGACGGCAACCACATCAGCTGTCAGAGCGATCAGCAATTCATACCTTAGCATCAGGCCTACCACATCGGACGGACACGCTAGTGTAGTTACTGGAAGCCGATCACCACCACAGCGGTCCTCCATGAACCTTTCTTTAAGTCTTACTGGACAGTAAAATCGTGTCGCTTGCTTTTGTCTATAAGGAAGGGACTCGCCTTTTACATATTACGAAAATACAGGATTATGACACTAAGCAACTTATATTAAAGTCAGCGCACATTCTGACATTTGCCCTCCATATTAGCTGCACAAGGAATTAAAGTTACGTAAAGGTTTACTGGCATAATTTGCCTAACATTATGGTTTTTATGGTGCTTATGGTGCAACTTAGTGTGCAAATCTCACTTCCGTGACAAATTAAAAAGGAACTAATCACAAATTAACAAACCAACAAATGCACTGTATTTCCACAAGCACAGTCAAATGCCCCTACATATGTTTCGGCTTTAACAAACCATCATCAGGGGGTCCAAGGTTTACATGTACTTAACATCCATATATATATATATATATATATAGTATATATTATATATGTATATATAAGAGCCGTTATTAGATGAATTAATGTATGTTAAGTACATGTAAACATTGGACCGTCTGATGACGGCTTGTAAAGCTGAGACATATGTAGGGGCATTTGACTGTACTTGTGGTATACAGTGCATTTGTTGGTTTGTTAATTTGTGACTTGTTACCATAATGCACGGACAATACAACGTGCAATTAAGAAGGAACTGTTCATTAAACACAAATAAAATATCCGAAGAAGGAGGCAAATAATACGACGTGTAAGTAACATAAATATGTATGTACGTATGTATGTATGTACGTATGTATGTATTATGTACGTATGAGATACGAAGGGCAGAAGTGAAATGTAACGACATTTATGGCTCTGCTACTCTTGTGAACAGACGAAACAAGAAGTGGGGTGGGGATAGCAATGGAATGGGAAACAGAATATAAAGACCAAGAGAGAATCAGAAATAAAAGACAGTACTAGCAGGACGTGCCGTGTGGCCCAGCGGACGGAGAATAGCCAGGAGCGACGAAACTCCTCGGCGCTGTTGGGCCCTTAGACGTTAAGCACCGCAGTCTCGCAGAAAACCGCACGACTTGTGCTTCGCCTTGCCCTGCAGCGCTCGGCAGCAGAGATCGATGCTTGCCTCGCGTGTTTAAATAACCGGACGGTCTGGGCACAGCGGCAGCGCAATAAACTGGGTCCTGCGCTGCGTCCCTCGAACTGCTTAGACCGCAGTTTGTATCACACTTAGCAAAGCGTGTGCAGTCTGTAATGACATACAACCCGCCGTGCTGTCTGTCTGTCTGTCTGTACCTCTTGAAGCCGAGACAAACTGTGTCTAGCCTAACAGCTCGTCGTCAGCACCAGTGCCACCTATCAGAACAGACGGTGTCATGACACACAAACAACTAACTCCATGGAGCAGTCCTTCTTGAGAAGCTAACAGTTCCTCAGCTAGTCAAGAAATTCCGCCGCGTTTTGTGAAACCCAAGGTTCATTACCGCACTCACAACAGCCCACCACCTGTCCCTATCCTGAGCCATATCAATCCAGTCCAAGCCCCCCATCCCACTTCTTGAAGATCCATTGTAATATTATCCTCCCATCTACGCCTGGGTCTTCCAAGAAAACACACAAGACCACAACTTAAATCTTGCAATGTAACACAATCTCCATTTATTCTGACAATAAACCTTACACAATTTCGCACAAACACATTACATCGTTTCAGTATCTGTTGCACACGCCGTACCATCAAAAGCAGTACTCGTGGTCAGACAGACGTAACTTCATTCCGCGCTACTTGTTAGGCCTTTACACCAGGTACTTGTAAGAAGTAACTGTAGACGGAAATCATCCTGGTTTACCAAGTGAGATCATTTTGTAACTCTCTGAAGTGTAATTACAATGTGCCCGGGGAAGATCGGGGCTGAAATTACAAACATATATATATACAATCCGCTTCAGGAAGAATGTCCCACAATTTGGATAACGTTCCTTAAGGTTAATTTACACCGACAGAACCGAACACAGCAATATCCGAAGTTGAACACGTACGGACACAACGACGTGAAAAAATGTGGTCTTCTTGCGGTTCTACGTACTGTGCTGTCCAACATGATGCGTCATTCGTACACTGCGCAGGTCCGTCCTTGAGCAGATAGCCAAGCCAATCCATGCGGAGGCGAGTGTGATATGTAAAGTAGTTGGAACCCGAAGAACAATTTTTATGAAACTATTGCAAGATTATCTCACCTAATGCCTTTAAGTCACGCAGATGTTAACTGGTAACTACAGCAACTACAAATTGTTACAACTGGTAACTACAGCAACTACACATTCCTAGTCTTAATACGAATTTGGTAATCAACAAATGTATAACAATTCTCATTGTTTAAAAATGACATCGCCATTATGACCGTAACCGTTCAACTTCGGACAGCTACGTAATGTTTGTACTTTAAATCCACTAATTCTCTCTCCCCTGACACATGTGTCTGAAACTAGAAATGTGAAATCACTGCTTAATCATTAGGTGTATGAATATTAATTAGCTTCGTTTGAGTTTTAACATTAAGACGTTCTAGCTTCTGAAGTCTGTGAATATAAAAATTACAGTCTTCTGTTATATGACGCCGTGTAGTCTGATACAAAAGCACTGACGTTTCCGAGGAATCTTAAAATGACGAAGGTTCATCCGAAACGTCCGTATCTATCTACCATACCACATGACGTCACGATACAGAAGACCGTGAGGTAAGCCACACGATGCATTGTGATATATGAAGCTCGTAATAACAAAACGTGTAATTGCTTGAAATTAAAAAGAACGGACAGAAAGAGATTAAAATATGTCAGCCGAAAATATGATGTCTTCCTTTTGAGCCCTGAATGCCGTATACGTGTTTCGTGCGTCCGTGCGTGACCGCGCGCATGTGCGCCTGTTAAAAATGTCAGCTAAAAATCCATAACTAAAAATGTGCAATCAATACGCAGCCCACAATAAAAGTGTAGCACTGACACACACACACGAACGCACGTAAATGACCTCACAACACAGGTCAAGGTTACGAATATCGGCAGACACTGCGGTCTTCTGCGATGGGTAAGTGCTTCCCGACGTTTCGAAGAAAGTGCTGGCTTACTCTTTAACAGCCCACGAAGACTGCCAAAGCGGGACGGAGCGCCGACCAACAGTCACAGTCACGTTACGACTGACCAGTCAGTCAGTCAGCCAGTAAATCTTTGCTTCCAGCCCCACCTGGGGTACATGACCAAATTTTAGTCTATCCGAATCCTACTGTTTCTCAGTCTTGGGGCGCCCTCTGTGACAATGGAGTGGGTCTGTCCGTTGTCACGAATCACTGTCTTCCGTTGTCGTGTACATACACATTTAAATGCCTGTAACTACGTACTGTCAACAGACACACGACGTCTGTCAGTCCAAGCCCTGTACAACAGACACACGACGTCTGTCAGTCAAGCCCTGTACAACAGACACACGACGTCTGTCAGTCAAGCCCTGTACAACAGACACACGACGTCTGTCAGTCCAAGCCCTGTACAACAGACACACGACGTCTGTCAGTCCAAGCCTGTACAACAGACACACGACGTCTGTCAGTCCAAGCCCTGTACAACAGACACACGACGTCTGTCAGTCCAAGCCCTGTACAACAGACACACGACTCTGTCAGTCCAAGCCCTGTACAACAGACACACGACGTCTGTCAGTCCAAGCCCTGTACAACAGACACACGACATCTGTCAGTCCAAGCCCTGCACAACAGACACACGACATCTGTCAGTCCAAGCCCTGCACAACAGACACACGACGTCTGTCAGTCCAAGCCTGTACAACAGACACACGACGTCTGTCAGTCCAAGCCTGTACAACAGACACACGACGTCTGTCAGTCCAAGCCTGCACAACAGACACACGACGTCTGTCAGTCCAAGCCCTGTACAATGCCTAACCTGACGTAGCTTGCTATAACGACAGCTGAGTCATTTGAAAGGTCTTTAGCTTGACCGACGTCACGTTTGAGCATCTTTGACAAGACCTGAGCAGTTAGATGGTCAGCCAACAGGGAGGTGTGGGAGGGGCTTATTTGTACAGATGAATGAGAAGCGTCTAAAAATGGCCGTAATTGGGCGTCGGTGGAGGTCTGAACACCCACCGGTAACCATCGAGGGATCTGGTCGTTTCGGAACAGCGGAATGGGGAAGAAATTACACAGGAAGAAGTTTGGTATACTTCATGGACAACAATTTCCTAGAAGATGAAGGTATCGTGTTCCTTCGAAACGTCGGTAGCCTCTCACACGATATAGCGCCACATGTCAGAACCTCAAATCTGGCAACTTGACGTCTCGTCTTTACTTAAAACAAGAAGATGTCGTTTTGACACGAACTTCGGTCCGCTGTGACCGGTGTAACAAGGCGTGGGCGTGGCACAACATTACCACCCAGTGTTAATATTAACTGCCCCACGAGTGTACTACAGCCGCTCTCACAGCGCAGCCACAAGCACGTCTGCTGCTGCTGCGAGCCGAGATATCGCCCATATATGCAATCTGCAGCGCCTTCCCCAAAACAGACACGTGACGTCGCTCCACAGACTTCAACAGCAATAATTAGGCTAGCGATGGGCTTGATAAAATGACGCATTGAAAATACTCTAGCAGAGTTTTGAATTACTTTGCTAGATGCTGGTTTAACTCGCGAATTTCACGCAGCAGAAATCTCGAAAAGTTACTGCTATGGCCTTACTTATCATCTTAAATGCTATTTGTTTTTCAATGGCTCGACAGCCCCTTGGGCCTAGGCCGCTTCATTTTTCGAGGCTTCACGATCACACTCAGACACACCACACTCGGTAGGACTCCTCTGGACGAGTGATCAGCCCGTCGCAGAGACCTCTACCTGACAACACACAACACACAACAGACAGACATCCATGCCCCCGGCGGGATTCAAACCCACAATCCCAATAAGCGAGCGGCCCCAGACCCACGCCACTGGGATCGGCTTAAATGTTTTATGCCAATAACAGCATAAATTATATTTAAGGATTCATTCGTACCTCGCAGTAAACACACCGCCTCTGGATTATAAACCCAATCAGTTACCTCTCTTCACTTCCCTTGCTTCCTCCCTCTGTGTTTCAGACATTTTGCTCAGAATTCGAAGCAAACACCGTCACCTATATTCTTCCGTGGTAGTACGTTAGTAGTACGTTGTAGTCGTTGGTAGTACGTTAGTAGTACGTTGGTAGTACTGGTAGTACGTTGTAGTACGTTGGTAGTACGTTGGTAGTACGTTGGTATACTTGGTAGACGTAGTATACGTTAGTATACGTGTAGTACGTTGTAGTACGTTGGTAGTACTTGTAGTACGTTAGTAGTACGTGGTAGTACGTTGGTAGTACGTTAGTGTACGTTGGTAGTACGTTGGTAGTACGTTGGTAGTACGTTGGTAGTACGTTGGTAGTACGTTGGTAGTACGTTGGTAGTACGTTGTAGTACGTTGGTAGTACGTTGGTAGTACGTTGTAGTACGTATAGTACGTTGGTAGTACGTTGGTAGTACGTTAGTAGTACGTTGGTATACGTGGTAGTACGTTAGTAGTACGTTGGTAGTACGTTGGTAGTACGTTAGTAGTACGTTGTAGTACGTTGGTAGTACGTTAGTAGTACGTTGTAGTACGTTGGTAGTACGTTGTAGTACGTTGGTAGTACGTTAGTACGTTGGTAGTACGTTGGTAGTACGTTAGTAGTACGTTGGTAGTACGTTGTAGTACTTAGTACGTTAGTAGTACGTTGGTAGTACGTTGGTAGTACGTTAGTAGTACGTTTGTACTTGGAGTACGTGTAGTACGTAGTAGTACGTTGTATACGTTGTAGTACGTTGTAGTACGGTATACGGTAGTACGTTAGTAGTACGTTGGTAGTACGTTGTATGAGACGTTGGTAGTACGTTGGATAGTGTTATTTGATAGTACTTGGTAGTACGTTATAACACAAATGTAAAACTGTGAATTTATTTATATCAATATCGCCGTGCATGTTTGCAACTCACAAATCACACACCACAAACGCACCATATTTTCACTTTATATTCTTTATTCTTCAACCCCTTATGTGCTGTTTATGTTACGTGTGTCACGTGACACACGTAACATAAACAGGACATAATTACTTAATTCACCATCCATATATACAAAACCAAAGCCAAGACTGAAAAACTAGCCAATGGCGGAAGACATAACATAAAGACATAACATAAAGACATAACATAAAGACATAACATAAAGACATAACATAAAGACATAACATAAAGACATAACATAAAGACATAACATAAAGACATAACATAAAGACATAACATAAAGACATAACATAAAGAACCATATTGTTTCATTTTACTATTTTACTACGAAAATTGACAAACTTTTTAAGGATTTTATATAGTTTTTATATTTTTATATATTTTAATATTAAGTATTGTATATAAGTGTGATATATATATTGTATATAAGTGTGATATATATATTGTATATAAGTGTGATATATATATTGTATATAAGTGTGATATATATTGTATATAAGTGTGATATATATATTGTATATAAGTGTGATATATATATTGTATATAAGTGTGATATATATATTGTATATAAGTGTGATATATATATTGTATATAAGTGTGATATATATATTGTATATAAGTGTGATATATATATTGTATATAAGTGTGATATATATATTGTATATAAGTGTGATATATATATTATATATAAGTGTGATATATATATTGTATATAAGTGTGATATATATATGACAATGAAACTGGACTAAATGTGATAGCAGACAAAAACATTGGATGTCAAGTGAATGTAGTTTACGAGCCCCCTGAAGATGGCCTTCAGGACAACAGTGTGTGCCATAAAGACGTGATCATTATGTCGACAACATGTACCGTAACATTGTTACAGGACAACAGTGTGTGCCATAAAGACGTGATCATTATGTCGACAACATGTACCGTAACATTGTTACAGGACAACAGTGTGTGCCATAAAGACGTGATCATTATGTCGACAACATGTACCGTAACATTGTTACAGGACAACAGTGTGTGCCATAAAGACGTGATCATTATGTCGACAACATGTACCGTAACATTGTTACAGGACAACAGTGTGTGCCATAAAGACGTGATCATTATGTCGACAACATGTACCGTAACATTGTTACAGGACAACAGTGTGTGCCATAAAGACGTGACCATTATGTCGACAACATGTACCGTAACATTGTTACAGGACAACAGTGTGTGCCATAAAGACGTGATCATTATGTCGACAACATGTACCGTAACATTGTTACAGGACAACAGTGTGTGCCATAAAGACGTGATCATTATGTCGACAACATGTACCGTAACATTGTTACAGGACAACAGTGTGTGCCATAAAGACGTGATCATTATGTCGACAACATGTACCGTAACATTGTTACAGGACAACAGTGTGTGCCATAAAGACGTGACCATTATGTCGACAACATGTACCGTAACATTGTTACAGGACAACAGTGTGTGCCATAAAGACGTGATCATTATGTCGACAACATGTACCGTAACATTGTTACAGGACAACAGTGTGTGCCATAAAGACGTGATCATTATGTCGACAACATGGACCGTAACATTGTTACAGGACAACAGTGTGTGCCATAAAGACGTGATCATTATGTCGACAACATGGACCGTAACATTGTTACAGGACAACAGTGTGTGCCATAAAGACGTGATCATTATGTCGACAACATGGACCGTAACATTGTTACAGGACAACAGTGTGTGCCATAAAGACGTGATCATTATGTCGACAACATGGACCGTAACATTGTTACAGGACAACAGTGTGTGCCATAAAGACGTGATCATTATGTCGACAACATGGACCGTAACATTGTTACAGGACAACAGTGTGTGCCTTAAAGACGTGATCATTATGTCGACAACATGGACCGTAACATTGTTACAGGACAACAGTGTGTGCCATAAAGACGTGATCATTATGTCGACAACATGGACCGTAACATTGTTACAGGACAAAAGTGTGTGCCATAAAGACGTGATCATTATGTCGACAACATGGACCGTAACATTGTTACAGGACAACAGTGTGTGCCATAAAGACGTGATCATTATGTCGACAACATGTACCGTAACATTGTTACAGGACAACAGTGTGTGCCATAAAGACGTGATCATTATGTCGACAACATGGACCGTAACATTGTTACAGGACAACAGTGTGTGCCATAAAGACGTGATCATTATGTCGACAACATGGACCGTAACATTGTTACAGGACAACAGTGTGTGCCATAAAGACGTGATCATTATGTCGACAACATGGACCGTAACATTGTTACAGGACAACAGTGTGTGCCATAAAGACGTGATCATTATGTCGACAACATGGACCGTAACATTGTTACAGGACAACAGTGTGTGCCATAAAGACGTGATCATTATGTCGACAACATGGACCGTAACATTGTTACAGGACAACAGTGTGTGCCATAAAGACGTGATCATTATGTCGACAACATGGACCGTAACATTGTTACAGGACAACAGTGTGTGCCATAAAGACGTGATCATTATGTCGACAACATGGACCGTAACATTGTTACAGGACAACAGTGTGTGCCAAAAAGACGTGATCATTATGTCGACAACATGGACCGTAACATTGTTACAGGACAATAGTGTGTGCCATAAAGACGTGATCATTATGTCGACAACATGGACCGTAACATTGTTACAGGACAAAAGTGTGTGTCATAAAGACGTGATCATTATGTCGACAACATGGACCGTAACATTGTTACAGGACAACAGTGTGTGTCATAAAGACGTGATCATTATGTCGACAACATGGACCGTAACATTCAACCAAAGTCTCAGTTGTATTCAACTGATGGCGATAGTCATTTCTACGTTTTCCGTTGGACTAAATCAAGGGAAGTTTCCTTCTGGCATAAGCAAATACAAGTCACAGGAACTATTGGGCACTGAGTACACACACTCGATCAAAATCTGTCATGTTGACATAACAATCCGCGCGAGCAGTGTAACTTTTCATGACGGGAAAATAACATACTGCTCACACAAACAGAAATATGTGCGTCTGACTGCGTACAACACACAAAACATTATCGTAGGGCAACGTAAAGAACGGACTGATAGAAAATGAAACTCTTTTATACAGCAGAATTGAAACTGAACTGAAAAGGGCTTGAAAACGAAAAATGACAGAGAAATATAAACAAATAGACTTCATAGGTCGAAGCTTGTAATCTAAAAGAAATATTACACGACAGAGGATTTTCACGCCTACATGTGTTATTTATTAGCGTAAGACAGAAGTATGAAGGCTGTCTACACATACAAGAAAGTTCAGAACAGCTACTTCACTAAAACTGTATTTATGTACTGAAGAACATTCTGCAGAAAGTTCAGAACAGCTACTTCACTAAAACTGTATTTATGTACTGAAGAACATTCTGCAGAAAGTTCAGAACAGCTACTTCACTAAAACTGTATTTATGTACTGAAGAACATTCTGCAGAAAGTTCAGAACAGCTACTTCACTAAAACTGTATTTATGTACTGAAGAACATTCTGAAGAAAGTTCAGAACAGCTACTTCACTAAAACTGTATTTATGTACTGAAGAACATTCTGCAGAAAGTTCAGAACAGCTACTTCACTAAAACTGTATTCATGTACTGAAGAACATTCTGCAGAAAGTTCAGAACAGCTACTTCACTAAAACTGTATTCACGTACTGAAGAACATTCTGCAGAAAGTTCAGAACATCTACTTCACTAAAACTGTATTTATGTACTGAAGAACATTCTGAAGAAAGTTCAGAACAGCTACATCATTAAAACTGTATTTATGTACTGAAGAACATTCTGCAGAAAGTTCAGAACAGCTACTTCACTAAAACTATATTTATGTACTGAAGAACATTCTGCAGAAAGTTCAGAACAGCTACTTCACTAAAACTGTATTCATGTACTGAAGAACATTCTGCAGAAAGTTCAGAACATCTACTTCACTAAAACTGTATTTATGTACTGAAGAACATTCTGAAGAAAGTTCAGAACAGCTACATCATTAAAACTGTATTTATGTACTGAAGAACATTCTGCAGAAAGTTCAGAACAGCTACTTCACTAAAACTGTATTCATGTACTGAAGAACATTCTGCAGGAAGTTCAGAACATCTACTTCACTAAAACTGTATTTATGTACTGAAGAACATTCTGAAGAAAGTTCAGAACAGCTACATCATTAAAACTGTATTTATGTACTGAAGAACATTCTGCAGAAAGTTCAGAACAGCTACTTCACTAAAACTGTATTCATGTACTGAAGAACATTCTGCAGAAAGTTCAGAACAGCTACTTCACTAAAACTGTATTCATGTACTGAAGAACATTCTGCAGAAAGTTCAGAACAGCTACTTCACTAAAACTGTATTCACGTACTGAAGAACATTCTGCAGAAAGTTCAGAACATCTACTTCACTAAAACTGTATTTATGTACTGAAGAACATTCTGAAGAAAGTTCAGAACAGCTACATCATTAAAACTGTATTTATGTACTGAAGAACATTCTGAAGAAAGTTCAGAACAGCTACTGCACTAAAACTGTATTCATGTACTGAAGAACATTCTGAAGAAAGTTCAGAACAGCTACTGCACTAAAACTGTATTAACAACGTTCGTAAGAAGTCCAGTAAATGTGATGTTCTAGAAACCCACAGAACACGTAATGTCAGCCGCAGCTGCGAGCTGCAGCCACAGCTGTGTTGTACACAACAGCGCCACTTTACAAGTATCAATTCCACGTCAGTGCTAACACCATTAGGCAGTGGCGCAGATGTCGCAACATCGTGCTTGTAAATCAGCGATCTGCGGACCGCTATGACACCGCCAGTGTCTTCTTTGAACGGCACAGCGCTGAAGATCTTTCTTAGAGTATAAAGAACTAAAAAAAACGTTTCTCCACGTGTCACAAAACCTCAAACAGGTGTGCTATCCCAGGAAGGCAGCGCAAACCGTACGTCACAAAACCTCAAACAGGTGTGCTATCCCTGGAAGGCAGCGCAAACCGTACGTCACAAAACCTCAAACAGGTGTGCTATCCCTGGAAGGCAGCGCAAACCGTACGTCACAAAACCTCAAACAGGTGTGCTATCCCTGGAAGGCAGCGCAAACCGTACGTCACAAAACCTCAAACAGGTGTGCTATCCCTGGAAGGCAGCGCAAACCGTACGTCACAAAACCTCAAACAGGTGTGCTATCCCTGGAAGGCAGCGCAAACCGTACGTCACAAAACCTCAAACAGGTGTGCTATCCCTGGAAGGCAGCGCAAACCGTACGTCACAAAACCTCAAACAGGTGTGCTATCCCAGGAAGGCAGCGCAAACCGTACGTCACAAAACCTCAAACAGGTGTGCTATCCCAGGAAGGCAGCGCAAACCGTACGTCACAAAACCTCAAACAGGTGTGCTATCCCAGGAAGGCAGCGCAAACCGTACGTCACAAAACCTCAAACAGGTGTGCTATCCCAGGAAGGCAGCGCAAACCGTACGTCACAAAACCTCAAACAGGTGTGCTATCCCAGGAAGGCAGCGCAAACCGTACGTCACAAAACCTCAAACAGGTGTGCTATCCCAGGAAGGCAGCGCAAACCGTACGTCACAAAACCTCAAACAGGTGTGCTATCCCAGGAAGGCAGCGCAAACCGTACGTCACAAAACCTCAAACAGGTGTGCTATCCCAGGAAGGCAGCGCAAACCGTACGTCACAAAACCTCAAACAGGTGTGCTATCCCAGGAAGGCAGCGCAAACCGTACGTCACAAAACCTCAAACAGGTGTGCTATCCCAGGAAGGCAGCGCAAACCGTACGTCACAAAACCTCAAACAGGTGTGCTATCCCAGGAAGGCAGCGCAAACCGTACGTCACAAAACCTCAAACAGGTGTGCTATCCCAGGAAGGCAGCGCAAACCGTACGTCACAAAACCTCAAACAGGTGTGCTATCCCAGGAAGGCAGCGCAAACCGTACGTCACAAACAGACAGCAACTCTATGCCACTTAGTGGCGTCTTTCAATGCCAACAACGCAGTCAACCTGCTTATTGCTTAGCGTCAAAATGCGAAAGTTACCCCGCTGAGCAATGATGCCCCACCATCAGTTCTTTCTCCACCTCAGCACTAGCTGGAAGGTCCTCCAATAGAGTGTCGAAACGCTCACGCCGTGGCCGTTCTTTACTTCACAACGCCGTTATACTGTTTTGTGAATTCTATCTTGCATTCGCCGTGCATTTTCATTCATTCAATATCTAACAACCAACTAAAAGCACATTTTATTTAAAACTATTTTATATTTTATGAATTCATAAAACTATAAAATAGTTTTAAATAAAATGTGCATTTAGTTGGTTGTTAAATATCGACTGTTTTGTGAATTACGGTGCCGATCTGTGACTGTCTATATTATAGTTTGATATTGTCTGTGTGTTTGTGCGCGAACTTATTGTAGCAGCAGCCTTCACGGCAGAAGGACGGACTGTCTGACTGAGGACGGACTGTCTGACTGAGGACGGACTGTCTGACTGAGGACGGACTGTCTGACTGAGGACGGACTGTCTGAATGTCGACATCACAACCTTCCGCCAGCCAAGCCGCGGTATATTTGCTCCTCATGTTGGTACAGTCTCCTCACAGCAATGTTAACTAATTTGACTGACTTTTGTACATAGATCAAACTGTACTGTAAGTTAATCCTTATTGTAACCAAGGACTACAGTATTTCTTACCAACAGGATATAAATTTCATCCCTACACCTGGAGTGTCTTCACAGCACTGCGTGTCCACAGACGCACAGACGCACAAACTACAGCTATTCTAGACGCACTACAAACAGCGTTCCGCAGACCAGCTGCCTACACGACGTACTCTTAGATGTCAGAGTTCATTCCTGTTTGTTGTTTTGCCTAATTTTTTTTTGTATCCCCCCCATTACTTCTCTCCCCTTGTTTCTTCTTCCTTATTATATTTTAAGCCTATTTCCAACTTATTTTTTGTAAATCGACATCAGTACTTCCCACTCCCACGTCAAGTCTTCTCTCTCTTTCCATCATCTTTACCGGTTAAAAAGTTTAACAACTCTTGTATCCTATAACTCTTGTATAATATTATAATGACGAAATTCTTATATAAGTTAGCTTAGTAATATACACAAAGCATCAAATGAAAGAGACGGAGTAAAAAAAAACAAAAGCAAGCTTTTCGGCGCTCCGCTCTATCATGCTGTAAGTTCTTCCCTTTTTTTACGCTGCTCGTTTTAAATAATGATGGACAAAATTCTTCAGCAGATTGTTTGGAAACTCACAAGTGATGATGTAGAAAACTTTCTGTTTCTTGCCGATATTATAAAAGGAAGACAGAGCGAGAAGGGGGCCGGGGGGGGGGGGGGAATACGTCCGACATCTCAGAAGAAACAAAGGAAGCTACTGTTGGCTGTTAACTACGTGACGTTGCGATGTACTGCAGGGATACAGCTTAGTCAACTGGCAAAATGCCTGTTAAGCAGTATCAGACATTTACAACGAGAGAAGTACAACAAACAGAACGCGAAAAATTGAGAAGTGGAGGAGGGGGGAGGGGGGAAACCTTGGGGGGAAAAAATCTCATCATCAACTGCACACAAAGGCAGTTAGTTTGAAGTTATTGAAAAATACGATAAATATCAAAGATGAAGTTGCTGCCTTATCACCTGTTTACACATGTAAATTGTTGCTCGTTCTTACCTTGAGCTCTGGAAGCCGTCACTGACGTACCGGCTGTGGGAGTCGAACAGCGATCGACAGTAGCTTTCTGCTTGAGGTACTGCAACAGAGGAGGAACAGTGACAGTGACGTCAACAACTACAACACGTGCAGAGAAAAAAGGAGGAGAGTTGGCGGTATCTACTGTTACAGCCCAGTGGTCACTCACTATATGTACCGCCACGTTTAACATTCACAAGTTCTACGTTCTGCCCACACAGTGTATTTATGTGTTTTGTGTGGATCTCAGAACAAACAGCGATTATTTCACTGTACAGCATTAACTGACTGGATTGTATAACTGAGACGGAGTGTGTTTACTGCGCGGTACGGACTGTATTTATGTGTTTTGTGTGGATCTCAGAACAAACAGCGATTATTTCACTGTACAGCATTAACTGACTGGATTGTATAACTGAGACGGAGTGTGTTTACTGCGCGGTACGGACTGTATTTATGTGTTTTGTGTGGATCTCAGAACAAACAGCGATTATTTCACTGTACAGCATTAACTGACTGGATTGTATAACTGAGACGGAGTGTGTTTACTGCGCGGTACGGACTGTATTTATGTGTTTTGTGTGGATCTCAGAACAAACAGCGATTATTTCACTGTACAACATTAACTGACTGGTTTGTATAACTGAGACGGAGTGTGTTTACTGCGCGGTACGGACTGTATTTATGTGTTTTGTGTGGATCTCAGAACAAACAGCGATTATTTCACTGTACAACATTAACTGACTGGTTTGTATAACTGAGACGGAGTGTGTTTACTGCGCGGTACGGACTGTATTTATGTGTTTTGTGTGGATCTCAGAACAAACAGCGATTATTTCACTGTACAACATTAACTGACTGGTTTGTATAACTGAGACGGAGTGTGTTTACTGCGCGGTACGGACTGTATTTATGTGTTTTTGTGTGGATCTCAGAACAAACTGCGATTATTTCACTGTACAGCATTAACTGATTGGTTTGTATAACTGAGACGGAGTGTGTTTACTGCGCGGTACGGACTGTATTTATGTGTTTTGTGTGGATCTCAGAACAAACAGCGATTATTTCACTGTACAACATTAACTGACTGGTTTGTATAACTGAGACGGAGTGTGTTTACTGCGCGGTACGGACTGTATTTATGTGTTTTGTGTGGATCTCAGAACAAACAGCGATTATTTCACTGTACAACAGTAACTGACTGGTTTGTATAACTGAGACGGTGTGTTTACTGCGCGGTACGAGCTGAGTCTTTATATATAATTGAGAACAAATAGCTTATACACATTACAGCCAAAGACGGACTGCTCTACTGCGTATCATGCCATGAATCTGAAAATGTCTAAAGAAGCACGTCGATAAATAAAAGCTATTTTTGGGAAGTACGACGCTGCAATACCGACTAAAGCACAGGTATCGCGTCACCTCTTGCCTGCTTCACAACGACACCTGCCATTTGGCGTCCTATCAACGGATACCTTGAAACCAAGCGCATTACATATGGCAGACATATATGTTCACTGCAGACTATACACCGCATGTATCTAAAATACTTGGACAAACTTCAGACGTGTCCACACCAAAACAAGACACAAAGTTAATACCAATGCTGCTGCCTACATCCGACCATGTAATGACCAGCACCCACTATCGTACTCCAGGCTATTAGCAAACTGTCTGCGCACACAGGTGCCGTAACATTGCGATCAGACTCTTCCTTATTCCTTCACAGTCCATACAGTCAATTATCTTCAGTGCCGTGGTTGTCCGGGTTGTAATGCAACGTACGCCTATCTGTGGATACCGACGTTTTGGAAGGTACACGGTACAAGGAACACCGACAGGTACAGGGCATCACAAATCAGAACACCGTAACTCGAATACGCATCACCGTGACAACCGCAAGTTACAACAACAACAACATCAGCAATAGCAATTGCTTCCCTGCAGGTAGTGGCGTGTGCAGTACAGGGACCAGAGTTCAGACACCACCATTATCTTTCTTGTCTTAAGACCGGCATTAAGGGGGTTTACAGCAACCGAAATGAACGCTGGTGTAGGCCACGTGGTCTGCAAGCGTGATGACTGGAGCAGGGGAAAGCAGGGAATTATCTCTTGCTTATCCAGATCACGCAGTCAAGGGAAAGAAGGCAATGTTGGATGAATGGATCGGCTTTGACTTTTTCTCACAACAACCATCAAAAGAGCTTTTGCGTTCCGTTGCAGCAAAAAAAAAAAAACAGCGAAGTAAAAATAAAGACAAAGGAACTAATAACAGTGTCTATTGTGTGCATTTGGTTCATTTAACGGCGTGTGAGATGTATTTGTGGGAGTAACTGGTGATGGAGACAGCGTGCAGTTACAATGGAAACACTTAGGGACTTGGATTAACCTGAATTACATATAAACATTCAGTCCGTACCGCGCAGTAAAAACAACTCCGTCTCAGTTATACAAACCAGTCAGTTAATGTTGTACAGTGAAATAATCGCTGTTTGTTCTGAGATCCACACAAAACACATAAATACAGTCCGTACCGCGCAGTAAACACACTCCGTCTCAATTATACAAACCAGTCAGTTAATGTTGTACAGTGAAATAATCGCTGTTTGTTCTGAGATCCACACAAAACACATAAATACAGTCCGTACCGCGCAGTAAACACACTCCGTCTCAGTTATACAAACCAGTCAGTTAATGTTGTACAGTGAAATAATCGCTGTTTGTTCTGAGATCCACACAAAACACATAAATACAGTCCGTACCGCGCAGTAAACACACTCCGTCTCAATTATACAAACCAGTCAGTTAATGTTGTACAGTGAAATAATCGCTGTTTGTTCTGAGATCCACACAAAACACATAAATACAGTCCGTACCGCGCAGTAAACACACTCCGTCTCAGTTATACAAACCAGTCAGTTAATGTTGTACAGTGAAATAATCGCTGTTTGTTCTGAGATCCACACAAAACACATAAATACAGTCCGTACCGCGCAGTAAACACACTCCGTCTCAATTATACAAACCAGTCAGTTAATGTTGTACAGTGAAATAATCGCTGTTTGTTCTGAGATCCACACAAAACACATAAATACAGTCCGTACCGCGCAGTAAACACACTCCGTCTCAATTATACAAACCAGTCAGTTAATGTTGTACAGTGAAATAATCGCTGTTTGTTCTGAGATCCACACAAAACACATAAATACAGTCCGTACCGCGCAGTAAACACACTCCGTCTCAGTTATACAAACCAGTCAGTTAATGTTGTACAGTGAAATAATCGCTGTTTGTTCTGAGATCCACACAAAACACATAAATACAGTCCGTACCGCGCAGTAAACACACTCCGTCTCAATTATACAAACCAGTCAGTTAATGTTGTACAGTGAAATAATCGCTGTTTGTTCTGAGATCCACACAAAACACATAAATACAGTCCGTACCGCGCAGTAAACACACTCCGTCTCAGTTATACAAACCAGTCAGTTAATGTTGTACAGTGAAATAATCGCTGTTTGTTCTGAGATCCACACAAAACACATAAATACAGTCCGTACCGCGCAGTAAACACACTCCGTCTCAATTATACAAACCAGTCAGTTAATGTTGTAAATAATCACAATTGCCGCCCCCTCACAAATTACGAAAATTTAAAAAATTCAAATTATTTATTGAATTTCCTTTTGCGTAATCTCAGGCTTTAGCCTCGATGTAAATGAGACCTTCGCTCTTCTGGCATGTTACGCAGCGTAGACTCGTAATTAGTTACGGACGTTTCGGAACAACAACCTTCAAGAGTCAAGCTTGACCCTTTGACCCTTGATGATGGGACCGACAGGTTGTCCCGAATCGTCGGTAACTACTAATCTACTGTGCGTAACATGCCAGAAGATCGAAGATCGGAATTACTTATAACTTATTTGGCTCAATGATTTATGCCTTGTTCAGAAAACAAATATATTTTTATTGAAAATATTCCTTGTGCTGCCTATTTTCCTGCTTCTTGGACTCTACTGGCCCCCCCCCTCCCCCCCGCTCAAAAGTATTGTTGACATTACGGTACACAGTCTGTCAGTTACTATTGTAATAGTGCTTCATTCACGTTATCAAAAATCTGCGCCTTTTTCTTTTGGCACATTCTTAAATAAAATTGGCCGACGTTTCTTAATTGCAAGACTCAGGACAGTTAACTGCTTTCGTGTGCGCCATCTGCTAATTTACGTTTAATCACTTACATTCGAAAAGTTTTTCAATCCACCTTTGCGTTTGTTTGCAGTTCGGAAGTACGTACATTAACAGAGCGTACGGACGGACGGACTGTGACAGTCGACGTCTGCCGGCGCTGCAGAGCTATCAGGGCCACCGAAGGCGTCTCAATTGGCTGCGTTCTCACGCTCCAGGTACAGACATTCTGCTCGAAAAGTTCGGCTGTACCTTGGCGTGTCAACTGCGACAAATACGAGTCCGAACACTTTCCAACAGCATGCTACCCGAAGCTTGCTGCTACCACTGACAGGCTGATAAGACGTGGGCGTGTCCCGCGGTCTCCCAACTGTCGATTTGTGTCTAGTAGTCCTGTCTGCGTGCTCAGACGTGTTGAATATGAATGCAGAAAGGAACAGCGATAAGACAAGCCTTTCAATTTGTCAACAGTAGCCGTTCTGTTCTCCGTATGACAGTTCATGTCAACAGTAGCCGTTCTGTTCTCCGTATGACAGTTCACAAACTTTATCTTGTGTCCTGCTTCAAAACAAAAGCGACGTATGGCTCGTAGAGATGCAAGGTCCACAGACAAAGACAGCTGCCCACGCACCTAACCAATACGCCACGACTGTGTATGACGAAGTGTAGGCAAAAATCCTCTTTTTGTAGACCTTGGCATTATATGAGGGTTAATGGCCGCTTTCTGTTCCCTCATTTTGACCCCATTACACATCCCCACAAAGCCCATAACTTATTGGTTCACTTTACTAATATCCGGCCAACAGCTCGCCACACCCCTCCAACATCTTCGTATCGGGGGCTGGGAAAATGGGCCCTCTTTGAGGCCTTACTGTCAAATGTGTGTTATTTAACGACACTTGATTGGTAACATCATACAGCGCCGGTGATGAATGAATAAGGAACAGCACTGGTGGAATGATACTACCAGAGGACAACCGAACAACTCGGAGAAAAACCCGTACCAGTGCCACTTCGTCCACCACAAATCCCACATGCACTGCTCTGGGAGTGGGCCGGGATAGCTCAGTCGGTATAGCGACTCGCTACGGGCTGGACGGTCCGGGGATCGAATCCCGGTGGGGCCGAGATTTTCAGTACCAGTCCAGACCGGCCCTGGGGCCTACCCAGCCTCCTGTACAATGGGTACCGGGTCTCTCCCGGGGGTAAAGCGGCCGGGGTGTGGCGTTGACCACCCACCCTCATCTATGCTAAGGTTAAAGAAAGAGTAGAGCTATACTTCTACTCCCCCTCTGGGCCTTCATGGCCTGTTCTAAGGTGAACTTTACCTTTACCTTTACCTTTAATGCTCTGGGATTGAACTCGCAGCCTTATTTCATTCCACGACGACGACAACAACAACAACAACAACAATAACCTTGTACCACTTTTTTTTCTATGGCTCGACAGCCCTATCTGGGCCAGGGCCTCCTCGTTTCGTCGAGGTTTCACGATCACACTTTTAGACAGACGACACTCGGTAGGACTCCTCTGGACGAGTGATCAGCCCGTCGCAGAGACCTCTACCTAACAACACACAACACTCACAACAGACAGACATCCAAGCCCTCGGCGGGATTCGAACCCACAATCCCAGTAAGCGAGCGGCCGCAGACCGACGCTTTAGACCGCTCGGCCACTGCGATTGACAACTTTGTACCACTACTATTGTTTAATTTCGATCACTGTATTCAACATCCGATATTCTGAACCAATACTGTACAGACAGACAGACAGACAGACAAACGTCGTTCAGTCAGACACTTGCTCCTTGCTTTTCCTCTACCAGCTTAGCTTTATTATGTTTTGTCCCGCCAGTCACCTTCTTTGTATTCCTAGCTTGTAGCGCTGTCTGTCATATCCGCAGTCCCAACAGAGCACGGCCAACTCCAACAGCACCAAAACAAGTTTTCCCCTTCATAATATTGTTGGTGTGTTAGTTCTGTTTGTTTTTGTACAAGTGTGTCACACGAGTGACACAAAGTGACAGATTTGTGATATCTAAAACAGGGTCACGAAGCAGAAAAAAATATATATATCAGGAGAAACTGAGAGAATTAGAAATTCTGAGAAACTTTCTATGAAGGTTTTTTTTATCACGTGGTCTAAGCTTGAGCACTCACAAATGTCTCCTTAAAGTTTCGATTTACCGCTAAAGCAGCTGCGATTGCGAGTAACTTTGTGCTTATGCAGGCCTGCTTTATGCTGACAGCAAACTTATATCTGAAAATGATCTCTGACAGTATCAAGACCTCACAATGATCTCTGACAGTATCAAGACCTCACAATGATCTCTGACAGTATCAAGACCTCACAATATCTCTGACAGTATCAAGACCTCACATACCTCTGACAGTATCAAGACCTCACAATGATCTCTGACAGTATCAAGACCTCACAATGACCTCTGACATTATCACGACCTCACAATGATCTCTCACAGTATCAAGACCTCACAATGACCTCTGACATTATCAAGACCTCACAATGATCTCTGACAGTATCAAGACCTCACAATGATCTCTGACAGTATCAAGACCTCACAATGATCTCTGACAGTATCAAGACCTCACAATGATCTCTGACAGTATCAAGACCTCACAATGATCTCTGACAGTATCAAGACCTCACAATAACCTCTGACAGTATCAAGACCTCACAATGATCTCTGACAGTATCAAGACCTCACAATGATCTCTGACAGTATCAAGACCTCACAATGACCTCTGACATTATCACGACCTCACAATGATCTCTGACAGTATCAAGACCTCACAATGATCTCTGACAGTATCAAGACCTCACAATGACCTCTGACATTATCACGACCTCACAATGATCTCTCACAGTATCAAGACCTCACAATGATCTCTGACAGTATCAAGACCTCACAATGACCTCTGACATTATCACGACCTCACAATGATCTCTGACAGTATCAAGACCTCACAATGATCTCTGACAGTATCAAGACCTCACAATGACCTCTGACATTATCACGACCTCACAATGATCTCTCACAGTATCAAGACCTCACAATGACCTCTGACATTATCAAGACCTCACAATGATCTCTGACAGTATCAAGACCTCACAATGATCTCTGACAGTATCAAGACCTCACAATGATCTCTGACAGTATCAAGACCTCACAATGATCTCTGACAGTATCAAGACCTCACAATGATCTCTGACAGTATCAAGACCTCACAATGATCTCTGACAGTATCAAGACCTCACAATGATCTCTGACAGTATCAAGACCTCACAATGATCTCTGACAGTATCAAGACCTCACAATGATCTCTGACAGTATCAAGACCTCACAATGATCTCTGACAGTATCAAGACCTCACAATGATCTCTGACAGTATCAAGACCTCACAATGATCTCTGACAGTATCAAGACCTCACAATGATCTCTGACAGTATCAAGACCTCACAATGATCTCTGACAGTATCAAGACCTCACAATGATCTCTGACAGTATCAAGACCTCACAATGATCTCTGACAGTATCAAGACCTCACAATGATCTCTGACAGTATCAAGACCTCACAATGATCTCTGACAGTATCAAGACCTCACAATGATCTCTGACAGTATCAAGACCTCACAATGATCTCTGACAGTATCAAGACCTCACAATGACCTCTGACATTATCAAGACCTCACAATGATCTCTGACAGTATCAAGACCTCACAATGACCTCTGACATTATCAAGACCTCACAATGATCTCTGACAGTATGAAGACCTCACAATGACCTCTGACAGTATCAAGACCTCACAATGATCTCTGACAGTATCAAGACCTCACAATGATCTCTGACAGTATCAAGACCTCACAATGATCTCTGACAGTATCAAGACCTCACAATGATCTCTGACAGTATCAAGACCTCACAATGATCTCTGACAGTATCAAGACCTCACAATGATCTCTGACAGTATCAAGACCTCACAATGATCTCTGACACTATCAAGACCTCACAATGATCTCTGACAGTATCAAGACCTCACAATGATCTCTGACAGTATCAAGACCTCACAATGATCTCTGACAGTATCAAGACCTCACAATGATCTCTGACAGTATCAAGACCTCACAATGATCTCTGACAGTATCAAGACCTCACAATGATCTCTGACAGTATCAAGACCTCACAATGATCTCTGACAGTATCAAGACCTCACAATGATCTCTGACATATCAAGACCTCACAATGATCTCTGACAGTATCAAGACCTCACAATGATCTCTGACAGTATCAAGACCTCACAATGATCTCTGACAGTATCAAGACCTCACAATGATCTCTGACAGTATCAAGACCTCACAATGATCTCTGACAGTATCAAGACCTCACAATGATCTCTGACAGTATCAAGACCTCACAATGATCTCTGACAGTATCAAGACCTCACAATGATCTCTGACATATCAAGACCTCACAATGATCTCTGACAGTATCAAGACCTCACAATGATCTCTGACAGTATCAAGACCTCACAATGATCTCTGACAGTATCAAGACCTCACAATGATCTCTGACAGTATCAAGACCTCACAATGATCTCTGACAGTATCAAGACCTCACAATGATCTCTGACAGTATCAAGACCTCACAATGATCTCTGACAGTATCAAGACCTCACAATGATCTCTGACATATCAAGACCTCACAATGATCTCTGACAGTATCAAGACCTCACAATGATCTCTGACAGTATCAAGACCTCACAGTATTCAGTCCGTTCCTAGGCCATTTCTACGTCACGCAATGCAACACGTGCCTTAGGCCTAACCGTGATCTTCATTAACTCACTAACTCCACTCAGCACAGTCATTCTTCAGTAAAGAAATTCCCGGCAATTTGTGGAACTCTGACGTTCATTACCGCGCTCACAACAGCCCACCACTTGTCACTGTCCTACGCCAGGTAAATGCTGTCCACACCCTTTAATCCTATTTCTTTAATAAGGTAAAGGTAAAGGTCAAGGTCGCCTTATAACAGGCCACGAAGGCCCTGAGGGGGAGTAGAGGTATATCTCTACTCTTTCTTTAACCTCGGCGCTAGATGGTGGTGGGTGGTCAACTCCACGCCTCGGCCTGTTTACCCCCGGGAAAGAGACCCAGTGCCCATTATATAGGATGTCTGGACGGGTGCTGAAAATCTCGCCCCCACCGCGATTCGATCCCCGGACCGTCCAGCCCGTAGCCAGTCGCTGTACCGACTGAGCTGTCGCGGCCCGTCCTATTTCTTTAACATTACCCTCCTACTTACATCCACGTCTATCACATGATCGCTTTCATTCAGCTTTACACACCAAAACCCTGTGATGTCAGACATCGACAAACAACAGTCTAACACAGCGTTCAACTGTTCCTTTTTATTAGTGTACCAGAATTTCGAAATTATCGTCTCCGCAGTTCAAATTATTCCGCGACTTGCGCTGTCTGTCACTGCGCTATAACGGTGCGCATGCGCAATCTCTTTAACCGTTTTAGGGCGGTCTACAAGTACAGCTGCAACTTCAGTTCGTACCTCACAGAGAACACAGTCCGTGTCCATTACAAAGACCCACCGCTTAATGCTGTTATAAATACAGTCGCCATGCATTGTTACGAACCACACACACGCACTGTGCGACAGAACGCACAGTTGCTTCACCTTAAGAGCAGGCGGTGCGTACGGCCAGCACTGTGCTTGAAGCTGTTAAGGTAATTCTACAGGCACTAAGCACTGTGCTTGAAGCTGTTAAGGTAATTCTACAGGCACTAAGCACTGTGCTTGAAGCTGTTAAGGTAATTCTACAGGCACTAAGCACTGTGCTTGAAGCTGTTAAGGTAATTCTACAGGCACTAAGCACTGTGCTTGAAGCTGTTAAGGTAATTCTACAGGCACTAAGCACTGTTCAGCTTGGGGCGCGAAACGTAACTTCACAGGTGTTCGTTCAAAGTTAATAGCTACGAAATAACTGATTGGGTAGTACAATAGAAAGATATCGCGTTGTCAGATGTCTCAGATAGCGACAAAATATGAATATGGACGGAGAGGCAATCAGTTACAGTGGCACTGGTGTAGGTTAGGCCGCTTTTGTATAGTGTTTGTGACGAACTGTGGTGTTCCGGAACACAGAACACAGAACACTGAGGGAGACAACTGGTCTAAATACTGTTGTAGCATGACGTGAAGACACATTGCACTGCCTCCATCTTCAAGGCGAACTTACTGCGCACTGTCATAGAGCAGGCTGATGTAATAGCCTGGCTCGCATAGTAGCTACATGTTTCGACTGTTGGTTACTCTGACGATACATTGGTTTCCTTCCAAATCCTTGCAATTCACGACTCACCGACCATCCTACCAGTGATACCAACATATGTAAGTGAAATAGTGCAATCAACCACAAGATGGCAGCACTGCTTTGTGTCTGGCAGTGACAATGTCGCGTTATAAACTCGACGTCCTGCCGACGTCTGTCTACGCATATTACGCAACAGACGTGTCTTTCTTTAACAATTTAATAACAAAACTGCTCGACAGAACGACGCCCACCAAATTACACGTCCTTGCTGCCACGTCAATCGGAATACCCACATAAAACATTCAGTAGCACGTCCTTGTACAATTTGGAATGGTACGTTCTTCGTGTGACGTTCCACTGCACGTTGAAGGACAGGCACATCCTTCAGGTTCCTACATGTAACATACGCAAGTAGTGGACACGTGCAGTGCGTGTTCCTCGCGATTACGCACAGGTAACTGCAGCTTCTGCAGACACAAACAGGCCCGCAGTTTTGCCAGTGGAATGACGGAGCCGTATACTATATCTATGTCAAGTGGTTCAACTGTCAGCTGTAGATCGTGACGAGGCATTCTTTACGTCAGTCAGTGAACAAAACTGCACACGTGACCTTGTTCCACGTCGCTCCCCGAGTGTCACACAGCTTCAGAGCACACAAGTCTGTTAACTCGTAACGTCACAACAAAAGCACCCCCCTCCCTGTGCCCCTTTGCCACCAAACTCACAACTGCTCAATCACACTGCGTGGAGATTTTGTGTACCGAATTTCACCCAAATCGGTACAGAAATATACAGAGTATAAGAAGAGATTCATTTACACCCTTAAGAGCCGTACGACTACCAGTGAGTCTAATTTAGGGTAACTCACGTTTCGCGGACAAATTTGTAAAGAACGCCTACAACGAATGTAATGAAAATTCGGCAAGTCGATAGTAGGACGGACAGACGGACGGAGTCTCCAAATAAGGCCTTCTTTTTTATTTCGTTAGGAACACTTAATAATGTACAGTCTGAGGAGACAGTTGAAGTCGTTCGGTGTACAGTGCGTGTCACTAAATACCGCGTGTGTCACGTGTTCTGACAGCTGACACTGCACAGAGCATTACCAAATTAAGTCAAAATTCGTAGAGTGCTGAGGGGAAAGTTTTGGGCTAAGGAGGAGTCTGAAGGCCAAGATTCGTAACTTGTGGTCTTCTACAAACAGGGTAGTAAAATAAAGGACGGTTTGCTGAGCAGGGAATGTAGAAAGCATGAGATTTAGATATTAATAGAAATTCAAGACCAAAGACGATTTTGGGAACACCCATCTCTCATAGCGCCGAGGTGGATTATGGGTACAGCTATATCTCTACGACCCCTCTGTGCCTGTTTGGCATACAATGGGAGAGCCTAGACGTAGAAAGTATGATAATATTAAAATTAGTCTTACGGAAACAAGTTTAAGATTTTGGATTGGATCCATCTGGCATAGCACAGGCAGGACTAACTGTGGAGGTCTCTTCT
This sequence comes from Reticulitermes speratus, assembly GCA_021186555.1. Lineage (NCBI taxonomy): Eukaryota > Metazoa > Arthropoda > Insecta > Blattodea > Rhinotermitidae > Reticulitermes > Reticulitermes speratus. The sequence continues at coordinate 536,355 of JAJKFL010000002.1, forward strand.
GAACACGGTAGTGAAATTTCTGGCCCCATAAATGGCCGGAAATGTCTTCAGTGGATTTTTTATTCCCAAAAATGGATCTTACAATCCACGGACTTAGTAAAAATTCGTTCACTAAATTTGGAGATAAAATATGAAGACACAGATGGATAGGCATTAACTGCCACCACGATCTTACTTTCAGCACATCTTTAAGAAGCACGTACAGGTGTCAGACACTTGCTGAGCACACCCTGTACATCTGTTTTACATTTATGCACGGAAAACGGAAAACTCAAATTTTCACTTTGTTTGAAAAGTCCTGAGACAATTTAAGGGAAGCATGCGGGACCTTTGTTTGAACATTGTCACCCTAATAAAGACGAAACGCCCATATTAACGAAACTCCCTCCCCTCCCCTCCTCCCCTCCCGGGACTTACAGAATGAGCACAAGACAAACGCCAATCGACTGTTCCATAATCTTACTATTTCGGTGGCTAGAGTACAATTGGACTCCACTACACAGTAAATGAGGGCGTGCGATACATCTGATTCTAATTTAACCTGTAAAGCCCAGTGTCACTATTTACCACCAGTTTAACATTCACAAATTCTACGTTCTGCCCACACAGTGTATTTATGTGTTTTGTGTGGATCTCAGAACAAACAGCGAATATTTCACTGTACAACATTGACTGACTGGTTTGTATAACTGAGACGGAGTGTGTTTACTGCGCGGTACGAACTGTATTTATGTGTTTTGTGTGGATCTCAGAACAAACAGCGATTATTTCACTGTACAGCATTAACTGACTGGTTTGTATAACTGAGATATAGTGTGTTTACTGCGCGGTACGAACTGTATTTATGTGTTTTGTGTGGATCTCAGAACAAACAGCGATTATTTCACTGTACAGCATTAACTGACTGGTTTGTATAACTGAGATATAGTGTGTTTACTGCGCGGTACGGACTGTATTTATGTGTTTTGTGTGGATATCAGAACAAACAGCGATTATTTCACTGTACAGCATTAACTGACTGGTTTGTATAACTGAGATATAGTGTGTTTACTGCGCGGTACGAACTGTATTTATGTGTTTTGTGTGGATCTCAGAACAAACAGCGATTATTTCACTGTACAGCATTAACTGACTGGTTTGTATAACTGAGACGGAGTGTGTTTACTGCGCGGTACGGACTGTATTTATGTGTTTTGTGTGGATCTCAGAACAAACAGCGATTATTTCACTGTACAGCATTAACTGACTGGTTTGTATAACTGAGACGGAGTGTGTTTACTGCGCGGTACGGACTGTATTTATGTGTTTTGTGTGGATCTCAGAACAAACAGCGATTATTTCACTGTACAACATTAACTGACTGTTTGTATAACTGAGACGGAGTGTGTTTACTGCGCGGTACGGACTGAGTATTTAAATACAATTCAGGTTAATTTTAGTCTTCCAAGGGTTACGGTACAAAAAATTCTCAATGTATCTGAAAGGAGGTCAAGTGATACGAGACATCCAAACACTGTTGCACGCCCCGACTGCAGCAGCACACAATCCGAACATCAGTATCTAGCGCGCAGGTTAGTGGCTGCACCACACAACCTCCCACTGGTGCGTTGTAAGGGCTACATGGTTCAGTGACAGACTGAGAGGCGTGTTTGGGCGCGATCTTATTGAATACGCAAAACTGCCCTGCAATATAAACCTCACTTTCATGCACTAAACTTACGGTTATTAATATAAAATAATTAATGGCCAACAACAATTCGAAACAAAATAACTGCTACATTTTCTTTGTCGCTGGTGCATTCTAGAGGCCAAATTGTTAAGTGCTGAAGCATACAGGTACATGTAGCGTTCACTAATTACCAAGAGCTTAAGGCGTACAGGTAGAGCTCCATATATTCTTAACAACGAGGAACGGTATCCTAACCGGCGCACCACCAAGACAGAAATATTCTGAAAGTCATGCAAATTGCTTAACGATACGCTGACAGTCGCACATCTATAGAAGACATTCCCTACCTTTCTTACAACCGCTGTTTTGTTTAAAAACAGCTACATTTTGACGTAACTTAAAGAAGCTCAAAAGGCGGGCTTAGACAAGACAGACAGTCACTTTTAGACAAGACAGTCGTCTTTAGACAAGACAGTCACCTTTAGACAAGACAGTCGTCTTTAGACAAGACAGTCGCCTTTAGACAAGACAGTCACCTTTAGACAAGACAGTCGCCTTTAGACAAGACAATCGTCTTTAGACAAGACAGTCGCCTTTAGACAAGACAGTCGCCTTTAGACAAGACAGTCGCCTTTAGACAAGACAGTCGCCTTTAGACAAGACAGTCGCCTTTAGACAAGACAGTCGCCTTTAGACAAGACAGTCGCCTTTATACAAGACAGTCGCCTTTAGACAAGACAGTCGCCTTTATACAAGACAGTCGCCTTTAGACAAGACAGTCGCCTTTAGACAAGACAGTCGCCTTTAGACAAGACAGTCACCTTTAGACAAGACAGTCGCCTTTAGACAAGACAGTCGCCTTTATACAAGACAGTCGCCTTTAGACAAGACAGTCGCCTTTATACAAGACAGTCGCCTTTAGACAAGACAGTCGCCTTTAGACAAGACAGTCGCCTTTAGACAAGACAGTCACCTTTAGACAAGACAGTCACCTTTAGACAAGACAGTCACCTTTAGACAAGACAGTCGCCTTTAGACAAGACAGTCACCTTTAGACAAGACAGTCACCTTTAGACAAGACAGTCACCTTTAGACAAGACAGTCACCTTTAGACAAGATAGTCACCTTTAGACAAGACAGTCACCTTTAGACAAGACAGTCACCTTTAGACAAGACAGTCGCCTTTAGACAAGACAGTCGCCCTTTAGACAAGACAGTCGCCTTTAGACAAGACAGTCACCTTTAGACAAGACAGTCACCTTTAGACAAGACAGTCACCTTTAGACAAGACAGTCGCCTTTAGACAAGACAGTCACCTTTAGACAAGACAGTCACCTTTAGACAAGACAGTCACCTTTAGACAAGACAGTCACCTTTAGACAAGATAGTCACCTTTAGACAAGACAGTCACCTTTAGACAAGACAGTCGCCTTTAGACAAGACAGTCACCTTTAGACAAGACAGTCACCTTTAGACCCTCCAAATTTAGTCCTTGTAACACAAAATACCCAGCAAGTTCCAGCACTAATTTATAATTATTCTTAACTTAGGCTCAGCCCATTATCATAAAACGAAAAAGAGCGAAAATACCAACTTTATAAAAAAAAAAACTTACAGAAGTCCCAATGCTGCCACTTACTCAGAATGTATTTATACCACAACTCCCCCTTTTTCGATTAATATTTAATCGGCAAATTATAACAGTTAATTTATGCCTTCAACGACTGACATTGTTAAAACCACCATTTTGCCCAAAAGTTTCATTTGGATTGCGAGAATCACATTTCGTCAAAATGTTCTTTATGGATAGGAAAGCTGTTAATATTTAATGACCAACTTTTAAAAGTTAATGTGGCTCTTCAATTACCGCTCGGCCAATATTCTTTAACGCACAATTTTGTCCAAAAGTTTCATTTTTATTTCGAGAATTATATTTCATTAACTGTTTTTAGAGTTAGCATGTGGGGGCGTTGAGGGGAAGTTTTGGTGACCGTCCTGAGGTAACTGGAAACGAATTTATATACTAAATACACGACATGTGTCCTGATAGCGTTGGTTTAAATTAGAGTATACCAGTGGTGTATGACGAGCATGTGGGGGGGGGGGAGAGAAATGTATGCACAGTTTTGGTGGCGAGAAGTAAAGAAAAAAAAGAGAGCACTTGGAAGACACAGACGCAGATGTGAGGACAATGTTTAAATGGATCTTTAAGAAACAGAATGCGAGGGTGTGGGTTGGATTAATCTGGCTTAAGACAGGGACAAGAGGCGAGTTTTTTTTGGACTAACTAACTAACTAACTAACCCCATGGAGCAGAGTCCTTGAGAAGCTAACAGGTCAAGAAATTCCCCGCGTTTTGTGGAACCCAAAGGTTCATTACCGCATTCACAACAGCCCGCCACCTGTCTGTATCGAGTTTTTTGTAACACTAATAGAAATTCGGGTTCCATAAAATTAGGGGAATTTGTTAAATGGTTGAGGAACTATCAGCTTCTGGATAGGACTGTGCTCCATGCCGTTAGGTATGTGGGTTACCATGACATAAGACGTGACGGTCTTATTAACAGTTTTCGTAGTGGGGATCGTGCAAAATGGATGATGCTACAGACGGAGAGCGATATTTTGTGGGGGGAGAACTAAAGGGAAATATGAGTGGTTAGTTTGTGGGGCGGGGTAACTTGCAGGAGGGTTGTGTTCTGCAAAGAAGAGAAAAAGGAACGCATAACGAAAGGAAGCAGACAGAATGAGCACGAGTGAGACAGACAGACAGACCCAATTTCTCAAAGCTGTCCGATCCGTGTCGCATGCAAAATCAATCACGGCCTAACCCCCCCCCCCCTTCGCCCTGTTCTCCCCACATCCTACATTACCGTATGCCTTCCCCAACACGAAAACTTTTTGTGTATTTTTCTCTCCGTTTTGTGGATTTCGCATTCTTTGCTCGTGGCTCCCTTTCATGCGCTAAGGAACAATCTAAATCAGTGCAAATTGTGACAAAACTTCGCGCTAAGTATGTTTGAAATGCATCTGCACAATGGCGTGATAGACGACGTGTCATTGCTTACTTTACAGGCTGTAATCGTGCTACATCAATCACAATATCGTGCAACAGACGTTCTGCGTGTGAAGAAACGCTGCTGATTGTAAGGTCTGACGCTGGCATCGTATATACAGACACTGTCAGGACGATGATTGACCTGAATTACATTTAAAGACCCAGTCCGTACCGCGCAGTAAACACACTCCGTCTCAGTTATACAAACCAGTCAGTTAATGTTGTACAGTGAAATAATCGCTGTTTGTTCTCAGATCCACACAAAACACATAAATACAGTCCGTACCGCGCAGTAAACACACACCGTCTCAGTTATACAAACCAGTCAGTTAATGTTGTACAGTGAAATAATCGCTGTTTGTTCTGAGATCCACACAAAACACATAAATACAGTCCGTACCGCGCAGTAAACACACTCCGTCTCAGTTATACAAACCAGTCAGTTAATGTTGTACAGTGAAATAATCGCTGTTTGTTCTCAGATCCACACAAAACACATAAATACAGTCCGTACCGCGCAGTAAACACACACCGTCTCAGTTATACAAACCAGTCAGTTAATGTTGTACAGTGAAATAATCGCTGTTTGTTCTCAGATCCACACAAAACACATAAATACAGTCCGTACCGCGCAGTAAACACACACCGTCTCAGTTATACAAACCAGTCAGTTAATGTTGTACAGTGAAATAATCGCTGTTTGTTCTGAGATCCACACAAAACACATAAATACAGTCCGTACCGCGCAGTAAACACACTCCGTCTCAGTTATACAAACCAGTCAGTTAATGTTGTACAGTGAAATAATCGCTGTTTGTTCTCAGATCCACACAAAACACATAAATACAGTCCGTACCGCGCAGTAAACACACACCGTCTCAGTTATACAAACCAGTCAGTTAATGTTGTACAGTGAAATAATCGCTGTTTGTTCTCAGATCCACACAAAACACATAAATACAGTCCGTACCGCGCAGTAAACACACACCGTCTCAGTTATACAAACCAGTCAGTTAATGCTGTACAGTGAAATAATCGCTGTTTGTTCTGAGATCCACACAAAACACATAAATACAGTCCGTACCGCGCAGTAAACACACTCCGTCTCAGTCATACAAACCAGTCAGTTAATGTTGTACAGTGAAATAATCGCTGTTTGTTCTGAGATCCACACAAAACACATAAATACAGTCCGTACCGCGCAGTAAACACACTCCGTCTTAGTTATACAAACCAGTCAGTTAATGCTGTACAGTGAAATAATCGCTGTTTGTTCTGAGATCCACACAAAACACATAAATACAGTCCGTACCGCGCAGTAAACACACTCCGTCTCAGTCATACAAACCAGTCAGTTAATGTTGTACAGTGAAATAATCGCTGTTTGTTCTGAGATCCACATAAAACACATAAATACAGTCCGTACCGCGCAGTAAACACACTCCGTCTTAGTTATACAAACCAGTCAGTTAATGTTGTACAGTGAAATAATCGCTGTTTGTTCTGAGATCCACACAAAACACATAAATACAGTCCGTACCGCGCAGTAAACACACTCCGTCTCAGTTATACAAACCAGTCAGTTAATGGTGTACAGTGAAATAATCGCTGTTTGTTCTGAGATCCACACAAAACACATACATACAGTCCGTACCGCGCAGTAAACACACTCCGTCTCAGTTATACAAACCAGTCAGTTAATGTTGTACAGTGAAATAATCGCTGTTTGTTCTGAGATCCACACAAAACACATAAATACAGTCCGTACCGCGCAGTAAACACACTCCGTCTCAGTTATACAAACCAGTCAGTTAATGTTGTACAGTGAAATAATCGCTGTTTGTTCTGAGATCCACACAAAACACATAAATACAGTCCGTACCGCGCAGTAAACACACTCCGTCTCAGTTATACAAACCAGTCAGTTAATGTTGTACAGTGAAATAATCGCTGTTTGTTCTGAGATCCACACAAAACACATAAATACACTGTGTGGGCAGAACGTAGAATTGTTAATGTTAAACATGGCGGTACATTCAAGAAGTACGCACATTAAACACATGTCGATGTTCTTACAAAGCACAAGGAGCCGACGCAGCTCATACCGCACAGCTAACCGGCTACAGGTTGGACGATCCGCGGTTCGACTGCCGGTAGTATCACGACACTTCCCCAGAGCAAAGCTACAGAGGCACCAGGCAAATCACTCATCTCCGTGTATTGCCTAGTGCAGCTATACCTTTATTCCCCGCAGTATTCCCTCATGCACAGGTGTAACCTTACGTTTTTTCCTTACTACGAAGTATACAATTTAGGATACACAGAAACGTCCGGGAAACCTTCCCAGATTTAACCATGAGGCCACTGGACCTTGAGCGCTCTGAACCCTACGCTCGTAAGTGTACCGCTAAGACACACCGCATTCTACGTACTTGGTGTAGTTATGTGCTTGGTAAGACTCTGACAGTAATTAGCAATTATCTACATCAGGGCTGGCCAACATGTCGCCCTCGAAGGAAATATATGCGGCCCTCGGGCACCTGAAAAGTTTCAGGAACACAATTTAACAAACAAAATACGGGAACTTCATCAGCAGAGAAAATGTCTACAAACTGTAACACATCAGTTTTAACACAGCACGCAGTAAACCGATCATTCTTCGTGTTTTGCCCAGTTCAGTACTGCCTACTGCCTTCTAGAAGCTAAAAAATGTTCCAAATTACACACCTGTCGTTGATTCACGCTCCTCTTAATCACCGTTCAACCGTACTCTTAGCGTCACTGCTCGTACGTCACGGCGTCCTAGTTAATTCACCCCCCCTTTCGATATCTGCATACACAAGTGCGGCCCTCAGGCGAGTCCTTAACGAATTATGTGGCCGTCCTGTGGGTTGAAGTTGGCCAGCCCTGATCTACATGAAAAGTAGTCACTGAGTGGCCTTTGCAATAGACACCGAGTGTGTTCTCTGTAAGGTGCGAATGAGTCTTTATATACATTAACCCCTCGCTCAACGCGGTTCCGTCTACGCGATGTTAAAAAGTACATATGGGAAAAGAGTGTCGGACACTGAACTGAACACGCGGCGGTCACGTAGTCAGCCGCCGCGGAAACAGGCAGCACCAGTCGCCCAAGCACAGTGTAGGTATTTGATGTCCAAAACTGTACGCATTTTAAGTGACGGCGCGTAGGTAGGGGAAGTGACCGCCTTCACGTAACCATATGTTTCCCCACCACAGAAGTTCGCCCAACGCAGTTTCGGACAACACGCAGTGACCACTCGCCACAACCCCCGCGATGGACAAGGACTATTGTATAATCGACAGAACTGCAATGGGACAGAGCCTGCGGACCTTCACAACAGTGTGACGTTACTTCGACGTCAAGGACGCACTTCACAACAAAGTGACGTTACTTCGGACGTCAAGGACGCACTTCCTTCAAGACGTCAGTATCAGCATCTCCATCGCACACACAGCATCACGCATTCGCCATTTCTCCATTTTGGCGACAATTATCACTGTCTTGCCAAGTCTGGTATCCGGCAATCGTCTTCATTTAGACAACTGACAAGCGTTAACACTACGGTATCCTGTGAATGACGCCGTGTAGTTTCATGTAAGGTTACCAACGTTTCGGACTAACCTACTTTCCTCCTTATTCAGGGTAGAAAATACTGTGGCATGCCGTGAAGATGAGGGCCGTATGTTTCTTCGAAACTATGGTAGTACACCTATCTACAACTACAAACACCCGTCCAACAAGACCACGTTATTCCTCCAAGACGTCTGCTGTTTATACAGGGCATACACAAAAGAATGGTGCGGTATCAAAAGTGAATAAAAAATGTATGTCTCACCTTACACGGGCACAACATACACCGTCAGCGGCGGCAACTGTCCAAGTATCTGGTAGCGCATGAGAAACTTGGACAGTTGCCGCCGCTGACGGTGTATGTTGTGCCCGTGTAAGGTGAGACATAAATTTTTTATTTACTTTTGATACCGCACCATTCTTTTGTGTATGCCCTGTACAACTTACTTCATTCTCACACATGTCAATACGAACAATTTACTTGACGTTCGTCGGTAAGACTGCCGGTAATCAAGCAGTATACTTCACTGATCATAAAGACTAACTACTTTTAAAAAAGTATCACAATTTTGCAAAATTTGGAATTCAGGATTAAGGATTTCAAAATGTGAGCTCATGTTAACCCTACAGATTTACTCACATGACATTAAAACACAAAACTGTAGAACAGCCAATAATTTGCTTATTAATTCCATTTGATTTGCCCAAACGTTGAGCGTTCAGATTCAAAGACTTGAACGAAAAGATGAGTTAATTAATTAATTAACTAATTAATAAGGCACTGTGCCAGTTTTAAGGTTTTATCAGTCGTGTAGCTGTTTTCAGTTCTTCCGGGATGTGATACAATGTCACTGGGGCCAATCGGTTTCCAAATTTTCGACACAATGTAATGGTCTCATCTTCAAAGGTTTAAAAGTCCAAATCATTTTCTTGGACATTTAAACAAATTAAGATGAAACCACTAAGTTGTTTGGAAACGTCAAAACCGATTACCAAATGACACTGCGTCACATCCCAGAAGAATTGATAGCTGTCCTGAGGCACAATGACGGTCTTGCACTGACTGTGAAGGCGACATCGCTGAAGGTTTTTCATCCACAATCACAACATTCCGCTGCTGCTGACATAAATGGCGATGTCAGAGATACACTCGAGCATTTTGTTTGTCAGGCAGGCAGGGAATAAAATTAGAACGAACACACAATTTCTAACACCAAAATATTTCGGCAGACGTCGTTAGCCATTTCTTTACAGCAAGCAAGTAGAATTCTCGCTGACACAGCTAACCTTGCCATTCATAATATGAACTGGTTAGTGCCTTTGAAGTCAGGGCAGGTTACAAGCCGCTGACATTTGACAGCCTCCGAACTGCCTCACACGCTGAATTACAACTAATGCATCTCTTTCAGCCTCAAGCTTAATCCTGTGAATCTAGAGATAGGAAGATGCAATTTTTGTAAGAACAGAAAAGACGAAATTTCAACCAACTTTCGAAGACACACCAGCGGAACTGCTTGCTAGATCGACATTTTCTTGTGCCGTATCTTTGTCTGAGTGTTTCGCCGCTGGGGATGCTGGTACAGAGGGGTAGGGGGCAAGCAGCAGGATCCCTGATGACCCGGCGTCCCCCCTCAGGCCGTCGTGATGCGGCGACGAGTGTGGAGAAGGACGGCAACATGCTACAGAAAAGGGGCCCGAGCGAGACACCAAGACAGAAGGCGCTTCTTGCCGGGAGAGACGATAAGATAAGGTACAGCTACGTTATGGAATGGCACTTTAATTACACTAATGGGAGAACCAAATGTTAATTACAATTCAAAGTCTAAAAGAGAGAAGGATCGCAATTTATAGAGAGGCAAGGGGGAGAGGCGGAGAGGGGAGGACACTCATCGACGGGCGGGTTTTACGTCCCTGCAGCCTCCTGCTGCTGCTTGCCTTTCCCTTTATGGTACAGCATTTCGCTTAAGTTCTAACGCGTTTTCAACAGAATCCAAAACGAGATTACAGCGTGTAGGTGGCTCGAGAAATAAAGCAGCGACTATCAGCAAGACGTTACACTCGCTGTCCATTAAACGATTACGTTATGTTATACCTGTCGACGGCCCGGAGGCTTACGACGGGACTGGAGGTACAGATCCGCTCATTCTTAACCATGAGTCAACTTCAAACACATGCCAATGGATGGGCCCAGGCCCTCTGCGGACCTAATGGCGCGAAGATAAATTTGTAGCCCCTGTAAGGAATCGAAACGTCGATCGTAAAGCCCGTAGCCTGGTCACTATACCAACGGAGCTATCGTGGCTCTGTTCAACGACAACAGAACACTGGAACTTAAGATACTGGAAATCCAGGATTGCAGTAAGATAACGTCTTGACAGTCTGTATTGGTAGGAAGTGCTAAAGGGAATGACGATAGTTACATTATGTGTGTGCGTGCGTGAGTGTGTAATAATTATTATTGGTAAACAATTAGAAAGGTAAAGGTAAGGTAAAGCAGTGCCATTACAGACCTGGACAGACCCTTAGGGTTCCAGGAGGTTGAGGCTTCCAGTATTTCTAGACATCGGCACATGAAGGTGGTAAGGTTGTCAGCCCTACGCACCGGCCGCCTTTACCCCCCAGGAAATATTCCTGGTTCTCATTTCTGTTAGAGGCTGAGTAGATCCCAGGGCCATAGTGCGGCCGAAAGGATTATGTCAATGAAAAATTGCAATGACACAATCGGGAATCGAACCCGCGACCTTCCGGCTTGTAGAGCAGTGCCTCAACTAACTGTGCGACCGAAAAAATTAGTTTACATAAAATGCAACAGACAGCAACTACAAGCGCACTCACACAAAACGCTGACCAGCACAACCATAGACATGTTACGTTCTTTAGCAGCTCCCACCAAACACAAATCAGCCTGCCGCAACGTCGGCTCGCGCCCACAGCACAACACTAAACACTAAGACACAAGTTGTCACTCCGTGCAGTCAGTGCCCAATTTTGGACGCTCTACCCGCAAAATGTAGACATCCACGATACTGCGAAATGTAGGCACACGATACTGCGAAATGTAGGCATCACGATACTGCGAAATATAGGCATCACGATACTGCGAAATGTAGGCACCACGATACTGCGAAATGTAGGCATCACGATACTGCGAAATGTAGGCACCACGATACTGCGAAATGTAGGTAGCATTGCGTAATATGCCGTATGACCCGAACGCCTACAAAATGGTGTCATGCGTGCCAAGTTTTATGCAAATCAAGCAGTGCTTTAAAAGGCGGTCAGGTGGAAGATGGAAACGTAGGCAACCAGCAGCATCCACGGATGTTGCTGGTTGTCTTTATATGGAGTCTTTATATGAGCCGCGATAGCTCAGTCGGTATAGCGACTCGCTACGAGCTGGACGGTCCGGGGATCTAATATCGGTGGGGGCGAGATTTTCCGCAGCCGTCCAGACCGGCCCTGGGGCCTACCCAGCGTCTTGTACAACGGGTACTGGGTCTACTTTCCCGGGGGTAAAGCGGCCGGGGCGTGGAGTTGACCACCCACCCCCGTCTAGTACCAGGGTTAAAGAAAGAGTAGAGTTATACCTCTACTCCCCATCTGGGCCTTCATGGCACGTTACACTGTCTGTACCGCATGGCACGAGGCACTTAAACTGTCTGTACCGCATGGCACGAGGCACTTAAACTGTCTGTACCGCATGGCACGAGGCACTTAAACTGTCTGTACCGCATGGCACGAGGCACTTAAACTGTCTGTACCGCATGGCACGAGGCACTTAAACTGTCTGTACCGCATGGCACGAGGCACTTAAACTGTCTGTACCGCATGGCACGAGGCACTTAAACTGTCTGTACCGCATGGCACGAGGCACTTAAACTGTCTGTACCGCATGGCACGAGGCACTTAAACTGTCTGTACCGCATGGCACGAGGCACTTAAACTGTCTGTACCGCATGGCACGAGGCACTTAAACTGTCTGTACCGCATGGCACGAGGCACTTAAACTGTCTGTACCGCATGGCACGAGGCACTTAAACTGTCTGTACCGCATGGCACGAGGCACTTAAACTGTCTGTACCGCATGGCACGAGGCACTTAAACTGTCTGTACCGCATGGCACGAGGCACTTAAACTGTCTGTACCGCATGGCACGAGGCACTTAAACTGTCTGTACCGCATGGCACGAGGCACTTAAACTGTCTGCATCGCATGGCACGAGGCACTTAAACTGTCTGTACCGCATGGCACGAGGCACTTAAACTGTCTGTACCGCATGGCACGAGGCACTTAAACTGTCTGTACCGCATGGCACGAGGCACTTAAACTGTCTGCACCGCATGGCACGAGGCACTTAAACTGTCTGTACCGCATGGCACGAGGCACTTAAACTGTCTGTACCGCATGGCACGAGGCACTTAAACTGTCTGTACCGCATGGCACGAGGCACTTAAACTGTCTGTACCGCATGGCACGAGGCACTTAAACTGTCTGTACCGCATGGCACGAGGCACTTAAACTGTCTGCACCGCATGGCACGAGGCACTTAAACTGTCTGTACCGCATGGCACGAGGCACTTAAACTGTCTGTACCGCATGGCACGAGGCACTTAAACTGTCTGTACCGCATGGCACGAGGCACTTAAACTGTCTGTACCGCATGGCACGAGGCACTTAAACTGTCTGTACCGCATGGCACGAGGCACTTAAACTGTCTGTACCGCATGGCACGAGGCACTTAAACTGTCTGTACCGCATGGCACGAGGCACTTAAACTGTCTGTACCGCATGGCACGAGGCACTTAAACTGTCTGTACCGCATGGCACGAGGCACTTAAACTGTCTGACACCGCATGGCACGAGGCACTTAAACTGTCTGTACCGCATGGCACGAGGCACTTAAACTGTCTGTACCGCATGGCACGAGGCATTAAACTGTCTGTACCGCATGGCACGAGGCACTTAAACTGTCTGTACCGCATGGCACGAGGCACTTAAACTGTCTGTACCGCATGGCACGAGGCACTTAAACTGTCTGTACCGCATGGCACGAGGCACTTAAACTGTCTGTACCGCATGGCACGAGGCACTTAAACTGTCTGTACCGCATGGCACGAGGCACTTAAACTGTCTGCACCGCATGGCACGAGGCACTTAAACTGTCTGTACCGCATGGCACGAGGCACTTAAACTGTCTGTACCGCATGGCACGAGGCACTTAAACTGTCTGTACCGCATGGCACGAGGCACTTAAACTGTCTGTACCGCATGGCACGAGGCACTTAAACTGTCTGTACCGCATGGCACGAGGCACTTAAACTGTCTGTACCGCATGGCACGAGGCACTCCTCTAACTCAAATTGCTTAGTTCCTTCACCCGTGCCATTTTTGTCCGCTGGGTCACGCCCAAATATCTTCACGCTGTCGCTCTCTAGCCTCATGCTGTGTTTCTCCTTTACTCTCCTCACTAGACATCAAACTATACCTCCGTCATTTCCTCAGCATTCACTTCCAGACGAACCTCCTTACTAGCGACTACCAACGTCGCGGTGCTTCTGCACAGCTCGCACGCCGTCGCCCTTAAATTAACATCCGCACAGACCAGAACCCCGCAAGCCCCACTAAATTTCAATACCCACTGCCTTTCCGTAACCTTGCTAATGCTACAGCCAGTTCGCTATTCCAAAATATGGATATTATTTTATCAGCATTACAAAAGCAGCAGGCAGCTTATAGGCCCTATTGGTTCCTGCACTGAATTATCAGTAACAAATATGGGGGCTAAACGAATCAGGTTGTTGGCACCCTAGGGACAGAGGCACCGAATTTGGCCGCATTACAGAGAATAATTTAGTGATAGTTCCCTTTTTAGTTACACTCAGCTGGAAACTAATACTGACCAATTAGCAGGTGTAGTGACCAAGTAAAAACAAGTTTGGTGGCCTGCACGGCCGATCGCTCAAACACAGTCTGCAGTTCTCACTGTAACTTTATGCGACGGGGGAGAAAAGAAAGGAACAACTTGGACGCAAGCAGGAGCACGCTGTACAACAGCAAGCTGACTATGCTTTGAATACGGAAATGTTAAACAAGCACCGCTAGGTCGCCCACAAAACAAAATGCGCAAACATAATTTTTATGTAAAACGTAGCTACAAATCAAGCAGCATACAAAAGTAACTTGTAAAGACGGAGCGAATGTATGGAATGGAGGTGAATATGTGGAGCTATCGTCTTTCAAGAAGGACTCTGCCCCAAGGAGTTAGTTAGTTAGTTTAGCTAGTTAGTTAGTTAGTCTAGTTAGTAAGTCAGCCAGAAAAACGTTCAGAAGAAATGATGAGTAAATTCGAAAACAAACCGAGAAAAACGTATAATTAAAGCGGTAGAGAGAGCGGACGACAACAAGCAGGTGTCAAGAAGCTGTCAAGCGCACAGACAGACATACAACAATCAGCTGTACTCTGCGCTAAGCTAAGACGTAAAGCAGGACTGCCTAACGAACACATGGCCAATGCAGCGACGCACTTTAGGAATGCGATTCTGACAGTCAGAATACGCACCCGTAAAGTGGCAGCGGGGCGTGGAGGTGCACAGTGCCAAGACGGTCGTACCTCGTGCTTAACGTGCACGAAGAAGTAGTTTTGTGTGTGAGCAGGAACAAAGAGACACAAACAGCGCTGTGTTTAAAAAACTACACAAGTCACGTTAAGTTCCAGGTGCAAGTATTAAGTGTTGGGCCCACTGGCATTCTGAACAGTGTTACAAATGAAACGCTAATAACATAGCTCATTAATATACTCACAGTAAAGGAGAATGTAGCTGTATGCACTGATGGCGTGTCTGTGTACACAGATATACCACACGGTCGCATTACACAAAATGCGCTTCAATCCAGCGTGATTGCAGACACCTACAATGCAACCTATTACAGCGCTGATGTCGGCTAGAATGGCGTAATATTTATACCGAGTTTAGCGACAATGCTGTCAGTTGCTTTCGCATTTCAAATGGGACACACACACACATACACATACATACTGACGTATAATGTTCTCAATAGCATACGTTTCTCCCTTAACCCTTTAACGCCCAGTGGTTACTATATGTACCACCATGTTTAACATTCACAAATTCTACGTTCTGCCCACACAGTGTATTTATGTGTTTTGTGTGGATCTCAGAACAAACAGCGATTATTTCACTGTACAACATTAACTGACTGGTTTGTATAACTGAGACGGAGTGTGTTTACTGCGCGGTACGGACTGTATTTATGTGTTTTGTGTGGATCTCAGAACAAACAGCGATTATTTCACTGTACAACATTAACTGACTGGTTTGTATAACTGAGACGGAGTGTGTTTACTGCGCGGTACGGACTGTATTTATGTGTTTTGTGTGGATCTCAGAACAAACAGCGATTATTTCATTGTACAACATTAACTGACTGGTTTGTATAACTGAGACGGAGTGTGTTTACTGCGCGGTACGGACTGTATTTATGTGTTTTGTGTGGATCTCAGAACAAACAGCGATTATTTCACTGTACAACATTAACTGACTGGTTTGTATAACTGAGACGGAGTGTGTTTACTGCGCGGTACGGACTGTATTTATGTGTTTTGTGTGGATCTCAGAACAAACAGCGATTATTTCACTGTACAACATTAACTGACTGGTTTGTATAACTGAGACGGAGTGTGTTTACTGCGCGGTACGGACTGTATTTATGTGTTTTGTGTGGATCTCTGAACAAACAGCGATTATTTCACTGTACAACATTAACTGACTGGTTTGTATAACTGAGACGGAGTGTGTTTACTGCGCGGTACGGACTGTATTTATGTGTTTTGTGTGGATCTCTGAACAAACAGCGATTATTTCACTGTACAACATTAACTGACTGGTTTGTATAACTGAGACGGAGTGTGTTTACTGCGCGGTACGGACTGTATTTATGTGTTTTGTGTGGATCTCAGAACAAACAGCGATTATTTCACTGTACAACATTAACTGACTGGTTTGTATAACTGAGACAGAGTGTGTTTACTGCGCGGTACGGACTGTATTTATGTGTTTTGTGTGGATCTCAGAACAAACAGCGATTATTTCACTGTACAACATTAACTGACTGGTTTGTATAACTGAGACGGAGTGTGTTTACTGCGCGGTACGGACTGTATTTATGTGTTTTGTGTGGATCTCAGAACAAACAGCGATTATTTCACTGTACAACATTAACTGACTGGTTTGTATAACTGAGACAGAGTGTGTTTACTGCGCGGTACGGACTGTATTTATGTGTTTTGTGTGGATCTCAGAACAAACAGCGATTATTTCACTGTACAACATTAACTGACTGGTTTGTATAACTGAGACAGAGTGTGTTTACTGCGCGTACGGACTGTATTTATGTGTTTTGTGTGGATCTCAGAACAAACAGCGATTATTTCACTGTACAACATTAACTGACTGGTTTGTATAACTGAGACAGAGTGTGTTTACTGCGCGGTACGGACTGTATTTATGTGTTTTGTGTGGATCTCAGAACAAACAGCGATTATTTCACTGTACAACATTAACTGACTGGTTTGTATAACTGAGACAGAGTGTGTTTACTGCGCGGTACGGACTGTATTTATGTGTTTTGTGTGGATCTCAGAACAAACAGCGATTATTTCACTGTACAACATTAACTGACTGGTTTGTATAACTGAGACAGAGTGTGTTTACTGCGCGGTACGGACTGTATTTATGTGTTTTGTGTGGATCTCAGAACAAACAGCGATTATTTCACTGTACAACATTAACTGACTGGTTTGTATAACTGAGACGGAGTGTGTTTACTGCGCGGTACGAACTGAGTCTTTAAATTTAACGAACTTTAAATTTCGCCTTTAAAAGTTTGACAAGGACACTGGACTAAAATAGACATATGAGATTTAATCACAATATGGCAGAAGACACAATTTCAATCTCCATCTTCCGCAATAAAATTTTCCAGCATTTGATTCCTCTCTAGTTCTCTTTGATACATATGCGCTGAAGTAAAAAAGAGATCTTCGTCTTCTGTATTCACGCTTTAACAGAACAAAAAAGCTAAAAAAGAAAAGGAACACCACAGAAGTACATATCATATCAAAAAGGGAAAAAGAAAGAAAGAAGTTTGCAAATATTTACCAGAGGCATTGTGAGAGTTCATAAGCCTGCAGATAAAAAAATTAAAACCGTGAAAGAAGAACCGACGACCACAAAAAGGGGAGCAAAGAACGTGAGGGCAAACGAGTATTTATTCAAGACATCTATAAAGCAATACGGTGGGCATACAGGCAGGCAAATCTCGGAGGGCGACTCCTCTCAGAACACAGCAAAAGGCTCACTTCGTTCCTCACTTTCCTTTTGCCTTTGATCCATGGAAAAGGCGTTTATTTCATACCAAAGGGAAAAGAATAGACAGGGTAAAGGAAAGACAAAAGAGACAGAGAGAGAGAGAGAGAGTACCCACAACAAGGAGGCGATTAGCGTCATCCAGAATGTAAAAAGTGCAAGAGAGACAGAGACAAAGAAAAGACTGAGTTGGGATGGGTGAGGGGAAGTATTTCTGAGGGGGAGGGGGGTTATGAGACAAGCCGTGTTCTGAACATTATATGTAGAGATAAAGTCCCTTTGTCCGTTCACGATTTTTCTTTTAAATTTTCGGGATTAGGAAATATGTCCCTTTATAGTGAGAAGCAGCGCCAATACAGGCGACGCTGTTGCGGTCTGCCTGTCTGCCTGTCTCACGCATTATAATATAAGTCATCTCAGTCACAAAGACTACTAGTAATAATCGGAAGCCATTCATGCCGCTTTGTAGACTCCGTCTGATGGATTCACAGAGCACAGAAAGGCGCCAGCAAAGAGATTTAGCAGCCGATCACAGACAGGTGGCACGAAACTGCCTCAGCTAAAGTAGCACTTCGCAGTACTGCTCTGTGCTCACGTGTTTACGTGATCACGTGATCACGTGTTGCTGTTAAGAAGGCTGCAGTCTGGTCTGACTTGCTTGAAATTAACGACACAGACAAAACACATCCTGTCTTCTTCTTCTTCTTCTTCTTCTTCTATGGCATTACGGTCCTTCAAGTTTGACCTTAGTCTCCTTTGTGATTCTTGCCATTCTAGTCTATCTTGCGCTTTGTACATCCAGCTCTTTATTCCTAACGTTCTTATATCAGTTTGGACGTCATCAAACCATCTTAATTTAGGTCTACCAATTTTCCGCTTTTTATCCAGTTTGGCATTCAAAATCTTCTTTGGTAATCTAAAATGCTCCATTCTAACCACACGGCCCAGCCACTCCAATCTTACAGTTCTAATATCTGAAATACATCCTGTATAGTAAGGTAAAATGTAAGTGTGACATCAAACTAAATGAACCTTTGGTATACATCTGACTAATCTTAGTCTTTACAGAGCTCAAAACTAAATATTTGTCGCCATTTAGAAGCTCGCAGTGAGTGTCCAAAGTGCAATGGATATGCAATTGCTGTCAGTAACATTGTGTAACGTTGTGCGGCCCGACGCCACGCCGTCTTCCTGCAGCATATCGACAAGTGACGGCGGAACTGACAGGGGCACCCGGGGGATGACTCGACTGGCCAGCACTACGGACGGACGGACAGCCCAGCGTCTCGCGAGAGCTGGACGCCGTCGGACAGCGTCGGTACAGTGGCGGAATACTGCTTTCCATCCTGCCCTTCACAACTGCAGACTACCCAAGTAACTCCCTAAGGTTGTCAGGTTCCTGGATTGCTTAACCACACCGCGACCACCGATCCAACAGTCTGGTGCACATTTCCAAATTTGGCCGGGACACCGACAATACGGAGGCACGCGGTGCCGCAGTTGGTTGAGGTCACTGCTGTACAAGCCGGAAGGTCGCGAGTTCGAATCCCGATGGTGTCATTGGAATTTTTCATTGACATAATCCTTCCGGTCGCAATATGGCCCTGAGGTCGACACAGCCTCCAACAGAAATGAGTACCAGGAATATTTCCTGGGGGCAAAGGCGGCCGGTGCGTAGGGCTCACAACCTTACCACCTTCATGTGCCGATTGTCTAAAAATCTGGGAGCCTCAACCTCCTGGAACCCTAAGGACCTGTCCAGGCCTGTAATGGGATTGCTTTACCTTTAACTTTACCTTTACCTTTAACTTTACCTTTACCTTTAACAGACAATACTGCGCGAGGTTAACTTTTGTTGCTCTGTAATTCTTCTACGATATCGACGACATTTACATCGGTTGTGCTACGAACGTTTCGTCCCAAATTCTTCAAAATTCATCAATAGTCCGTCTACGCTACACCGCACTCATACGGAGGAACGTGTACCGATGTAGACGCCTTCTGGGATACGATATCCTGCCGTGTAGACTGGTACAGCAAACTACGCGGTCATTCCCGTATAAACAAAATCTTCCTCAGGAAAGCTGTGGTGTCCTCACAGCACTTGTGGGAAGACACAATCTGTACTTAACAAAGGAACTGTCTTACAGTTTTACTAAGAGACGGTGAGTTATATGCAAAACATGTGATTATGACGGAGCAGCAGTCAGTGACAGTGCCAAGTGTGGCAGCAAGACGGCAGCAGCTGCCTGCAGCAAGTGATGAAAATCATGAGAAAAGTCTCAATGCATGATTTTCTACACACACTGCACAGTGTCGTGCAATGTAACACGTATTACTGAGGAACGTTTAAGACGTTTCGGAGGACACACTTCTCTATCGTCTGGTCTGAAGACAGGAGCAGTTTCCAACTGAACTGCTAGCAAAACATACCGCCGTCCTTGGCGGGTTTTGAACATAATATCCGTGGACGGTTTGTTAAAAATGTTCCTACTGTAATAACTCAGCAGTCAAACTTCTCAGTTTAGCTAAACTTTAAAGCCCAGTGGTTACTATATGTACCACCAGTTTAACATTCACAAATTCTACATTCTGCCCACACAGTGTATTTATGTGTTTTGTGTGGATCTCAGAACAAACAGCGATTATTTCACTGTACAACATTAACTGACTGCTTTGTATAACTGAGACGGAGTGTGTTTACTGCGCGGTACGGACTGTATTTATGTGTTTTGTGTGGATCTCAGAACAAACAGCGATTATTTCACTGTACAACATTAATTGACTGCTTTGTATAACTGAGACGGAGTGTGTTTACTGCGCGGTACGAACTGTATTTATGTGTTTTGTGTGGATCTCAGAACAAACAGCGATTATTTCACTGTACAACATTAACTGACTGGTTTGTATAACTGAGACGGAGTGTGTTTACTGCGCGGTACGGACTGTATTTATGTGTTTTGTGTGGATCTCAGAACAAACAGCGATTATTTCACTGGACAACATTAACTGACTGGTTTGTATAACTGAGACGGAGTGTGTTTACTGCGCGGTACGGACTGTATTTATGTGTTTTGTGTGGATCTCAGAACAAACAGCGATTATTTCACTGTACAACATTAACTGACTGGTTTGTATAACTGAGACGGAGTGTGTTTACTGCGCGGTACGGACTGTATTTATGTGTTTTGTGTGGATCTCAGAACAAACAGCGATTATTTCACTGTACAGCATTAACTGACTGGTTTGTATAACTGAGACGGAGTGTGTTTACTGCGCGGTACGGACTGTATTTATGTGTTTTGTGTGGATCTCAGAACAAACAGCGATTATTTCACTGTACAGCATTAACTGACTGGTTTGTATAACTGAGACGGAGTGTGTTTACTGCGCGGTACGGACTGTATTTATGTGTTTTGTGTGGATCTCAGAACAAACAGCGATTATTTCACTGTACAACATTAACTGACTGGTTTGTATAACTGAGACGGAGTGTGTTTACTGCGCGGTACGGACTGTATTTATGTGTTTTGTGTGGATCTCAGAACGAACAGCGATTATTTCACTGTACACATTAACTGACTGGTTTGTATAACTGAGACGGAGTGCGTTTACTGCGCGGTACGGACTGGGTCATTATATATAATTGAGGTTAATCTTAGTTTTTAATAGGTTAGGAAAACTGCAGTTTTGAATTCATTAGAGTTTTGAAATTTCGTCTTAAGTAAGAAACAGCGATTGACTGTCAGCACAAAACCGACAAGGACGGACACACACCGGCTGCACTTCTTACTTCAGTTTGATCCTTTTCCTGGAGGTCTTGCCAGCCAGTTGCAGTTCCCAAGGGAGCGACAGTCGAGATCCTGCACAGAATCCTCCTTAGGGAAAGGAACGAGAGCCGGGAAACCCAGGCATTTATCCCACTATCGATCTATTTTAGTTAACCTTCAGAGCAGCGATCCAGTGACGGCTGTGAAACAGAACATCCTCTCTGACTGTTCATACACGCAGCACTAAGATAAAGGCAACTCACCTATTTATTGCGTGTGCGTATCTGCCACGACACTCCCTCTATCGCTTCGAAGTTCTGACATTTCTTAGTTTACTGCAGAGATCACAGGCAGCACGACTCAAAATGAGAATGTAATTGTGAGGTTAAACCTCTGTCGCCGATTTTATAGCCAAGACGGCAACATGGGGCTTTGGCCAAAGCGGCTACGTTCAGCACTAACAGCCGAAAGTGCAGTGACACTGTCAGTGTGGTTAAACACTTAGCAGCGATTATTTCACTGTACAGCATTAAGTGACTGGTTTGTATAACTGAGACGGAGTGTGTTTACTGCACGGTACGGACTGTATTTATGTGTTTTGTGTGGATCTCAGAACAAACAGCGATTATTTCACTGTACACATTAACTGACTGGGTTTGTGTAACTGAGACGGGTGGTTTACTGCGCGGTACGGACTGTATGTGTTTTGTGTGGATCTCAGAACAAGCAGCGATTATTTCACTGTACAGCATTAACTGACTGGTTTGTATAACTGAGACGAAGTGGTTTACTGCGCGGTACGAACTGTATTTATGTGTTTTGTGTGGATCTCAGAACAAACAGCGATTATTTCACTGTACAACATTAACTGACTGGTTTGTATAACTGAGACGAAGTGTGTTTACTGCGCGGTACGACTGTATTTATGTGTTTTGTGTGGATCTCAGAACAAACAGCGATTATTTCACTGTACAACATTAACTGACTGGTTTGTATAACTGAGACGAAGTGTGTTTACTGCGCGGTACGAACTGAATACAATATAATTACGATTTAGGTTAAATGCAAAGCGTCAAAAAGTAACGCATGCCCTATCATTAGTATTCCCGATGCAGCAGCAGAAGACGCCAGCTCTTCAGGCTTGATGAAGACAGCAACGCAGCACATAAAGCAGACGTCAACACGTGTCCTCAGTAATTCTTAGCCGCCTGTCCTCGTCCACGGCGGGACGGCCTCCCGGAAAGCAGCAATGCAATAAAGCACATGGACATGGCTTGTATTGGCTACGTCCACAATATATAGACGCAGGGGGCAAAGGCTCCTGCGTTGTCCCCTCTATGCACCGTCCCCTCTCCATACTTCCACCACCATAAATCGCAGAAATCGCTGGTTTTTGTCGGGATCGATGTAGATTGGACCATTCCAGCAGCACTTTAGGTCACCAGTCGGACGACAGCGATCCGCTCTGTTGCTACTGGAGTGCTTCGCTTTATATGAATTCCAAGAAAACACATCAACATGCGACTGATTTCAGCACACGCGGAATATGACAGTTTTACCTCAGTCAAGGGATATTATAACGTTACGTACGAGTAACTGAGTCACGTATACAGCATTCTCCCTTTTCTTCTACATCTTGTTTATTTAACGACGCTCTTTAGCAGATCAGAATGTAAAACGCCCAATTTCTAGTACGAGAGTTAATAGTGTACTGCAAAATACGTTAAACGCGGCGCCTAGGGCCTTATTACAGACATTATTCCGGCACTTGTCGGAATGATCCAGTAAACACGCAATGTCCGGGCCGAGAATCGAACTGGTCACCTCCCAAATAAAATTCAGAACCCTTACCGCACAAGCAAAACCTACACAGTTAATTTAGATGTCAGGCTTCCGACACGATGTACATAAAATCTGCGCTCTTCTGGGGTGTTACGCGGCGTCGTGTGGTAATTGTTTACTGCATGACGCCGAGTAATTCCCCAGAAGAGCGCAGATTTCAAGTACTCAGTGAATTTTCATATATTTAATAGCAAGAATACATACCTTGCACTGCGTGGGTAGTGTTTAACGGAGCACACGGCAGGTTGTAGCTGAATTACAGTAGTGTTACAATACGACAGACATAAGCACAACACCCTTCAAACACCAATATCGTATAACCAGCAAACACCACACTGTTCCCAACATCTATCACGCCTTCCCAGAAAACTTTCCGATTTATTCGTGGCTTAGAACGTAAATTTTGGTAGCGTGAAAACCTTCTGCATAATTTCACTTAAACCTCACTTTAGCACAATTCTTCCCACCTAAAAGTTTCACATATTTGGACGAAACTTCTGTCTCCAAACATCCATTTCTCCCTCCCTTCGATTGGCATATGATCCGAATGTAACTTCATGAAACAGAAAGTCTTCAGGCCAGAAAACAGCGTTCAGTGAGAGCCGTCTTGATATCTCTAATGCACCCACAGGCCGCAATACATTCCTAAGTGGCGAAGAAGCGCCACATGCAAAGACTGAGATACACAAGAAAGGCATTAGTCTAGCTGCTCTTCACGATTCGTGAACTTGCGTCACGCTCGCCTCGTTTTTTTCTCTTTTTTTTTCCAATGTCGCATCCTTGGGGATGAACAATGCCGGGGAAGGACAAACTACATGTGAGGTAAGGCGGTGCTGGGTAGGGGAAACGGTAATATAAGCCACTCAATATTACAATATAAAACAAATCAACCTAAGAAAACAAAGAACAGTCAGTTTTAAAACAAAGACGCCTGTCTTGTGACGTACAACAAAATGGGGTGAGCAGCGTCAGAAGGCGTAAATACTTGAGAACGCTGATAATGACGTCGTCTGTTTTTTAATTTTATTTCGGACGCTTTCTAACAAGATACTTAAGATATGTAATTGAAGGCTTCCTCCGTCGTCGTATTGTTGCTTAAAATCTTCTGTGTTGTTACCCGGCGTCTTTTTGGTGTATGACCAACGTTTCGGATCACTTGTTTGTCCCATCTTCAGGGTATTAGGAAAAAAATGCTTTTTGTGTTTCTACAGCACAGTGCGTTTGAGACATCAGCTACTTGAGTGCTGAAATGCTCCACGATTTGCTGCGGACGACAGAAACGTAACGTAACTGTAACGTAAGTGGCCAACCAAACGCTCAGTTGAATTGCCGCAGGACTGAAGTTGGAGAGGCAAAGTATTAAGTTAGTTGAGGACTCGTGCCTTCCGGGACGAGACGCTGTCGGTGGGTGTGTGACTCCCGACGTTTCGGAAGGTCGTTAATGTCTTCATCTTCAAGATCAATCCTAACCAGCGTCACATCCGAGAAGAACTGAATCCTCAGTCATATGGTTCATTACCGTGATCACAACAGCCCGCCACTTGTCCCTATTCTCAGCCAGATTAATCCAGACCCAGTCTTCCCATTGTTTCTTTAAGCTTTATCTTAATATTATCCTCCCACGTACGCCCTGCCTTCTTCTTTCAGCATTTCACACAAATCACTGCTGCCGTCCTCAAGTGACGTACTGCTGAGACACCAACTGATCTCGGTATGACACAAAACTGTATTGTCACTTACTGGACTGGCTCAAGTGATTGGGAACAGCATTCATTACTTCACACGTCTGTATTTATATAGGCAACAGATCTGTCTGAAATTTGGGCACACATACCAAACTGAACGGTGCCATATCCCAGAAGACACACGCTATATTTACCGCCGTGACGAACTTATATCTGGCTCGCAGACAAGCAGTTCATGCTGCTTGAGAAATTAATCTCTGTTTATTTCTAACGGCCACGTCATACAAACACACACTGTAGGCATACGTTCAGATGTTTAAGCCCTCTAAAGCCCAGTGGTTACTATATGTACCACCATGTTCAACATTCAACAATTCTACGTTCTGCCCACACTGTGTATTTATGTGTTTTGTGTGGATCTCGGAACAAACAGCGATTATTTCACTGTACAACATTAACTGACTGGTTTGTATAACAGTGAGACTGCGCGTGTGTATGTTTTTAAAACACAAAACTTTACTGGCGCGGTACTCGGACTGTATTTATGTGTTTTGTGTGGATCTCAGAACAAACAGCGATTATAATTCAGAAAATCCCTTTGGTTACACACACATCTGTATAACTGACTGGTTTGTATAACTGAGACGGAGTGTGTTTACTGCGCGGTACGGACTGATTAGGTTGTTATTAAAAACAGCGTATTCACGTACAATCTTAGTGTTTATCAAAGGCTGCGATTGTCACCAAAGGCAGGGTGTGGCAGTCACACAGTAACCCCGTGGTATAGCGCAGTGTAACTTTCATCTGCAGACACGTCATGTGTAGTGAGTGTGTTGAGTGAAAGCCTCCTTCTGACGGTCACTGCCAGCAGCAATTAACAGCGCTGTCTGCCTCAAACGCACGTAGCACATCCCAGCAGCAGAGACATCTGTCCAGTTGCTTCAAGGAACGCCAGTCAGTCGCTGGAGCGATCAATTGACAAGACTGCCGGAGTGCACAGTGCAGTGTCTTGCCTCTGGCATTTATTTTCGACGGCTGGACCCTGAGAATAAAGAAACTAAAATCCTTCGAAACGTCGGTAACTAGCCGCCCAAGACACCGCATAACATCACAGAACAACTACACCTTCAGCAACTCCGCAGTGAGAAACTAAAGTATGCAATGTTGCCATTTAATCAGCGGACAAAGTGCCCTGTTCCATGTATTCCGAAAGCTCCTAACACATCACCCCTCTCGCTTGGTCTTTCCCAATAGAATATTTAACGACGTTGCAGACAACATCAAGGTTATTTACTGTTGTACAACATGTGACAATGACATATGATGAAATGGCAAGGATTAGGGAGGAGGCGGTCCTGGTCTCTTCGAAGGCCACGACATTTCTCATGGTATGTTCAGTCCTGCCACCACCTGAATACACTTCAGACACCGAAACGCTGTGCCGATCTTTTCGGTGCGTGGATGGCGACGATTGGTACACAGTGCTTAGTACTATGGAGTGCTGTATGTTGGCAGTTGAGTGCGCCTGCAAATGTCTGTTGCGGTTGTACCGCATAACAATACTGAACGAGAAGTTGCTGCTTCATTATCACAGGGGCTGTGCAGTGGAGACAGACTGCTGTGAGCTGTAGCTGACAACTGACTGGGGAACGACAGAGAATACTGGAAGTGGCAAGGACACTACTTAATCTGCGAGATAAAAACTAACCCAATTTAATATAAAGACTTAGTCCGTACCGCGCAGTAAACACACTCCATCTCAGTTATACAAACCAGTCAGTTAATGTTGTACAGTGAAATAATCGCTGTTTGTTCTGAGATCCACACAAAACACATAAATACAGTCCGTACCGCGCAGTAAACACACTCCGTCTCAGTTATACAAAGCAGTCAGTTAATGTTGTACAGTGAAATAATCGCTGTTTGTTCTGAGATCCACACAAAACACATAAATACAGTCCGTACCGCGCAGTAAACACACTCCGTCTCAGTTATACAAACCAGTCAGTTAATGTTGTACAGTGAAATAATCGCTGTTTGTTCTGAGATCCACACAAAACACATAAATACAGTCCGTACCGCGCAGTAAACACACTCCGTCTCAGTTATACAAACCAGTCAGTTAATGTTGTACAGTGAAATAATCGCTGTTTGTTCTGAGATCCACACAAAACACATAAATACAGTCCGTACCCGCGCAGTAAACACATCCGCCTCAGTTACACAAACCAGTCAGTTAATGTTGTACGGTGAAATAATCGCTGTTTGTTCTGAGATCCACACAAAACACATAAATACAGTCCGTACCAGCGCAGTAAACACACTCCGTCTCAGTTATACAAACCAGTCAGTTAATGCTGTACAGTGAAATAATCGCTGTTTGTTCTGAGATCCACACAAAACACATAAATACAGTCCGTACCGCGCAGTAAACACACTCCGTCTCAGTTATACAAACCAGTCAGTTAATGTTGTACAGTGAAATAATCGCTGTTTGTTCTGAGATCCACACAAAACACATAAATACACTGTGTGGGCAGAACGTGGAATTTGTGAATGTTAAACATGGTGGTACATATAGTAACTACTGAGCTTTAGAGGATTAAGAGGCAATCTAAAGGAAATGATAACCACAACGAACGTCACACTCTGTATACACCCACGGTGCAACACTGATTTGTCTAATCGCTTGTGCCAGCACAAGGAAGAAGTGTGATTAGGCACTGGTGTGAGACAGTCACAGTCTGTCCAGTTTCATCTTCTGGCTACGACTGTCATCGACTCAGCTCTTGTCACCTTACAAGCAACCGGATTCAGAAATACGAACTTTCTGTACGTCCTTAATGATAACAGACGGCGTTGCGTTGTTACCTGTGTACTGCGGAGCTGCCTACGCTGAACTACTGGAGGAGTAACTGTTTTATGGTCTTTCGTGCGGTCGTCGGACATGCATAAAATGAGCACGTACTTGGACAGTCGCCTTCGTCCATGGATTTTCATCTCCATGAATCTGAATAAACTGTAATAGCTTCGGTAAGCAATAAGCATTGACAGGTGAATTAAATTCTGCGACCTATCGGTCCAACGTAAACCCAACTTATACTGAGCTAAGAACTGCACCCGATATGTCAAAAACTGCTTATCATACAAAACGCAGGCATAACAAGTTACGTAGTCTAGCGGTAGATAATGGTCGTGTATAATGTTCTAAGGTGAGATACATCTAATAATAAATGTCGTTTATCCTCGCATACAAAATGTGCGTGTGTAAACCCGCGTAACGTCAGGTTATTACAACGCTCATACTTTTACACACATATTCACACACTGAAACTACATAACGATGAACTTAATGATCTGTACTCATCACCAAATATCATTCCTGTGATCAAATCAAGAAGAATGAGGTGGGCGGGGCATGTAGCACGTATGGGGGAGGGGAAAGGTGCATACAGGATTTTGGTGGGGAGACCTGAGGGAAGAAGACCACTTGGAAGACCCAGTCGTAGATGGGAGGATAATATTAAAATGGATCTTCAAGAAGTGGGATGGGGGGCATGGACTGGGTTGATCTGGCTCAGGAAAGGGACAGGTGGCGGGCTGTTGTGAGTGCGGTAATGAACCTTCGGGTTCCATAAAACGCGGGGAATTTCTTGACTAGCTGACGACCTGTTAGCTTCTCAAGAAGGACTGTGCTACATGGAGTTAGTCAGTTAGTTAGTTGGTTAGTTAGTTAGTTAGGCACTTCGCCCATCTTTCACGTGTCCTCACCTGTAATATCCACACATCACACCTCTAGCACACACATCACACTCCAATTCACAAAATTCTTTGGTTCCCTTCTAGTTCTCCTGTAATATATATAAGCAGTGTCATACTCATTCTCCTTTCCTACGTACGTCTAGTTTGAAGTAACTATTTACCAATATCTTATTATTTCCAGTAAGACATACTTTTGTTCTTTTCCAGGCACTACCTGTCACTTTCGCTCTCCACTTGTTCGTGTCTGATAATTTTAATAATATCCTATAACGTCTCCCCCCTCAAACCTAAGCAAATACAACGAAATCCAAGCACCCTCGCCGTTCCCATCCCGTGCCACTTTAATCCAGTCCACAGCTTCCCATCCCGTAAGATACATTTCAATATTATCATCCCAAACAGCCCAGGCCTTCTGAGTGGTCTTCTTCCTTCACGTTTCCCCACCATCCCAATCTATGTATTTGCCTTACCCACCACGCATGCCACACGTCCCGCCCATCTCATCCTTCTTGATTTTATCACGCGAATAATATTTTGCGAGAAGCACAAACCACGTAGGTCCTTATTATACAGTTTGTCAAATCAGATGCTTCCTCCTTCTGAGGTCTAAACTTCTCAAACATGTACAGTCTGTAAGCAATAAAGTTTTACACACGAAGTCAAAGTCAGTGTTAACAGAACGTAGCAAGTACAGTCCGTCACAGCAAAGTAGCTAAACAGGAATATAAATGTCCCTCGCCATGTTTAACAACAAAACAACACAGTTGCTGTTGTTAACAACTTTCGCTGTGCGGCGATTTTAACTACGTGATGTAAGATACTCAGTCAGAGAGAATGAACAATCCGAGTCTCTGTGGCACATTGCTCTCTGTAATTTTCGTGTCGCAGCTGCGTGCAGCTACTCGGTGCGTGCCCTCATCACGACTTCCAATGACCTCGTCCAGACACACTTGCAATCCGTCAGAACAGACCAGATGTGTCCCTGTGCAGTCGCCGCGACGGCGAAGTTGCCACAGTTAAGGAAGCTACAGACTGCTTTGTCGTGAAACGCCTCACAGTGATTTATTCTTCCGCGAACGTGAGTCGGAATGTTGTGTAAGTCGGTTTGAGAGAACGTTAGTCTATGTGATTTACGGTGTGTCGATAGCTTTTTTTTGTGGTGAAGGGCCCCGCAGCAGAAGCCACAGACGCACCGCAGCCTTAAGGCTTATTGTGCAACCTGTGATGAAGATGATCAGTTTTTTATTTTTCCCAAGTAATGGAGCAACGGTGGAATGAAATTGACAGGGGAAAACCGAAGTACTCGGGGAAAAACCTGTCCCAGTGCCACTTTGTCCACCACAAATCCCACATGGACTGACCCAGTATCGAACCCGGGCCTCCGCGGTGAGAGGTCGGCGACTAACCGCCGGTAGGTTACTCTTTCACGACGTTTCGAAAAGAACGCAATGGTTTCATCATCAAGGTCTGATGAGGCCAAGAAGAATCGTTCCTCTTGGACTCGCAATTTTCAAACGAAACTGCGTTCTTTCGAAACGTCGGGAAACAATATACAAACCAGTGACACAGCGCCACATCTCTGAAGAACTGAATCTGTTCCCGAAACGTCAAATATCGCATCTATGTACAGGCTGCAGACATACTGTAGAACGTAGACAGTCGGGACGAACCTAAAAGAGCAATGGCAGTCTACTGCAACAGGCATGTAAAGAGCAATCGTGATTGTAAGTAGAATGTAACACTACTGTGTCTACTGTATGTAACACCTCCTATTTCACCATCACAAAATATTGCACTTTGTCAAAATTTAATATAGTTTTGAAATAAATAGCGATAGTTCCTCTAAAAGTATTAACCGATTGTTCTTTGTAATGGAAATGCAATGTGTTTTCAGTGAGGTAGGATATGGATGCTTACAGACCATTAAGATGAGCTATATGCTTCAAACGATAAAAGAAAGCAACAACAATAACAACAAGCTTTATAACTTTATTATTCATCTTTAAACTTGTAAGTAACATATAATTGGCTTCCAGTTTCTGAAGGCCAATCTATATTTAAATATCTCGCCTTTTGCTGTCAAATTATAACAATCAGGAAATGTTATGAGTTCCGTGTTATGGTCTTTAATACTAATGCAGAACTATTAACTGCTACCGCGCAGTAAACACACTGCGTCTCAGTTATACAAACCAGTCAGTTAATGTTGTACAGTGAAATAATCGCTGTTTGTTCTGAGATCCACACAAAACACATAAATACAGTCCGTACCGCGCAGTAAACACACTCCGTCTCAGTTAACAAACCAGTCAGTTAATGTTGTACAGTGAAATAATCGCTGTTTGTTCTGAGACCACACAAAACACATAAATACAGTCCGTACCGCGCAGTAAACACACTCCGTCTCAGTTAACAAACCAGTCAGTTAATGTTTACAGTGAAATAATCGCTGTTTGTTCTGAGATCCACACAAAACACATAAATACAGTCCGTACCGCGCAGTAAACACACTCCGTCTCAGTCATACAAACCAGTCAGTTAATGTTGTACAGTGAAATAATCGCTGTTTGTTCTGAGATCCACACAAAACCATAAATACAGTCCGTACCGCGCAGTAAACACACTCCGTCTCAGTTATACAAACCAGTCAGTTAATGTTGTACAGTGAAATAATCGCTGTTTGTTCTGAGATCCACACAAAACCATAAATACAGTCCGTACCGCGCAGTAAACACACTCCGTCTCAGTTAACAAACCAGTCAGTTAATGTTGTACAGTGAAATAATCGCTGTTTGTTATGAGATCCACACAAAACACATAAATACAGTCCGTACCGCGCAGTAAACACACTCCGTCTCAGTTATACAAACCAGTCAGTTAATGTGTACAGTGAAATAATCGCTGTTTGTTCTGAGATCCACACAAAACACATAAATACAGTCCGTACCGCGCAGTAAACACACTCCGTCTCAGTTATACAAACCAGTCAGTTAATGTTGTACAGTGAAATAATCGCTGTTTGTTCTGAGATCCACACAAAACACATAAATACAGTCCGTACCGCGCAGTAAACACACTCCGTCTCAGTTATACAAACCAGTCAGTTAATGTTGTACAGTGAAATAATCGCTGTTTGTTCTGAGATCCACACAAAACACATAAATACAGTCCGTACCGCGCAGTAAACACACTGCGTCTCAGTTATACAAACCAGTCAGTTAATGCTGTACAGTGAAATAATCGCTGTTTGTTATGAGATCCACACAAAACACATAAATACAGTCCGTACCGCGCAGTAAACACACTCCGTCTCAGTTATACAAACCAGTCAGTTAATGTTGTACAGTGAAATAATCGCTGTTTGTTCTGAGATCCACACAAAACACATAAATACAGTCCGTACCGCGCAGTAAACACACTCCGTCTCAGTATACAAACCAGTCAGTTAATGTTGTACAGTGAAATAATCGCTGTTTGTTCTGAGATCCACACAAAACACATAAATACAGTCCGTACCGCACAGTAAACACACTCCGTCTCAGTTATACAAACCAGTCAGTTAATGTTGTACAGTGAAATAATCGCTGTTTGTTCTGAGATCCACACAAAACACATAAATACAGTCCGTACCGCGCAGTAAACACACTCCGTCTCAGTTAACAAACCAGTCAGTTAATGCTGTACAGTGAAATAATCGCTGTTTGTTTGAGATCCACACAAAACACATAAATACAGTCCGTACCGCGCAGTAAACACACTCCGTCTCAGTTACACAAACCAGTCAGTTAATGTTGTACAGTGAAATAATCGCTGTTTGTTCTGAGATCCACACAAAACACATAAATACAGTCCGTACCGCGCAGTAAACACACTCCGTCTCAGTTATACAAACCAGTCAGTTAATGCTGTACAGTGAAATAATCACTGTTTGTTCTGCGACCCAAAAAATCAAAGACTACATTTTTTTAATGTTAAACCAGATGGTGCACAAAGTGACCACTGGGCCTTAAGTGGCGGATGTAGGCCTATACCGAGATAGTTTTGTTAATAACGGGGGCACGATTTGAGTGAACTATGACGAAACTAACATACTTACGATACGTGAGGTTTTGGCCCACAGCAAGCGGACTGTACGAACACTCCAAGGGCCGTGCCATGGCTCAGGCGGTTAGTCGCCGGCCTCCCACCGCGGAGGCCCGGGTTCGATCCCCGATCGTCCATGTGGGATTTGTGGTAGACAAATTGGCACTGGGACAGGTTTTTCCCAGAGTACTTCGGTTTTCCCCTGTCAATTTCATTCCACCTGTGCTCCATTACTTGGAAAGATGAAAAAACTGATCATCTTCATCACAGGGTTGCACAATCAGCCTTAAGGCTGCGGTGCGTCTGTAGCTTCTGCTGCGGGGCCCTTGACCACAAAAAAACACTCCAATCATGACGAAGCACACCGCACCTTCAGCTGTTACTGCAAACAGACACCAAAAGCCACAAGAAATACAAAGGCACTTCACGGTGTCCTCTGTGAGGGCGCAGCGTGAGACAAGGTGAGTTGGAGGGAGCAATAGGAGGCAGAAGAGTGAACAAGCGAAATGTCTATTTGGACTAGCAAAAGAGAGCGAAATACTGAATCGAGTCCTACAGCAACTTAGCTCCATCTCTATCTCTGTCGTTCCCCTCAAGGGATCCTGAGGTCCCCACTGGACCTCTGTGTTCCTCCTCCTCGTAGACTCAGAACCCTGACGGAACGAAAGCCCGCGAAGTGAACGAGGGTCTCCGAACACGTCTACAAGCACGTCCTGGTCTCCTCTAGTGGCATCTCTTGTCGCTCGGTGGACACTAACGAGGGGCCTTTGTGAGGTTGGGGGGGGGGGGACTGACTTAATGGCAAAAGGGAAACCGAACGAACTGCTGTTCGTTGTCGAAGCACTGAGATGTTTTGTATGAGAGATGGTAGCTACCGTGATGATGGAAAGGGGAGCGGAGGTGGAGGGTGTTAATATCTGTGTTTGTGCGTGGGCTATGTCCTATATATATGGAGCGGCGTGGGGTGAGGAGCGACTTTCTGCAGGAAAGTTTGGCTGGACATGGTTAGTACTAGGTGGCGTCAGACTGTCCGTAGTCTATATGCTATAAAAAGGGGGCGCACGGAAGTGGGGAGGGGGTAAAGCGTCAACGTCGTTTTTGAAAGGAACGTGTTTGTCCGGCGAGTCCGGTGTTTGGCATTATTGGAGTTCCTCTACGCGTGTCCGTGGCAGTATACTCTGGGGAGGGGAGATGCTAAGGAAGACGGTGGAGACAGCAGCACGCATACATACATACATACATACATATGCAAACACTGGTGATGTTTCAGCAAGTAGAAAACATTGGGGGGGGGGGGGGGGGTGGGGGGGGGGGGGTGGACAGGCTTGACATCCCGTGAAACGATAACAAATGCAGGGGAATGA
Organism: Reticulitermes speratus; assembly: GCA_021186555.1. Classification (NCBI taxonomy): domain Eukaryota; kingdom Metazoa; phylum Arthropoda; class Insecta; order Blattodea; family Rhinotermitidae; genus Reticulitermes; species Reticulitermes speratus. The sequence continues at coordinate 570,563 of JAJKFL010000002.1, forward strand.
GACGGCAGCGCCCTAAGTAGTACTTCTCACAAAGATCTCCTTATTTGAAATCCTGCAGATACTTACAGAGTATCATAATTTAGTATCACTTGCATACGCAGACTTCCCGAAGCCCACAACACAGTCTAACAACTGCACATTAGTCAGCGCCATTCCACGCAACGCAAATTTTCGGTCAATAACAAATTTCCTCCGAAGAAAAAGAAATGCCTACTAACATTGTCAAAGAGAATTGCAGAGAAAAACTTTTCTAATTTCTTTCTATTCCTTTCCTTCACTCCCCACTCCCCTCATCTCTCCTTGTGCTGTTACAGCATCTTTCTTGTACTTACAAGTCCCCATTCTCCCATTTATCTAAGTCCATTTTAACTTCCTTCTCCTATTAAATCACATTCCGTCATCGTCTGTGAATATGGCTCGCCAGTGTATTAGCATGCATCTAGCGTAACTTACGGACGGTCCAGCGATGGACGATCGGTCCACTGCAAGTTCAAAGTCTGGGCATTACTCAAGGCTATTTCCGTGTCTCACTCCGTCTATCGCACAGTCGCACAGTCACATCACTCTTCGCTGTATCAGCAGCACACAGCCCCAACACTCATAACGTTCGCTTTCCACAAATAAAAGGAACCAATGTAAACAATTCGACGTACACCACAACAAGTATTGCACCACTGTACCCGGTACACACAACAAGTATGTGCACCGACTGTACTCCGTACACCACAACAAAAGTGTGCACGACTGTACCTCGACGTCACACACAAAGTATGTGCACCGACTGTACCTCCGACGTACACCACAACAAATATGTGCACCGACTGTACCTCGACTACACCACAATAAAAGTATGTGCACCGATGTACCTCCGACGTACACCACAACAAAAGTATGTGCACCGACTGTACCTCCGACGTACACCACAACAAAAGTATGTGCACCGACTGTACCTCCGACGTACACCACAAAAAAGTATGTGCACCGACTGTACCTCCGACGTACACCACAATCAAAAGTATGTGCACCGACTGTACCTCCGACGTACACCACAATAAAAGTATGTGCACCGACTGTACCTCCGACGTACACCACAAAAAAGTATGTGCACCGACTGTACCTCCGACGTACACCACAATAAAAGTATGTGCACCGACTGTACCTCCGACGTACACCACAACAAAAGTATGTGCACCGACTGTACCTCCGACGTACACCACAACAAAAGTATGTGCACCGACTGTACCTCCGACGTACACCACAACAAAAGTATGTGCACCGACTGTACCTCCGACGTACACCACAACAAAAAGTATGTGCACCGACTGTACCTCCGACGTACACCACAACAAAAGTAGTGCACCGACTGTACCTCCGACGTACACCACAACAAAGTATGTGCACCGACTGTACCTCCGACGTACACCACAACAAAAGTATGTGCACCGACTGTACCTCCGACGTACACCACAATAAAAGTATGTGCACCGACTGTACCTCCGACGTACACCACAACAAAAGTATGTGCACCGACTGTACCTCCGACGTACACCACAATAAAAGTATGTGCACCGACTGTACCTCCGACGTACACCACAACAAAAGTATGTGCACCGACTGTACCTCCGACGTACACCACAACAAAAGTATGTGCACCGACTGTACCTCCGACGTACACCACAACAAAAGTATGTGCACCGACTGTACCTCCGACGTACACCACAACAAAAGTATGTGCACCGACTGTACCTCCGACGTACACCACAACAAAAGTATGTGCACCGACTGTACCTCCGACGTACACCACAATAAAAGTATGTGCACCGACTGTACCTCCGACGTACACCACAACAAAAGTATGTGCACCGACTGTACCTCCGACGTACACCACAATAAAAGTATGTGCACCGACTGTACCTCCGACGTACACCACAACAAAAGTATGTGCACCGACTGTACCTCCGACGTACACCACAATAAAAGTATGTGCACCGACTGTACCTCCGACGTACACCACAACAAAAGTATGTGCACCGACTGTACCTCCGACGTACACCACAACAAAAGTATGTGCACCGACTGTACCTCCGAGATACGAATAGTAAACCACAAACACTGAAGACAGACGGAGACGTAAGGTGTAGCACGGTCTGTGCCATGGCTCAGGCGGTTAGTCGCCGGCCTCTCACCGCGGAGACGCGGGTTCGATCCCGGGTCAGTCCATGTGGGATTTGTGGTGGACAAAGTGGCACTGGGACAGGTTTTTTCCCGAGTACTTCGGTTTTCCCCTGTCAGTTTCATTCCACCGGTGCTCCATTACAAGGAAAAATGAAAAAACTGATCATCTTCATCACAGGGTTGCATAATAAGCCTTAAGGCTGCGGTGCGTCTGTAGCATCTGCTGCGGGGCCCTTCGGCAAAAAAAAGTCTAGCAGAAGAAATGGAGAAGTGACAGACACTTTAATTTGGGGGGAGGACCCCAGGGCCATAGTGCGGCCGGAAGTATTATGTCAATGAAAAATTCGAATGACATCATCGGAAATCGAACCCGCGACCTTCCGGCTTGTAGCGCAGTGCTTCAACCAACTGCGCCACAGCGTGCCCCAGTCGAGATCCATACATAACATAAATACACTGTGTGGGCAGAACGTCGAATGTTTTAATGTTAAACATCGCGGAACATAAACATATTCGACTCAGAATAACGGCTAATGTTTTCTTCAGCAACATTAACAGATCTGTATTTATAATGGAAATTCAGTGTGTTTTCGGTGAGGTGAACTCAATTCTTAATCAGTTCCTAAACGAATGTCATGTTTCACATTACATGGCCAGTAATGTCAGAAAGTGCCCGCATCAGTACAGTCACGACATGACTTTTCCACAGTGCAACACAGTTGGGCTAAACACAGGGTGTCCGAGACACGGCAATCGACACCGCTGACGCAAACAGAGTGTCTGCGAACGTTATTTGTAGCAGAACGTTGGCTGTGTCTTTTCAACTTATACAGCGAGTACCTTACCAAGGAAGCTCTTGAAGGGTTTGGAGACTTCAAAATAGGAGGACAAGTAATTGGCACTGTGAAATATGCAGATGACCTTGTGCTACTGGCTGGGAAGAAACGTTGCTACAGGGTGTGGTTGGTAGACTGAGTGAAATTGGAAGACGCTATGGAATGGAAATGAATGTGGGAAAAACGAAGGTACTGAGAATCTGAAGGCAGCCATACACAATGAAAATTGTGATAGATCAAAAGCAATTGGAGAATGTGGAATATTTCATTTATTTGGGCAGCATGATAACAAACGATGCAAGCTGTACACGTGAAATTGAATACAGAATTGCTATGGCAAAAACAGCATTCAACAAAACAAGACACTTTTCACCAGCAAACTGGACTTAAATTTAAGTAAGAAACTAGTAAAGTCCTACATTTGGAGCATTGTTTTGTGTGGTGCTGAAACGTGGACACTTCGGAAAGTAGATCAGAAGTATCTGGAAAGTTTTGAAATGTGGTGCTGGAGAAGAATGGAGAAGATCAGTTGGACCGATCGTGAGAGAAATGAAGAAGTATTACACAGAGTGAAGGAGGAGAGGAATATCGTACATACAATAAAAAGAAGAAAGGCTAACTGGATTGGTCACATCTTGCGTAGAAACTGCCTTCTGAAACACGTGATAGAAGGAAAGTTAGAGGGAAGGATAGAAATGACGGGAAGACGAGGGAGAAGACGTAAGCAGCTACTGGATGACCTTACGGAAAAGAGAAGATACTGGAAATTGAAAGAGGAAGCACTAGATCGCACTGTGTGGAGAGCTCGCTTTAGAAGAGGCTACGGACCTGTCGTAAGTCAGACTGCAGGATGACTGAACGTTGACTATGCTGACCGCCGGACAGAACTGTAGTACGTTTTCTGCCATAGCAAACCACTAAACACAAACTAGTTCACACTGCTACACAATTGAATTCAGGCCCCATACAGTATACAGCACTTACACGCACTAAATAACAACGAACACGCATCACATTACTACGTATCCACAAACACAGACCTCACCCACAAAAGGATAAAACATACCAGTATTCAAAAATACTAAGAAATCCATTTCGGGTGCCCGTAAACTCGTAAATACAGTTAGCCGGCGTGTCGACATGACATTACATCTCCGTGTCGGAGAAAGTCTCTTTTTACTAGCCTTTAACACCCTCTTTGTAGGCTTCCTAATCTCGTTTTATTGGTTGTATAAAGTGGCGTTACATTAACCGCGGCTGTGCGGGTAAACTCTGCTGTGCTGTTTGCAAGTAACGGAAATACCGACTGATACAGTCACAGCAAAACACAGAACAGTGGCATTGATGCTTACAGCAGGTACTTAACCCTTTAAAGTCTAACAATAAACAGAATTGTATGTAAAGATTCAGTCCGTACCGCGCAGTAAACACACTTCGACTCAGTTATACAAACCAGTCAGTTAATGTTGTACAGTGAAATAATCGCTGTTTGTTCTGAGATCCACACAAAACACATAAATACAGTCCGTACCGCGCAGTAAACACACTACGTCTCAGTTATACAAACCAGTCAGTTAATGTTGTACAGTGAAATAATCGCTGTTTGTTCTGAGATCCACACAAAACACATAAATACAGTCCGTACCGCGCAGTAAACACACTCCGACTCAGTTATACAAACCAGTCAGTTAATGTTGTACAGTGAAATAATCGCTGTTTGTTCTGAGATCCACACAAAACACATAAATACAGTCCGTACCGCGCAGTAAACACACTACGTCTCAGTTATACAAACCAGTCAGTTAATGTTGTACAGTGAAATAATCGCTGTTTGTTCTGAGATCCACACAAAAAACATAAATACAGTCCGTACCGCGCAGTAAACACACTACGTCTCAGTTATACAAACCAGTCAGTTAATGTTGTACAGTGAAATAATCGCTGTTTGTTCTGAGATCCACACAAAACACATAAATATAGTCCGTACCGCGCAGTAAACACACTCCGTCTCAGTTATACAAACCAGTCAGTTAATGTTGTACAGTGAAATAATCGCTGTTTGTTCTGAGATCCACACAAAACACATAAATATAGTCCGTACCGCGCAGTAAACACACTCCGTCTCAGTTATACAAACCAGTCAGTTAATGTTGTACAGTGAAATAATCGCTGTTTGTTCTGAGATCCACACAAAACACATAAATACAGTCCGTACCGCGCAGTAAACACACTCCGTCTTAGTTATACAAACCAGTCAGTTAATGCTGTACAGTGAAATAATCGCTGTTTGTTCTGAGATCCACACAAAACACATAAGTACAGTCCGTACCGCGCAGTAAACACACTCCGTGTCTCAGTTATACAAACCAGTCAGTTAATGTTGTACAGTGAAATAATCGCTGTTTGTTCTGAGATCCACACAAAACACATAAGTACAGTCCGTACCGCGCAGTAAACACACTCCGTGTCTCAGTTATACAAACCAGTCAGTTAATGTTGTACAGTGAAATAATCGCTGTTTGTTCTGAGATCCACACAAATACAGTCCGTACCGCGCAGTAAACACACTCCGTCTCAGTTATACAAACCAGTCAGTTAATGCTGTACAGTGAAATAATCGCTGTTTGTTCTGAGATCCACACAAAACACATAAATACAGTCCGTACCGTGCAGTAAACACACTCCGTCTCAGTTATACAAACCAGTCAGTTAATGTTGCACAGTGAAATAATCGCTGTTTGTTCTGAGATCCACACAAAACACATAAATACACTGTGTGGGCAGAACGTAGAATTTGTGAAGTTAAACTGGTGGTACATATAGTAACCACTGGGCTTTATTGTATTTTACACGTATCTGTATATACAGACCGCAAGGGAAACGATATAATATGCGAAGAAGAGAGACATATATAAATATCCTGGCTGGGGTATCAAGTTTCGAAAACGAAACCTTCTGTACTAAGACAGTTCCCAATTTTGATGCAGTCGTGAAGTTTCCTTTCGCCCCTCGGCGTCTGAACAGAACAGATTTCCTAATCACAGCGCAAATACCGTTCAAAATCTCCACTAATACAATAACAATTTGAGGAAACGTTTGAATTCTGTGAGTTCCACGTGACGTCGGTTGGCGTCGTCTTGCTGACAGTTACCTTGTTGCTAGTATACATTCGCCAACAGCACATGTCCGTTAGAAATAAAGCGGACAGAAATACAAAACAAAACTCGCACGTCATTAAGACATACGTGCCGTACGTGCAGTGCGGTCAAGCCTGTCATCACACTCGGAACTCGATGACAGCGAATGCTCTGTTTGACGCCTACCTGGGGACGCAGTCCATTGCATAAAAGACTTAGGGCACCCCAGACCCGGAGTGGCCGCTGCAGTCATATTCAGAGTGCCATGGTGATAAAGGAAGCACATCCCCCGCAAAGGGGTGTCACATCACAAAAGACAGCAATCTTAAACGACCTACAGAGTGCCAACGGTGTGCCATGAGAGTGTCTGTAACTTGGAACAGTAGCACTGAGAAGGTAAGAACGGGATTAGCGTGCCACTATCTCGAGCAGCCATGTTAGTACATTAATGGGCACACAAACGTTTTGAACATCGGACTTTGTAGAATGCTACCGGCGCTGCCAATTGCACGGGGTAAGGAGGGGTAAGGGGGAATAGTTTTACGAGGAAGTATTGAGTGAATTGAGTTCTTTCCATTTTATAAAAAAAAGTCCTTTCCTTCTTTGTAGACAATTTGTAAGGCGACGTTGACTGTAAGGTGTACAGACGCTAGACGTCGACTGTAAGGTGTACAGACGCTAGACGTCGACTGTAAGGTGTACAGACGCTAGACGTCGACTGTAAGGTGTACAGACGCTAGACGTCGACTGTAAGGTGTACAGACGCTAGACGTTGACTGTAAGGTGTACAGACGCTAGACGTTGACTGTAAGGTGTACAGACGCTAGACGTTGACTGTAAGGTGTACAGACGCTAGACGTTGACTGTAAGGTGTACAGACGCTAGACGTTGACTGTAAGGTGTACAGACGCTAGACGTTGACTGTAAGGTGTACAGACGCTAGACGTTGACTGTAAGGTGTACAGACGCTAGACGTCGACTGTAAGGTGTACAGACGCTAGACGTTGACTGTAAGGTGTACAGACGCTAGACGTTGACTGTAAGGTGTACAGACGCTAGACGTTGACTGTAAGGTGTACAGACGCTAGACGTCGACTGTAAGGTGTACAGACGCTAGACGTTGACTGTGAGGTGTACAGACGCTAGACGTTGACTGTGAGGTGTACAGACGCTAGACGTTGACTGTAAGGTGTACAGACGCTAGACGTTGACTGTAAGGTGTACAGACGCTAGACGTTGACTGTAAGGTGTACAGACGCTAGACGTTGACTGTAAGGTGTACAGACGCTAGACGTTGACTGTAAGGTGTACAGACGCTAGACGTTGACTGTAAGGTGTACAGACGCTAGACGTTGACTGTAAGGTGTACAGAGGCTAGACGTTGACTGTAAGGTGTACAGACGCTAGACGTTGACTGTAAGGTGTACAGACGCTAGACGTTGACTGTGAGCTGTACAGACGCTAGACGTTGACTGTAAGGTGTACAGACGCTAGACGTCGACTGTAAGGTGTACAGACGCTAGACGTTGACTGTAAGGTGTACAGACGCTAGACGTTGACTGTAAGGTGTACAGACGCTAGACGTCGACTGTGAGGTGTACAGACGCTAGACGTTGACTGTGAGGTGTACAGACGCTAGACGTTGACTGTAAGGTGTACAGACGCTAGACGTTGACTGTAAGGTGTACAGACGCTAGACGTCGACTGTAAGGTGTACAGACGCTAGCTTCTTAAGTTTGCTGCAAGCAAAGTTAACGCGGGATTTCATCTTATTGTCTTTGTGTCGTAACATAAAAATGTCTGTCTTACGGCTCGCTATAATAAAACTAAGGGAGAATGACACGAGACAGGTAAGAAGATGGAAAAAAAAGAGAGAAAATAAAAGGGAGCAGAAAAGAATAACAATAAAATAAAGTGAAAAAGAAGTCCTTTGCAATCTGCACGGATTTGTTTCAATAGCAGTTTTATGCACGTCTACACACGTTTGTACCTTAACTTCGTTTCCAACTTTAAACGGTTTGGCGATGAACAAGAATCGAATGAAAGTTACGAGGAATAAAGGGGAATAGGGACAAGCAGAATAAGTGGGAAAGAAAGACAAAGGACCAGTCGAATTGCGTAACGACTTGCGTGTGTCTTTGTCTTACAAACTAATGGCTGTCTGTACTTCAGAATGATCAAATTGATTAAATAACTTGTTAAGCGCCGCACACAAGAGAATTTGTAAGACTTTAAGGTGAAGAAATGCAGGACCTTCATATAACGGAATAGACGAAACACTTTATTCGTCTGTATAGCAAGTGTGTGCTCGAAATGAGGACAAACACGATGCTGCAGGCACTGCCACCGGCTCTTGCTAAACAATACTGAATGAAGTAACATTGCGTTCAGTGCGTAACATCACGTCATGCGTGTTTCGGACAAATTCGTATCAATTTTCAGACAGAAAGTTTAACACGGCTGCATGACACACATCAACTAATTTTCTCTTTGTACTCCATTTAAAGGCTGTACGTACGTGTGGATGATTAGTGTGTGACAAGCTGAGCAACTATTAGCTTCTCTAGAAGGACTCTGTTCCCTGTAGTTAGTTAGTTAGTTAGTTAGTTAGTTAGTCACTCTTGAACATGCAATTATTAAATGATAATAAATATGTGACACTGTTAAAATAGCAACCAGCAATTTCATCTCCACACAAGCCACACCTGGCAGTACTGGACAGTTCATAGCTACGTTTGTACACCCCTGCACTACGCTGTTGGCCGGCTGCATGAACACAGGAATGCAGTCAGCTGTTGCTCGTGACGTCACGTGTGTGTGGTGTGCATTTTACTGCCGACGGTAGTCACGTAGTCGACTGCTTATTGTTGCTACTAACTAGTGACGAGTGCCTGAGGATCACAACGCACACAGCCTGTTTCTGAATACCGGAAGTCTCTATTTGCTGCAAATTGTACTGTTCATTATTTGGACCGGAACACACTATTTTTTTTTCAATGGCTCGACAGCCCCTTGGGGCCTAGCCGCCTCATTTTTCGAGGCTTCACGATCACACTCTAGACACACCACACTCGTAGGACTCCTCTGGACGAGTGATCAGCCCGTCGCAGAGACCTCTACCTGACAACACACAACACTCACAACAGACAGACATCCATGCCCTCGGCGGATTCGAACCCACAACTCCTAGTAAGCAAGCGGCCGCAGACCGACGCCTTAGACCGCGCGGCCACTGCGATCGGCACAGCACACCTTATGTCTCGCCGAAGTCCAAATACAGACGTAGCTGCTTGTAAACCGACGTAACGAAGTTGGGGTTGCAAAGCAGTAATTAGGCGTAAAGAAGTCTGAGGTCTTAGCCAGCAGTGTGCAGCGCCATCTTTGTTAGCTTCGTGTAACTCGGGTATGGCAGTATCAGACTGTCAGTAAGGCCCTTCACAGAGCAGCGGAATACGGCAGCAGTCTAACATGACGCCGTGTAGATTGCTACAGGACTACTCTGACGACAGAGGATGCCCAGACCTTGGTATGTACAGAACAATGCGTCAGAGCAACACCAATGTCAGATCCTGAGACCTTGTGAGGTAGACGAAAATACATCTGGTAGAGGTCATTAAAATCTTTTTAAATTTGTAAACGTGAAAGTTCTCCCTAGAACAGCCATGAAGACCTAGAGGGGAGAAAAGTACAGCTCTACTGTCTTTAACCTCGGTGCTGGATGAGGGTCGGTGGTCAACTCCACGCCCCGGTCCGCTTTTCCCCCGGGAAAGATACCCGGTACCCATTGTATAGGTGGCTGGATTGGTCCCAGGGCCGGTCTGGACGGGTGCGGAAAATCTCGCCCCCAACGGGATTCAATCTCGAAACCGTCCAACCCGTAGCGAGTCGCTATAACGACTGAGCTATCGCGGCCAGTTTTTAAAAGACTATTAAATACGTGGTTACTTTCGTAGTGAGTGTAACAACAGTGTTGTTTTACACTGACACAGGCACACGGTTGTCAGACAACTGACATACTTTGGTCTGACCTTGACATTTCGAGGCACGCAATATTGACAAAAAGTACCTCCGTGCAGCAAAGCTGTCTGAGGGCGTGCGGTACAACTCCACGATTTCTCATATTTCGACAATAAATTTCGGCTCAACCGAACGAAGCACCTTAGACAGCTGTTTTATTAAACTGTGCTATTCGAACTGCGATCGTTACACAGGGGGGGAGACGTGCTTCACTGACAGTGATGACAGCATGATTCACTGACAGTGATGACAGCATGCTTCACTGACAGTGATGACAGCATGATTCACTGACAGTGATGACAGCATGATTCACTGACAGTGATGACAGCATGATTCACTGACAGTGGAATGACCCGCATGATTCACTGACAGTGATGACAGCATGATTCACTGACAGTGATGACAGCATGATTCACTGACAGTGATGACAGCATGATTCACTGACAGTGATGACAGCATTCTTCACTGACAGTGATGACAGCATGCTTCACTGACAGTGACGACAGCATGCTTCACTGACAGTGACGACAGCATGATTCACTGACAGTGATGACAGCATTCTTCACTGACAGTGATGACAGCATGCTTCACTGACAGTGACGACAGCATGCTTCACTGACAGTGATGACAGCATGATTCACTAACAGTGATGACAGCATGATTCACTAACAGTGATGACAGCATGCTTCACTGACAGTGACGACAGCATTCTTTACTGACAGTGATGACAGCATGATTCACTGACAGTGATGACAGCATGATTCACTGACAGTGATGACAGCATGATTCACTGACAGTGATGACAGCATGATTCACTGACAGTGATGACAGCATGATTCACTGACAGTGATGACAGCATGCTTCACTGACAGTGATGACAGCATGCTTCACTGAGAGTGATGACAGCATGATTCACTGAGAGTGATGACAGCATTCTTCACTGACAGTGATGACAGCATTCTTCACTGACAGTGATGACAGCATGCTTCACTGACAGTGACGACAGCATGATTCACTGACAGTGATGACAGCATAGATCACTGACAGTGATGACAGCATGATTCACTGACAGTGATGACAGCATGATTCACTGACAGTGATGACAGCATGCTTCACTGACAGTGATGACAGCATGCTTCACTGAGAGTGATGACAGCATGATTCACTGACAGTGATGACAGCATGCTTCACTGACAGTGATGACAGCATGCTTCACTGAGAGTGATGACAGCATGATTCACTGAGAGTGATGACAGCATTCTTCACTGACAGTGATGACAGCATTCTTCACTGACAGTGATGACAGCATGCTTCACTGACAGTGACGACAGCATGCTTCACTGACAGTGATGACAGCATGATTCACTAACAGTGATGACAGCATGCTTCACTGACAGTGATGACAGCATGCTTCAATGACAGTGATGAAGGAAGTGTGAACTTGTCGTTTCTAAACGTGTCAAAGAAAACTACGAACGAAATTTCGATCAGGATAGCTGCATGCCGAAAGTAGTGTCCTCCCTAAACTCCAGCTCCACTAGACTGCCACGTCACGTTTAAACCTCCCACTGCTAGACTTCCAGTTGCTATGACTAAGGCAACAACAGCTGCTGACAGGACGGAACAAACGAACTTCACAACGACGTCGTAAGATGTGGTCTTTACACTGCAGACTCGGAGGTTCGATTCAAGTCTAGGAAACTTACAGCACAGGAGGCTGCGTGTGCAACAGTGACGTGTAGGAATCGTGCCAACAGCCGTAGTGGGTCAGAACACTGGAAAGTAACTTTAATAGCTCAGGCGACGGCCCAAACAGAATGTGACTTACTGCTGTCACAGGGTTTGTTTTCGAAACGTCGCCTGTACTTCTTACGTATCGCTCATTCGGAATCTACTTCCGTGTCTAGCGGAAAAGAAAAGAACTTCACGTAACAAGGTCCTCTTATGTGATGCTCTGCCTGAAGATGGAGACAAAAACATCCTCCGAAAGTCCTATAAACTTATATTTCAATTTTGCCTACGAATTTTTGTCTTTTGCAAGATCAGAGGTTATCACATTCAACTCTGCTGCGATGTGACGTCGTGTCGTTGTGCGAGAAGTTCCCGACATTTCGGAGTATCAGAGTACTTTCATGCGCTTGTTCCTGGACTGCTTGACCCTAAAGATGAATGCACAACGCTCCTTCGAAACGTCGGGAACTACTCGCGCAACGACTCGGCATCACATACCAAGAAATCTCACATGAGTGTACAGTAAGTTGCATGAGTGTACAGTAAGTTACATGAGTGTACAGTAAGTTGCATGAGTGTACATTAAGTTACATGAGTGTACAGTAAGTTGCATGAGTGAACAGTAAGTTACATGAGTGTACAGTAAGTTGCATGAGTGTACATTAAGTTACATGAGTGTACAGTAAGTTGCATGAGTGAACAGTAAGTTACATGAGTGTACAGTAAGTTGCATGAGTGTACATTAAGTTACATGAGTGTACAGTAAGTTGCATGAGTGAACAGTAAGTTACATGAGTGTACAGTAAGTTGCATGAGTGTACATTAAGTTACATGAGTGTACAGTAAGTTGCATGAGTGAACAGTAAGTTACATGAGTGTACAGTAAGTTGCATGAGTGTACATTAAGTTACATGAGTGTACAGTAAGTTGCATGAGTGAACAGTAAGTTACATGAGTGTACAGTAAGTTGCATGAGTGTACAGTAAGTTGTTTTCCAAAGATAATTACAAACGATAAGTTACCTGTTCGCTCAAACTCAGTCTTGCTAACAACTGTACAAGTTGTGATGCTCCTCGCCTTCGTTCTGCAGTTTCTTAATGTAGTCACTTCTTTTATTCGTACAGACGGTCTCAGATCCTATAAAAATCGTACACACCTAACAAACAGGGGGGGGAAGAGCTGTGAGTATATATAAGCAAGTAATTACCTGGCAAGGGATGCTCACAACCCCATACCCAGTTACAACCCTCCGTTAACAGGGTCTTCCTGCACTGCCTACTGCGATCTGGAAGCCCTGGTTTTGTTCCTACGATAAGATATGCCACGATCAGTATATTCAACTGAGTCATATCGCATTACGTTTAATTGTCTGGAAATGTATTTACGTATATTTGTCCTATCTTTATTAACTTTTTAAAGCCTAACGGTTACTTGATGCATCAACAGTTTTAACATTCACAAACTGTACGTTCTGCCCACACTGTATTTATGTGTTTTGTATTTATATTACAGCAAACAGCGACTTTTGTCTTGTATAACGTAAATTGATTTGTTTTTGTAACGGAGATGAAAAGTGTTTACTGCGCGGTACGAACTGGGTCTTCAAATATAATTCACAAATTCTACGTTCTGCCCACACAGTGTATTTATGTGTTTGTGTGGATCTCAGAACAAACAGCGATATTCACTGTACAACATTAACTGACTGTTTGATAACTGAGACGGATGTGTTTACTGCGCGTACGGACTGTATTATGTGTTTTGTGTGGATCTCAGAACAAACAGCGATTATTTCACTGTACAACATTAACTGACTGGTTTGTATAACTGAGACGGAGTGTGTTTACTGCGCGGTACGGACTGTATTTATGTGTTTTGTGTGGATCTCAGAACAAACAGCGATTATTTCACTGTACACATTAACTGACTGGTTTGTATAACTGAGACGGAGTGTGTTTACTGCGTGGTACGGACTGTATTTATGTGTTTTGTGTGGATCTCAGAACAAACAGCGATTATTTCACTGTACAGCATTAACTGACTGGTTTGTATAACTGAGACGGAGTGTGTTTACTGCGCGGTACGGACTGTATTTATGTTTTTGTGTGGATCTCAGAACAAACAGCGATTATTTCACTGTACAACATTAACTGACTGGTTTGTATAACTGAGACGGAGTGTGTTTACTGCGCGGTACGGACTGTATTTATGTGTTTTGTGTGGATCTCAGAACAAACAGCGATTATTTCACTGTACAACATTAACTGACGGGTTTGTATAACTGAGACGGAGTGTGTTTACTGCGCGGTACGGACTGTATTTATGTGTTTGTGTGGATCTCAGAACAACAGCGATTATTCACTGTACAACATTAACTGACTGTTTGTATAACTGAGACGGAGTGTGTTTACTGCGCGGTACGAGCTGAATCTTTGCATATAACTCACGTTATTTAGTCACAACATCTTTACGTTCAGCACACAACATCGCTACCAAACACGCATTATACACAACTGATAACGTACAATTCTTTCCAGCTACTGGATGAAGTATTTGTAAATTAGTACAAGAAAATAAGCAACAACAGTGGTCCACCTTACCTCATAATCATAATTGAAGGGAACGCTACAGCGAATGTGACGAGCGCATTTGACTGACCCCCCCCCCCCCCAAGTAAATACACATCGTTGACAACTCGTCCCTGCATTCAACACAAATATCAGCCAACTAAGCATCACTATACTGCTGCACAAGCGAGGACTACTCGACAAACAAGGCTTGCTACACCGTCACTTTTGTCTTAATCTGGAATGTCATTTTTCGACAGCAGAGGGCACTTGGGCCGCTGAAGCAGAATGTGGGAAAGTTGTGAATGGCTGCGAATGCAAGAGGTCGACTTCGTCGCGACGGCAGTTCTACATTAGCGTCAAGATGGGACACATACGTCACAGTGCTACAGGATTACACTGCAAAGTAACGACACTTCAGCGGAACACGTTGTAAGACTTGTTATGGCCTTGGGAACCTTATTTACTGAACAGCCTTCGTAATAATAGCTCATTTGTAACTTAAATTTAGCGTTCAAATTTGCTAACGAAATATTTTAAATCTTGTAATTCTTATTATTGTCTCCTTCGTTCAAGAAATAACACAAGGAACGCAAGTGAACAACGCTGTGCTCCAAGACTAGGCAGAGTGACAGGACCGCTGTCAGGTGACTGCAGCGAGCAGCCTGTTTCTACCAGGAAACGAGCCAGAAAGAGTAGGAAGAAGAATCCCTAGTAAACCCAATTTATTTCATTCCTGAACAAGAAAGACCTTTACAGCACGACAAAATGGTGATGCCCGGCGACTTGTGAAACACTTGGCCCTATTACAATGCTATAAATCTCTGTTTCTTCCAGCTTCCCTTTCTTGCGGCCTTCTGGCAAAGAGCATCACTCTGTCAGACTTGCTACTCTTTGCAAAAGATTTAGAAGCTGTTAGTCCGGGTGAAAACAGACAGATCTAAATCAAGAGTAGATTCAGAAGGAAGATCAGGCAATGATGATACATCATGGTCGACACTTAAGGACAAAATGAAATAGCGCTCTGCAGAATGGAGCACTTATCTTCAAAATTAAGTTAAAAATGGTACCTGGCAAAGATAGCAATAAGGCAGACCAAAAAGGGGCACAACCGGAAGTGTAATTATACTGCTGCCAAGCTGAAGACGCAAATTGCGCGTACAAACGGCCGTGACTGGTGAGCTGCTATAAAGTGGGGCTGAGCTGTGATGAGCTGTCGGTATTGACAACAAACGCGTACCAAACTTCATGGTATCATAATGCCAATCTGTCGCAGCAAAATGCCACACTAACCATTAGTCTTTCAATATTTGTATTAGCAACTGACAGCAGACTCAATCAACTGCTTAACATTCTGCACAAATGGCTGCTGCCTGCGGTCTGATATTGCGTTTTGTCAAACACTGCGTGTTGTTAAGTAATTGTATTTCACTCCAACAAATACATTACGCTCTTCCAGTGATTCTTGTCCCCTACATATGTTTCGACACACCTTGTGCCATCTCCAGGGGGATCGTCGAGAGTTCACAGTCTTCAATACACGCAATTGTTTTTCACGCACTTTCACAACACATGTTAAGTCACCATCACTACGGTGTATTGTGTACTGCCTGGTTACACCACAGCACGATAACAGCACGTTACAGTACATATGTACTACATGAGTTAATGCTATATACATATGTATATATATAGGTACCTTATGTATATATTTTGTATTCTTACAGGACAACACCAAATGTGATCCAATAACTATATACATAGCGAGCTGTCTAACACAATTTTAGTATCTTCTAACACTTTACACTACAAATGTCTTCAATTCTAAATTTAATGATTTGTTTTAACAAAAACACAGAAGAAAGACAAACCAATTCCAATAAACATAAACACAAGCGACATTTAGTGCTGTGACTTACAGTAATTATGTGTTGTGACAGTGAGTGAACAACAGTTGGGTGTATTGAAGATTGTGAACTGTCGTCGACCCCCTGAGGATGGCACAAGGTGTGTCGAAACATATGTAGGGGCAAGACATCACTGGAATAAAGTGTAGTGCATTTGTTGGATTGAAATAAAACTAATTATCAGACATGTACGATATATACATATATATATATATGTATCCAATAGCGATAATCCCGATAATCTTCAAGAACTTCCAATTATGCTGCCTTCCTGACACTTTCAGCAGACGATTATGTTATTAATATCGATATATTATGTTATTAATATCGATATATTATCCAGCCAAACACAACACCTGAACACTCTACCTGCATTTATTTACTTTTCTACATGTTTCGGCCGTTTTATTCTCCCATCATCAGGCTGAAACACAAGTACACAATCTGAAAAGTATGCTATGGACTTCGCAATTAGCGTTACAAAATACGCACAATTAGCTATTATTGTCAATAAAGGAATAATAAACACATAAAAATTGGTAAAGGTAAAGGTAAAGCAATCCCATTACAGGCCTGCACAGGCCCTCAGGGTTCCAAAAGGTTGAGGCTCACAGATTTATAGAGAATCGGCACATGAAGGAGGTAAGGTTGTCAGCCCTACTCACCGGCCGCCTTTACCGCCCACGAAATATTCCTGGTACTCACTTCTATTAGAGGCCGAGTTGACCCTAGGGCCATAGTGCGACCGAAAGGACTATGTCAATGACACCATCGGGAATCGAACCCGCGATCTTCCGGTTTGTAGCGCAGTGCCGCATACAAATAGGAGTTAAGAAATATTACAATCCAAAGGTATTGTAGATTTTTAGGATGAAAGGATTCCTGTATGTAATTACGTCAACAAGTGCCAGGTATGAACCACGCAACTGGCTACGCTTCATGCGACCTTGGGTGCTAGTACAGTGCTGCAGAAAGTAATGCAGCGGACCGAGATCAGCATATAATGCCACAATACTAGGAGTTTGCACTAACTACGATATAATTATAATCTGTTAAAAGCACAGTCAACTTGCAAGTAACATTGTAAAGACGTTTAGTGCTACAACTAAATGTATTTGAAAGTAATATAAGTTGTACCTTTTATAGCATAGTTATATCATAGTTATATCATAGTTATATCATTATCATAGTTATATCATAGTTATATCATAGTTATAGCATAGTTATATCATACCTCGTAGTTATATCATAGTTATATCATACCTCGTAGTTATATCATAGTTATATCATAGTTATATCATAGTTATAACATAGTTATATCATAGTTATATCATAGTTATATCATAGTTATATCATAGTTATATCATAGTTATAGCATAGTTATATCATAGTTATATCGTAGTTATATCATAGTTATATCATAGTTATATCATAGTTATATCATAGTTATATCATAGTTATAGCATAGTTATATCATAGTTATATCGTAGTTATATCGTAGTTATATCATAGTTATATCATAGTTATATCATAGTTATAGCATAGTTATATCATAGTTATATCATAGTTATATCATAGTTATATCATAGTTATATCATAGTTATAGCATAGTTATATCATAGTTATATCGTAGTTATATCATAGTTATATCATAGTTATATCATAGTTATATCATAGTTATATCATAGTTATATCATAGTTATAGCATAGTTATATCATAGTTATATCGTAGTTATATCGTAGTTATATCATAGTTATATCATAGTTATATCATAGTTATATCATAGTTATATCATAGTTATATCATAGTTATATCATAGTTATAGCATAGTTATATCATAGTTATATCGTAGTTATATCATAGTTATATCGTAGTTATATCATAGTTATATCATAGTTATATCATAGTTATATCATAGTTATATCATAGTTATAGCATAGTTATATCTAGTTATATCGTAGTTATATCACAGTTATATCATAGTTATATCATAGTTATATCATAGTTATATCATAGTTATAGCATAGTTATATCATAGTTATATCATAGTTATATCATAGTTATATCATAGTTATATCATAGTTATATAATAGTTATATCATAGTTATATCACCAACGCAGCAGCCTACCGAAATGTTGAACCACATAAAAAGCGGCTTGTACTGACAGTTCGTTTTAAACTTGGCATCACGTGCTCCCTGAGGATGGAGCATTGACATCGAAACATGTCAGAGCGATATAAGCAACATTCGCGTGCATTTAGTTGGCACAATACACTGACTGCATTAGTCGTAGTGTGTGGTCACCTTCAGGCCCCGGGCCTCTTTATCGCCGAAGAAAGAACCCCAGTACCGATTGAATATGAGGTTAGGTGGGCCGCAGAGGCAGGCTGGGCGGTTTGGTGAGAAGAAAAATGTCTTTTCACTGCCGGGATTCGAACCCGATTTCGCTGTCACGTCTACAAATGGTTTATGCGCCAAACCATGATATTCCGGTAGCATCGTAACCATTAACTGCGCCATCCATAGCCAGAACCATTAACTGCGCCATCCATAGCCAGAACCATTAACTGCGCCATCCATAGCCAGAACAGAACACAAAATGTTATTTGTTTTACGTTTCTCACTCCACTGACGCCGCTACTGCAGGTGTGCGTATTAATCGTCAGATAAGCACAGAAATGTTTCATCTGAGTCGTCTCTATAATTTGCCTGCAGCTGCTCTATGGACTAGAAAAGAAACTTTAGCTATTGTCTGTCTGTCTGTCTGTTGCAAATAGTGCCTACTGGTGTGGACTGGACGGACTGTTGCGAGCAACGAACACCGAAGATAAAAGCACAGAACACAGAACACAGAGAAGTTGCAAAGAAAAATCCCTCTGCTACAACAGTTGCCGTCTTTTTACCCCCCACACCGCCTTCCGCTCATATCATATCCTAACACAAGCGATTATCAGAAGCACTCGACTCCGTCCGTACCGCTAAGCCACCACAAGGCCCACTAATTTCAGTAAAAGGCTTCAGGAAACTACCTCTTTCCTTCTCCGGGTTTCATTCTCAAAAACAGTATTATAATTTACACCTAATTTACCGGCTTATGCAGTTTCCGTTCCTTCACAGTTTCCGCACAACTTCATCCCCATAGATTCTTGCACCTAAAGCTACAAGTAACCTTTGATCTGATACGGACATTATACAGCATTCAACATTATACAGCATTATACAGCACCCAACATCGCTCTTAGCCGCAGATACGATCTGTGTACGACGGCCAACGGTCTCTAAATTAACAGAGATTTTGTCGTGCGTGTGGGAATGAGGAAAGTGGGGAAGTGGGGAATGAAAAAAGTGGGGAAGTACAATTTTTTGGCCACAGATGTTCTTACGAGAGATGCTGCTTGTGTTTCGCTTAGAGAAAGAAAGTTATATAAGCCGAATTTTATATACATATAGATTCAACGCAACGCAATTATTACCGCACGCACTGTATTTGTGGCCGTGTCAGACATTTAACGCAAATTCTCATTCAAACAACAAACGCGGGCTGCGTAAGCGTAGAATTAGCAGCACAGCGCGCGCTGTAAGATTATACGCTTATTTGGTTACACTGCTATAGCTTGGAGGCCTTTTGTTACGATTTATATTTGGACAGAGGTAACAACAGCACAAGCCAAATGTTACCTTTCGTTACTTGTAGTAAAAAAATCCACTTTCTACATCTTTAACCTTAATACGTGCCATTACTTGCTGTTTTAAAATTTTGTGTAACTCAAGACACACGTCCCTGATGATGGTTCCATATTAGAGAACCGAAACATGTTTGACTGATTTTATTGTAAAAAATAAGTTATTTTATATAATAAATACGAAGTGTGTATTTTGTTGGTTTGAAAAATGTGTGATTGTAACGAGGTACTTCCGTTTTACAACTCACGGTACGCGACAGACAAGTCTCATTTTCCCCAAATGTCCAACGACACAACTACGCCACAACATCACACAATTACGACACAGTAACTGACGTTAAATTACGACACCAAACAACAACCAGTGACACACTGACGATTTTAGAAATATTCACGTTTTAGTGTACGGTGCTGATTGAAGTGTTCTGGAATGTTCCGCCATATGCAGTGGCAGTTAATGACCTCTTATTGAACTGCTTGACCCTCTAGAAGGCAATGCCTTCCTTTGACTCACCCAACGGCAGAAAGTCACATCTCAGAAGAACTGTGTGAATACCTCTCAAGTTAAGTGCTGTATACCTTTACCTTTAACTTGCCTGATACAACGTCAGAGGTCTCCACTGTCGCTGTTTTTAAGTGCGCCTCATTTGTTTAATTTATTTTTTGCAGATGTGCAACTATCTAATATCTACTTTTAAACTCCATTCCATACGCAGTATTCTAACGTTTAATCAGCTGCCAACACATAACCGGAACGTACCAATTCGTACGGTCGCCATGAAGTTATTCTACTTTCAACAGCAATACAATCCTTCTACGTTCCCAGCTCCAGTGCCAATCATCATTTCGCGGCCCTACGACAGGTGGTGCTAGTGTCGATCGCAATATTAATTGTAGGGGATTACAAAGTAAGAATATCGGCAGCCTTCGAAGGCGTGACGTTTAAAGCGATTTGCAGTAACATCGATTAACTTGTTCCAACGTTAAAATCAGGAGACAAACAGACAACGTTTCCTAGGTCTACCTGTATGCCATTTATAGCTACGCCGTACACTTAAGATTGTCGCATGTTGTATGTGAAATGCACCTCACAAGCCGCACAATTCCCATAGCGTCCCTCTTCTACTCAGACAGTCCTGACGTCATCGTGTTGTTACGTCACTCATACCTTGGTCAAGTAAAATCAGCGAAAGGTAAAGAAACCGCTTGAAAGCCCCGTGTTACCTTATACTTCCGGTTCCGTAGGACTACATCACAACACAGAACCCCTCTGAAACTGAATGCAACGTGGCTTACAAAATAAAAAAATTGTATTCAAGATTTGCTCCTTTAAAGCCCAGTGGTTACTATATGTACCACCATGTTTAACATTCAACAATTCTACGTTCTGCCCACACAGTGTATTTATGTGTTTTGTGTGGATTTCAGAACAAACAGCGATTATTTCACCGTACAACATTAACTGACTGGTTTGTATAACTGAAACGGAGTGTGTTTACTGCGCGGTACGAACTGTATTTATGTGTTTTGTGTGGATCTCAGAACAAACAGCGATTATTTCACTGTACAACATTAACTGACTGGTTTGTATAACTGAGACGGAGTGTGTTTACTGCGCGGTACGGACTGTATTTATGTGTTTTGTGTGGATCTCAGAACAAACAGCGATTATTTCACTGTACAACATTAACTGACTGGTTTGTATAACTGAGACGGAGTGTGTTTACTGCGCGGTACGGACTGTATTTATGTGTTTTGTGTGGATCTCAGAACAAACAGCGATTATTTCACTGTACAACATTAACTGACTGGTTTGTATAACTGAGACGGAGTGTGTTTACTGCGCGGTACGGACTGTATTTATGTGTTTTGTGTGGATCTCAGAACAAACAGCGATTATTTCACTGTACAACATTAACTGACTGGTTTGTATAACTGAGACGGAGTGTGTTTACTGCGCGGTACGGACTGAATGTTTAAACGTAATTCCGGTTAGTCTTAGCCTTTACAGTGTTCATTCACGGTTCAATTCAAAACGTCATACAGCTGTAAAATCTTACAGAAGTGAAGATTCACTAACGACCCAAAACAAAGGGGTTTTTAACAAGTTATTGTGTTGTGCGCAGTTCTGTACGCTCGTGACGGTGACGGTGACGGCAGGTAATCAACTTGTTGATGCGAGCCTGGAAAACTTTTGAGATGAGAATTCCTCTTATAGTCGAATGAAACCGCAACTCGTATAATAGGTAACATGACTAATCGGTTATTCAGAGAGAGACTCCTTGTGTTGTTACATGCAACGGGATCATGTGGGCCTTTCACACAGGAAATGTGTACTTCATACAGAGCTGCTTGGAGGAAGAGTGGCACATGGACAGCGGCGATACAAGACAAAACAACAGTATGTGACAGTTCAGTAACTAGCTGCGATGTGCACAAGCGAGGGATCGGGGTATCGTTTCTCGGAACAGCATGACATTTTGTCAGCATGACAGATGTCACTCACACTATCGCACTACCACAGTCAGACACATGACAGATGTCACTCAAACTATCGCACTATCACAGTCAGACACATGACAGATGTCACTCACACTATCGCACTATCACAGACAGACACATGACAGATGTCACTCACACTATCGCACTATCACAGTCAGACACATGACAGATGTCACTCACACTATCGCACTATCACAGTCAGACACATGACAGATGTCACTCACACTATCGCACTATCACAGTCAGACACATGACAGATGTCACTCACACTATCGCACTATCACAGACAGACACATGACAGATGTCACTCACACTATCGCACTATCACAGTCAGACACATGACAGATGTCACTCACACTATCGCACTATCACAGTCAGACACATGACAGATGTCACTCACACTATCGCACTATCACAGTCAGACACATGACATGTCACTCACACTATCGCACTATCACAGTCAATGACAGATGTCACTCATGCACAGCTTCACAGTACCGCAAACACTCAGTCACTCTCTCTATAATGCAGGTAGATTATAATGCAAGGTTAATATGAGTACCACTGCAAATTGAATTTTCAGTAACAGCAAACATAACAGTCTTCTGGGGCTGACACCGTGCAGTTTGGTACGTTACTGAGACTTTTTCTAAATAACATAACGCCTCAATCCTATATCCTACATATGCAATTAATATGTTTCCTTCGAAACGTCCGTAAACGCCGAAGTACACGGTCGGAAAACACAACTGTCACCGCCACGAGTTGCTGAAGAATGAGCAACGAATTTGGTGATGGTGATAGTGGTACTGATGATGGTGACAGTGGTACTGATGATGGTGACAGTGGTACTGATGATGGTGACAGTGGTACTGATGATGGTGACAGTGGTACTGATGATGGTGACAGTGGTACTGATGATGGTGACTGGTACTGATGATGGTGAGAGTGGTACTGATGATAATGGTGATGACGATGATGATATAATAATAATAATAAATTTACGTTCGTACCGAACGCACCATTACTTCAGTCCCTGTTTTGAATGCGTATGTCTGCGACAGAAGCACAGTAACTGACGGCAATTAAATGTAACTGCCTACAAATACTTTCACTTCAGACTGCCCACACTGGATATATAAAACGGAAATTAACTTTAAAATATGTATAATAGTTTTGAGGCAATGAGCTTCACAATACAGAGACAGAACAACGTGTAACATGTGACAGGCAGGATTTACTGTCCAGCAAACTCTAGGAGAGGATATTTCTTGTTTCCTCACACACTTTACACAACGGAGGCAAATATGAGTACGTCATTATTTAAAATTATATTGTACGTTCTGCCCACACAGTGTATTTATGTGTTTTGTGTGGATCTCAGAACAAACAGCGATTATTTCACTGTACAGCATTAACTGACTGGTTTGTATAACTGAGACGGACTGTGTTTACTGCGCGGTACGGACTGTATTTATGTGTTTTGTGTGGATCTCAGAACAAACAGCGATTATTTCACTGTACAGCATTAACTGACTGGTTTGTATAACTGAGACGGATGTGTTTACTGCGCGGTACGGACTGTATTTATGTGTTTTGTGTGGATCTCAGAACAAACAGCGATTATTTCACTGTACAGCATTAACTGACTGGTTTGTATAACTGAGACGGAGTGTGTTTACTGCGCGGTACGGACTGTATTTATGTGTTTTGTGTGGATCTCAGAACAAACAGCGATTATTTCACTGTACAACATTAACTGACTGGTTTGTATAACTGAGACGGAGTGTGTTTACTGCGCGGTACGGACTGTATTTATGTGTTTTGTGTGGATCTCAGAACAAACAGCGATTATTTCATTGTACAACATTAACTGACTGGTTTGTATAACTGAGACGGAGTGTGTTTACTGCGCGGTACGGACTGTATTTATGTGTTTTGTGTGGATCTCAGAACAAACAGCGATTATTTCACTGTACAACATTAACTGACTGGTTTGTATAACTGAGACGGAGTGTGTTTACTGCGCGGTACGGACTGTATTTATGTGTTTTGTGTGGATCTCAGAACAAACAGCGATTATTTCACTGTACAACATTAACTGACTGGTTTGTATAACTGAGACGGAGTGTGTTTACTGCGCGGTACGGACTGTATTTATGTGTTTTGTGTGGATCTCAGAACAAACAGCGATTATTTCACTGTACAACATTAACTGACTGGTTTGTATAACTGAGACGGAGTGTGTTTACTGCGCGGTACGGACTGTATTTATGTGTTTTGTGTGGATCTCAGAACAAACAGCGATTATTTCACTGTACAACATTAACTGACTGGTTTGTAGAACTGAGACGGAGTGTGTTTACTGCGCGGTACGAACTGTATCTTTAAATGTAATTCAGGTTAACTTTAACCTTCAAAAATTTAATACTTGTACAGTGGCATGAGCTGTATAACTAACTGAAGTTCCTTCTTGCCATATTTCTTAAATAACCTTTGCTTTGTTACTTACAGCACTTCTCGTCTCAACACTTTACCAGAGATGTTATAGCTTGAGGCTTTCTCTATGTTTAAGTTATGTGGGATTAAAGAAGTTGGTTCCGAAGTATTCAACATAAAGGCGAATATATAAGAGAAAGGCAAGTAATTGAGAATAGGTGAGTGGGAGGGGGGGGGGTGTTCAACACAGACGAAAAGTTTAGAGCGGAGGCTTTTAACACACCTAAGTATTTATTAAAATGTTCTTCCACCAACTTTTGTGCGTCAGTACAGTAATTGATAGAGTAGAGGTGCGTCTGGTTTAGCTACTGCAGAACACAAGGTAATAAGACAAAATGGCGACCACCGAGTGACAGTGACGGCTGAGACCGTGTGTGTGCGTGTGTGTATGTATGTATGTCCACGTGTGTCCCCGTCATGACTTTTGGACCAACTGGTAGATGTTCAACAAATTTCGTAAGAATTGCTGACAGCTACCTCACCTCTGTATTTCATAATTATCTACAATATGCAGTAGTATAAAAATGGCTGCCGTGTCGACTTCTGACTGACAGACAGACAGACAGACAGCACAACTCGCAGTTTACTTAAGACTTAACTGGCAACAAGATACGCAACTCTCAGCGTAACGTGCTCACAGACGACATATCAGCAATATGGCGACCTGTAGCAATACTTTAAGGTCGCCTGTAGGCTACAGCACCTGTAGGCTACAGCACCTGTAGACTACAGCACCTGTAGGCTACAGCACCGTTCGTTACTTTACATGCTAGTCTTGTTCGTCTTTCGCAGGTTAAATTTCGTTCCAGTCAGTTTCTCTTTACCTTTTCATAACAGCAACTATCAGGGAGGAAATGTGGAACACCTGAGGAAAAATGGGAACAAACTGAATATGGAAGAGGCAATAATGCTTAAACCACAAATATAGGAAAATAATCAAGCAAAGAAGAAGAAACAGATATGAAGGCAGGAATGGGGAATATGATGCCAAAGGACATTACAAGTACCTCCTGTAGCACGGAAACAGGACCCAGTACACAAGGACACATCTCAAACAGCGGAATGTTAAAGTACAGGTTCTGTCGACAAACAGGCCTGACACCTGTATGTCCACAGTCACGATACTGTCAATGCCACACAAACAGGCCTGACACCTGTATGTCCACAGCCACGATACTTTCAATGCCACACAAACAGGCCTGACACCTGTATGTTCACAGCCACGATACTGTCAATGCCACACAAACAGGCCTGACACCTGTATGTCCACAGTCACGATACTGTCAATGCCACACAAACAGGCCTGACACCTGTATGTCCACAGCCACGATACTGTCAATGCCACACAATCAGGCCTGACACCTGTATGTCCACAGCCACGATACTGTCAATGCCACACAAACAGGCCTGACACCTGTATGTCCACAGCCACGATACTGTCAATGCCACACAAACAGGCCTGACACCTGTATGTCCACAGCCACGATACTTTCAATGCCACACAAACAGGCCTGACACCTGTATGTCCACAGCCACGATACTGTCAATGCCACACAAACAGGCCTGACACCTGTATGTCCACAGCCACGATACTGTCAATGCCACACAAACAGGCCTGACACCTGTATGTCCACAGCCACGATACTGTCAATGCCACACAAACAGGCCTGACACCTGTATGTCCACAGTCACGATACTGTCAATGCCACACAAACAGGCCTGACACCTGTATGTCCACAGCCACGATACTGTCAATGCCACACAAACAGGCCTGACACCTGTATGTCCACAGCCACGATACTGTCAATGCCACACAAACAGGCCTGACACCTGTATGTCCACAGCCACGATACTGTCAATGCCACACAAACAGGCCTGACACCTGTATGTCCACAGCCACGATACTGTCAATGCCACACAAACAGGCCTGACACCTGTATGTCCACAGCCACGATACTGTCAATGCCACACAAACAGGCCTGACACCTGTATGTCCACAGCCACGATACTGTCAATGCCACACAAACAGGCCTGACACCTGTATGTCCACAGCCACGATACTGTCAATGCCACACAAACAGGCCTGACACCTGTATGTCCACAGCCACGATACTGTCAATGCCACACAAACAGGCCTGACACCTGTATGTCCACAGCCACGATACTGTCAATGCCACACAAACAGGCCTGACACCTGTATGTCCACAGCCACGATACTGTCAATGCCACACAAACAGGCCTGACACCTGTATGTCCACAGCCACGATACTGTCAATGCTACACAAACAAACGACTTTCACCTTGACTCCGTATCAGTTCTCCAATAACGACATCGATATACACAGAATGAAACTGTCTGTTACTGTAAGAGACGTGGCTCACTTCAGCCGATGTCACGTGACACTACTCACAAAGAACACAACATACTCTTACTTCGGTAAGACAGAAAAAGCAAACTTTCTGCCCAATCACGAAGGTATTCTTTTGTAAGCACTGCGGGGCACCCAAGGTCCAAAGTTTGCACTTGTTACAGGATACGCACATACGTTCCTGACCGGAACGTCACCACTGCTACGTGCGAGGCGTTTTAAAACAGCCACATACAAGGCACTGCTTTACTTCATCAACATTTTCTTTTATTCAAATTTGCGTGCGACAGTAGACTTCGGGAGGGTAAAGTTTTCTTGTGCGACACCAAATTCCACGATCAAACCAACCCTGCATTCTCACTACCCTATTCTTCCCCCTCCTCCTCCTTCTACAAGAAATCCTACCCTTAACCCCTCTACCCCTCACCTTTTTCGATTCATGGTTCGGTGAGTTTGATAAATTACCTAGGCGAAGCGGCAAGTGTGTGATGCCTGCAGTGTCACAGCCCTTCCGATTGCGGCTTGCATAGAAATCGCTACATTACGTCCAGCGTTTGTTGTACGAGCAAATTTTGTACGAAAGACGCTGTTCGCATCCCAAAAGAAATAATTTTCAACACGTCTTTGGGAAAAATTTGCTACCGGAAAACTTAAAAAAAACTGAGTAAATCCATAAAATTGGACGCGGTGGACGCCACACTTTATTTACGGGCGTCAACACATTTATATCCGTACTTAGCACATTCACTGCCCGATTTGGGTGAAATTTGGTATATATCTCCACGTAATGCTGTTGAACGTTAGTGAGTTTCGTGAAAATCGCTACAGGAAAGTTCGTACTTTACTTGGGGGTGAAAATAAAATTACATTTATAAGTGTACGGTGAAACTGTATGACAATCTTAAGGCAAAAAAAAAACGCCTTAGTGAAGTCACGGAGCGCACATGCACATCTGTTGTAGACTGCGTGTCTGTCTGTCTGTCACACACTGCAAAGCTTCTGATGACCGTCAGGTTGGCATAAACTGCAGGCAACACATCCTGCGGAGGTCAGTTTAGCTTCTCAAAACTAAATCTCCCTCGCGTAGTTAATTGATACCACGGTACTAGCGACACAAATAAACATTTGTCAACACGTCGCAGTGTCGCACTCATATGTGCTCTGTAGAATACAGTACGCAATTTTCGCAAAGCAGCGTCTATGGAAATACATAAGGGATGTAACAGTCAAGAAATTATGACTTTCAAGCGGAATTTAAGTTCAATTATATATAAAGACCCAGTCCGTACCGCGCAGTAAACACACTCCGTCTCAGTTATACAAACCAGTCAGTTAGTTTTGTACAGTGAAATAATCGCTGTTTGTTCTGAGATCCACACAAAACACATTAATACAGTCCGTACCGCGCAGTAAACACACTCCGTCTCAGTTATACAAACCAGTCAGTTAATGCTGTACAGTGAAACAATCGCTGTTTGTTCTGAGATCCACACAAAACACATAAATACAGTCCGTACCGCGCAGTAAACACACTCCGTCTCAGTTATACAAACCAGTCAGTTAATGCTGTACAGTGAAATAATCGCTGTTTGTTCTGAGATCCACACAAAACACATAAATACAGTCGTTAAACCTACGCGTCATGTAACACAACAATACATCTACAACAACCGTCTCAGTTATACAAACCAGTCAGTTAATGCTGTACAGTGAAATAATCGCTGTTTGGTTCTGAGATCCACACAAAACACATAAATACAGTCCGTACCGCGCAGTAAACACACTCCGTCTCAGTTATACAAACCAGTCAGTTAATGTTGTACAGTGAAATAATCGCTGTTTGTTCTAGATCCACACAAAACACATAAATACAGTCCTTACCGCGCAGTAAACACACTCCCAGTTCTATCATGTTATACAAAACCAGTCAGTTTAATGTTGTACAGTGAAATAATCGCTGTTTGTTCTGAGATCCACACAAAACACATAAATACACTGTGTGGGCAGAAAGTAGAATTTGTGAATCTTAAAACTGGTGGTACATATAGTAACCACTGGGCTTTAAAGTGTTAATTGAACTCATGTCGGGCGGTCTGTGATCGTATCTTGAAGGCCGTAAGATTGGCCGTGCCGTTTCTAAAGCTCTGCACAGCACATTGTTTCAGTCTTAAAGCTTACTCGACGTCACTCGGTTCATTTGCCTTCACGCAGACCGAACTTTGAAGCCATTGTTACAAGTGGTTACAGATCGCGGAAACAGTCAGCAGACGACGTCAAGATTTCTCGGCGTGCGTCACACCGACTGACTTACTCTGTTCAGTGATGTCATCGTCACCACTCGACCCTTTCATTTTTCTTACAATGTCACCCCCCCCTGGTTCCTCTGTTCCGCTTTTACAAAGTTCCAGCTTGGAAACACGAATGGACTCCACATATTCAGCTCTCTGCCACAGTTATTGTTCTGGAACGGTTCGGTTTATAAAATTAGCCATCAGAAGAGAATTGTTTCGATTTGTGGCAGTGTGCGAGCCTAAACAGCGGGTAATGATACACTGCTAATCAATTGACTTGACCGATTTGGAATAACTGAAAACGTATTTACTGTCTTCTTACAGACTTAAGAAATTAATTTCGATATTTGTAGGATCCCAACAGCGGTTTTTTGCATTCAATCTTAGTCTCGAGGGTTTTCCGACGTTTCGAAGGAATGTAGTGTTTTATCTGCACGAGTCACGGAGTGTGTAAGAACTGCTTTTCCCTTGAAGATGAAGCAAACACGATGTTTCGAACGCTTGGAAACGTTCGCTAACGACATTGCGTTACGTACTAGAATGTTTAAGACTCCTGAATGAATTGCATATTTTTGTTTCTTTGATGTGAAAATTGTTGCTGTATGTACATTCAAGCTGAATATTAAAAAAATTCTCGTTCTGCCCACGGTGTATTTATGTGTTTTGTGTGGATCTCAGAACAAACAGCGATTATTTCACTGTACAGCATTAACTGACTGGTTTGTATAACTGAGACGGAGTGTGTTTACTGCGCGGTACGGACTGTATTTATGTGTTTTGTGTGGATCTCAGAACAAACAGCGATTATTTCACTGTACAGCATTAACTGACTGGTTTGTATAACTGAGACGGAGTGTGTTTACTGCGCGGTACGGACTGTATTTATGTGTTTTGTGTGGATCTCAGAACAAACAGCGATTATTTCACTGTACAGCATTAACTGACTGGTTTGTATAACTGAGACGGAGTGTGTTTACTGCGCGGTACGGACTGTATTTATGTGTTCTGTGTGGATCTCAGAACAAACAGCGATTATTTCACTGTACAGCATTAACTGACTGGTTTGTATAACTGAGACGGAGTGTGTTTACTGCGCGGTACGGACTGTATTTATGTGTTTTGTGTGGATCTCAGAACAAACAGCGATTATTTCACTGTACAGCATTAACTGACTGGTTTGTATAACTGAGACGGAGTGTGTTTACTGCGCGGTACGGACTGTATTTATGTGTTTTGTGTGGATCTCAGAACAAACAGCGATTATTTCACTGTACAGCATTAACTGACGGTTTGTATAACTGAGACGGAGTGTGTTTACTGCTGCGGTACGGACTGTATTTATGTGTTTTGTGTGGATCTCAGAACAAACAGCGATTATTTCACTGTACAACATTAACTGACTGGTTTGTATAACTGAGACGGAGTGTGTTTACTGCTCGGTACGGACTGTATTTATGTGTTTTTGTGGGATCTCAGAACAAACAGCGATTATTTCACTGTACAACATTAACTGATTGGTTTGTATAACTGAGACGGAGTGTGTTTACTGCGCGGTACGGACTGTATTTATGTGTTTTGTGTGGATCTCAGAACAAACAGCGATTATTTCACTGTACAGCATTAACTGACTGTTTGTATAACAGACAGACGGACGGACTAACGTAGTATCCACACAAAGGTGTTCCTTTCACTTGATAAAGAACACCTAAATGCAGTAACACCCGCCTCTTACATCCAGTGACGTATACAAACCCACCTCGAATTCATCGGAGAACAATAAAATACAGGACTGCTCGTTAATCGTGGTCAATTTAAACCTAAAAACACCACTTATGGGAATCCCCTTTAAACGTTAATTTCCCCCTATCAGCAATAATTTAATGTGCGCTAATTAGGATCTGGTCTTTACTCGGTGGTTCGACCGGAATTTTTTGGTTGGATGTTTAAAGGAACCCCGAGTCTTAAATTGTAGACAAGGCTTGTCTGAAACTGCTAGAACAGAACTACTGTGTTTAAGATTCTTTTCTCTATAGCTTAGATGTTTCGAGTAATGTTCTTCGTGTCCTCTTCACGATTTGTAAACCATATATCGATGGGAACAAACGCTTAAAACATTTTGGAAGTTATTATCTTTATGACGTCACCAATATCATTATCTTTATGACGTCACCAATACCATGCATCTCGTGACAAATTTCAAAGCAAGTTCTCACATTACGTTTAAAATTTATTTTGCGAGCATCGAAAGTAAATAGACACTAAACACGTGTACTGCTTTGTGCAAGAAAACACACCATATAAAGTGTATGCATTATTAAGTAATAACAGGACGGTTTATTGATGTTAAGTAAACTTACTGGACACACAAATAATTCCGTAAAGCATTTTGGCCCGTGATCTTAAAATGTCAGCCACTCAAGAATTAGGTACTTGTAAAGACACACGCTGTAGGATCGCACTTCAATTAACACCTGAACACAAGCCACGCTTAATGTCAATGCCTGAAGAAATATGCTGCAGGCGGTGCGACGCACCAGTGTCTCCAGTCCTATGCTGACCTACTCTACTGCAGGCGGTGCGACGCACCAGTGTCTCCAGTCCTATGCTGACTACTCTACTGCAGGCGGTGCGACGCACCAGTGTCTCCAGTCCTATGCTGACCTACTCTACTGCAGGCGGTGCGACGCACCAGTATCTCCAGTCCTATGCTGACATACTCTACTGCAGGCGGTGCGACGCACCAGTATCTCCAGTCCTATGCTGACTACTCTACTGCAGGCGGTGCGACGCACCAGTATCTCCAGTCCTATGCTGACCTACTCTACTGCAGGCAGGGGCGACGCACCAGTGTCTCCAGTCCTATGCTGACATACTCTACTGCAGGCGGTGCGACGCACCAGTATCTCCAGTCCTATGCTGACTACTCTACTGCAGGCGGTGCGACGCACCAGTATCTCCAGTCCTATGCTGACTACTCTACTGCAGGCAGTGCGACGCACCAGTGTCTCCAGTCCTATGCTGACATACTCTACTGCACGCGGTGCGACGCACCAGTATCTCCAGTCCTATGCTGACCTACTCTACTGCAGGCGGTGCGACGCACCAGTATCTCCAGTCCTATGCTGACCTACTCTACTGCAGGCGGTGCGACGCACCAGTATCTCCAGTCCTATGCTGACCTACTCTACTGCACGCGGTGCGACGCACCAGTATCTCCAGTCCTATGCTGACCTACTCTACTGCAGGCGGTGCGACGCACCAGTATCTCCAGTCCTATGCTGACCTACTCTACTGCAGGCAGTGCGACGCACCAGTTTCTCCAGTCCTATGCTGACATACTCTACTGCACGCGGTGCGACGCACCAGTATCTCCAGTCCTATGCTGACCTACTCTACTGCAGGCAGTGCGACGCACCAGTGTCTCCAGTCCTATGCTGACATACTCTACTGCACGCGGTGCGACGCACCAGTATCTCCAGTCCTATGCTGACCTACTCTACTGCAGGCAGTGCGACGCACCAGTGTCTCCAGTCCTATGCTGACATACTCTACTGCACGCGGTGCGACGCACCAGTATCTCCAGTCCTATGCTGACCTACTCTACTGCAGGCGGTGCGACGCACCAGTATCTCCAGTCCTATGCTGACCTACTCTACTGCAGGCAGTGCGACGCACCAGTGTCTCCAGTCCTATGCTGACATACTCTACTGCACGCGGTGCGACGCACCAGTATCTCCAGTCCTATGCTGACCTACTCTACTGCAGGCGGTGCGACGCACCAGTATCTCCAGTCCTATGCTGACCTACTCTACTGCAGGCGGTGCGACGCACCAGTATCTCCAGTCCTATGCTGACCTACTCTACTGCAGGCGGTGCGACGCACCAGTATCTCCAGTCCTATGCTGACATACTCTACTGCAGGCGGTGCGACGCACCAGTATCTCCAGTCCTATGCTGACATACTCTACTGCACGCGGTGCGACGCACCAGTATCTCCAGTCCTATGCTGACATACTCTACTGCAGGCGGTGCGACGCACCAGTATCTCCAGTCCTATGCTGACCTACTCTACTGCAGGCGGTGCGACGCACCAGTATCTCCAGTCCTATGCTGACATACTCTACTGCAGGCGGTGCGACGCACCAGTATCTCCAGTCCTATGCTGACATACTCTACTGCAGGCGGTGCGACGCACCAGTATCTCCAGTCCTATGCTGACATACTCTACTGCAGGCGGTGCGACGCACCAGTATCTCCAGTCCTATGCTGACATACTCTACTGCAGGCGGTGCGACGCACCAGTATCTCCAGTCCTATGCTGACCTACTCTACTGCAGGCGGTGCGACGCACCAGTATCTCCAGTCCTATGCTGACATACTCTACTGCAGGCGGTGCGACGCACCAGTATCTCCAGTCCTATGCTGACCTACTCTACTGCAGGCGGTGCGACGCACCAGTATCTCCAGTCCTATGCTGACATACTCTACTGCAGGCGGTGCGACGCACCAGTATCTCCAGTCCTATGCTGACATACTCTACTGCAGGCGGTGCGACGCACCAGTATCTCCAGTCCTATGCTGACATACTCTACTGCACGCGGTGCGACGCACCAGTATGATAAGCAGCTCTTCTGTGCAGAATTTCAGTAACGAAACGTCAAAATGTGTTCAATATAAATTCAAAACAGTCACAATTACCTGCCGATTTCGTGCAAACAGGTTTGGGTAAAATCGGAAGGCTGGGTTTCGCTGTAATTTCGTATGCTATGAACAGCATACTAGGCGTACTAACAGCATACTAGGCGTACGAACAGCATACTAGGCGTACGAACAGCATACTAGGCGTACGAACAGCATACTAGGCGTACGAACAGCATACTAGGCGTACGAACAGCATACTAGGCGTACGAACAGCATACTAGGCGTACGAACAGCATACTAGGCGTACGAACAGCATACTAGGCGTACGAACAGCATACTAGGCGTACGAACAGCATACTAGGCGTACGAACAGCATACTAGGCGTACGAACAGCATACTAGGCGTACGAAAAATGTGCGGAAATGTGATAAGAAATCTGTTTTATATCGACTGATAATAACTTAGAGGATAGCATGTACTTAGTCAAAGTAATGGGCTTCGTGTTAACCTTTACGGACCAAGCTTCAAACTTAGTCCAATTTGGGCCACTGAATGTTAAACAGGGTAATAAACTTCTGGGGTCACAGGGTCTTAAGTGAAAAATATTTTGATTCTAATATCAGCGATGTGTTTCGGCGAGGAACTAAGTGTAAATGAACAAAAATGGGGCACGAATTGCATAACCTAGAATCACAGGGTACAAGATTTTTATTTTTTTAGGTATGGTTATACATAGAAATAATGGGAAGACGAGGAAGACGGCGTAAGCAGCTACTGGATGACCTTAAGGAAAAAGATGATACTGTAAATTGAAAGAGGAAGCACTAGATCGCATCCTGTGGAGAACTCGCTTTGGAAGAGGCTACGACCTGTCGTAAGACAGACTGCAGAATGAATGAATGATTGGTAATCTGCATTACAGGTCACAGCCTGTACGGCCTGCAACTGTTCCTGTCTCCCTCAGGTAACCGCCACTGCTCTCTCTCTCTCTCTTGTGGAATTTAACGCACCAATATACGCTGAGGGTCCAGGTGTCTTGGAATGTGACGCACTGTCGCTTGGCTTGTTACGCTTCCTTCGAAACGTCGGGAAACGGTACCCCATCGACGCACCGTCACATTCCATAAGAACTGAATCCTCAACAAGACAGCTCTGACAACCTAAGATCTAGCACTGACCGTTTATTTCGCTAAACTGACGTAAATGCTAAATGTTGGGTTCTGCTGCCACTTTATGAAAATAGCAATATTTTAAATTTATTATATTTGGTCCTTATGTAATTTCTATACCCGTATCACCGTCAACTGATTATCTGCAATTACTGTAAAATCACATGTCGGTGTTCCTGTTTGACGTCACATCAACTGCTCCTTGTCAGAACCAGCTAGCAACACTGCACTGCATACGTAGCAAAGCTAGAGTTACTTTCTGGTGTAATTACGAACATATTGTGTAGCAATAACATAGGACCCGTTATCTAGCAACGGAAGTGACAGGAGCGTCTGACAAAGAGCACGACATTCACTGTGAGCGCGCCACAAACATAACGCTTAAGAACAAGTCAAAAAGCCCAATAAAAGTCCGTTTATAATAACAGCCAGTTCAGCGCTGTGCTTGCGATGAGCCCCCCACTCAACAGCATTCGTGCTAAATCCCCTGCTCCTTGCCAGTAATCAATATGCACGACGTCATTACCAGTTCCAGTCGCCATTACATTACACGTTCCAGTCGCATTACATTACTAGTACCAGTCGCACTATCATTACACAGTTCCAGTCGCCACTACATTACACAGTTCCAGTCGCCATTACATTACACAGTTCCAGTCGCCATACATTACACAGTTCCAGTCGCCATTACATTACACAGTTCCAGTCGCCATACATTACACAGTTCCAGTCGCCATTACATTACACAGTTCCAGTCGCCATAACATTACACAGTTCCAGTCGCCATTACATTACACAGTTCCAGTCGCCACTACATTACACAGTTCCAGTCGCCATTACATTACACAGTTCCAGTCGCCATTACATTACACAGTTCCAGTCGCCATTACATTACACAGTTCCAGTCGCCATTACATTACACATTCATCGCCTCTCAGTTGTCGCCACTTCTTCCTTCCGCTGTGGCCATAGTCACACAGTTCCAGTCCGCCAAATTACAAGTTCAGCTACCATTACACGTCGAGTCGCAACCCTGTAGCGCCAAAGCCGTTCGACTGTCGTGACTACACAGTCCAGTCCAATTACGGTAAACCTCAGTTATCGCGAACATAAACGTACCGTCGGATAACAACAATTTCGTCGCCATTACATTACACAGTTCCAGTCGCCAGTACATTACACAGTTCCAGTCGCCATTACATTACACAGTTCCAGTCGCCATTACATTACACAGTTCCAGTCGCCACTACATTACACAGTTCCAGTCGCCATTACATTACACTCATCTGCTCTGTGTCCGACGTCTTCCTTCCGCTGTTGGGCCAAGTCCAACAGCTCAGACACGGACCAAATGAAGTTCAGCTACCTGTGGGTCGATGTCGCACCGCTGGTAGGCCGAAGGCCGTTCGACTGTGTGACTGCACCTCAGTCCAATTACGGTAGAACCTCGATTATCCGAAATAAAGGGGGCGGACCCGATTTCGGATAAGCAAAATTTCGGATAATTCGGCTTGACGTGATAAGGTGCAATAAAATAACATTTATTCAGAAACACGTCTATGTTAATAAAATTTATGGCACAACAAAGTGTACGACATTTACAGATACAAACAACACTACAAATGTATGGCACAACAAAGACTGTAATACGACTACATTACAAGCATTACAATACAACAACATACAAATGTATGGCACAACAAAGTGTACGATATTTACAGATACAATACAACACTACAAATGTACGGCACAACAAACTGTACGATATTTACAGATACAATACAACACTACAAATGTACGGCACAACAAACTGTACGACATTTACAGATACAATCAGCAAACGTCAACTTTTGACAGCAAACTGACGGCGAGATGCTCAGAGGTGTCTCGCGGCGGGCAGTTCTGGGATCGCAGCGTCTGACAGGCGTTTCGGTTAACCGGAGTTTCGGTTAAGCGAAGTTCGGATAACCGAGGTTCTACTGTAGTTAAATCAGCGCAGTCGCAATAGCGCACATGCCCACTGAAATGTAGCGAGCTAATCAATCAATGACTAGATTGACTAGAATTCTAGTCATTCTAGTCACCTGACGGAGCTGATAACGCGAAACACGTACAACACAATACAGCAAACCGCTACATTCCAGCGACAACGAAGTAATACAAGACCAATCTGTCACTAATTTCAAAAACCTCAAAAATGTGTAACAATTTTAACGACATTTTAATCTCTTAATACACAAACGGTTTATAAGATCAAAGTGGAGCTTGTAAACACATCGTTGTACAACTTGTACAATAGAATTATAGTCTATGCTTGAACACTGTGACCCCCAGAAGATGGCTATTAACAAGCCGAAATACGTACGGGGGTAAATTGATATTATTGTAAGATATTGTGCGTAAGTTGGTAAAGTGAAATAAGTTTCAAACAAATCTTGACGTTATATAAAGGTTCAGTTCGTACCGCGCAGTGAACACAACTTTATAAAAGTCACTTAATGCACTTAGACACGTTATATGAACTTTTTCTCTCACAATGTCCGATACTATCACTTCCAAATGTGCACGTTTCCTCCTAAATACATATATACATATATATATACACATTTATATATATATGTATGTATATATATACCCACACCCTCACACACAAAAAAGATAAAGCAATCCCATTACAGACCTCGACAGACCCTTAGGGTTCAGGAGGTTGAGGTTCCCAGATTTCACAACAATCGGCACATGAAGGTGGTAAGGTTGTCAGACCTACGCACCGGCCGGCTTTACCCCCCAGGAGATATTCCTGGTAATCATTTCTGTTAGAGGCTGAGTCGACCCCAGGGCCATAGTGTGGCCGGAAGTATTATCTCAATGAAAAATTCCAATAACACCATCGGGAATCGAACCCGCGACCTTCGCACACACACATATACATATACGTGATGTGTCTCAACTAAATCAGGCCTTCCAATGTCGTTTGACTTAATCTTCCCAATACGATATATCCTACTCGCTCTATCGCTCTTTGACCAGTTATAATTTAGGCAGGACAGGATGAAAAAAGACGCTACCTTTCTGGTACGCTGTTTAGAACTCTGTCAGTACCGACGTCTATGTAGCTTCAAGTATGACGCCATTCACAAACAACAGGAGTTACAAGAAGTGACCGTGGCCTACTCCAGATACAATCCCGGAACTTGCCTTCAGGTACTGCAGAAGAGCAGTAGCAGCCTCAGGCAGGTAGCTGGTCTCCGGGTTTTAGCCAGGTAGATTCAGCATACGACAGTAGCGTCTGACAAATGCAGACACTTACCGTGCAGTGACTCCTGTTACCCCGCCAAATGCCGACACTTACCGTGCAGTGACTCCTGTTACCCCGCCAAATGCCGACACTTACCGTGCAGTGACTCCTGTTACCCCGCCAAATGCCGACACTTACCGTGCAGTGACTCCTGTTACCCCGCCAAATGCTGACACTTACCGTGCAGTGACTCCTGTTACCCCGTGTCACGGCCCAGTTCTTAGGAACCGCGAACTGTAGCTGCTACGGTAACGCTGTCACTTTGGCAAGTCAGTGTCATTAAATCGTTAACACAGCTGTACTTCCCGGTTATCACGCGAGATACCGTCGTATCAGAAGACTCACATCCACGTGCTCGTACACACCAGCTGATCCAAACGTTCCCGTTTTAACGCTAACTACAATATTCTGGTCTACGCTCCGGTATATGCAATTTGTAACAGACGTAACACCGAAGGGTACTCGTCAATGGTCAGCTCGTTTCTTCAGAACAGGTAACACATTTTTAGTAACTCCAGTTTTAAATCTCTTATCACCTATTCGCATCCTTTACATCACCATATGTGCTTTTATCCTCCATTTCTTGAGGTTTCTCTTCCTTCTCACGACACCCACCACTTCGACCACCACACCGCCGCTCGGTGCTTAATTTTCCCCCCTCGTAATTACGCGGCTGAGACGACGAGCAGGCAGGGGCCAGCAGGCGTCGCGAGGATCCCAGTAGCAAGGAAAATCTCATCTTTCTCTCTATCTCTCGCTCTCTCTCTCTCGGTTTCCTCTTTTCTCATCTGTTCCTTTTGCCGCCTTCTAGCCATCTAGCTAGCTAGCTGAACCTCCACGCACTGTACTTTATGCTTTAACTGGATTCAGCATACCATGCTCTCGCCTCTACTCCGCTGCCGACGCCGACTACCCTCCTCACTCCTTCACCCCTTTCTATACGTCTGATGTTCTCTCTAGCCCCCAGTTATAGCATAATCTCATCTGATGAACCTCTATTCAGACAACCGCATCGCGAACCCCACTCCCCACTTTCTACTAGAGAACACGGAGCAACCCAACCACCAAGACCGGGCGGCGCCCCCCGGCGGCCACAGCACGAACTATAGAGCTAAGAGGCCGTTCGCTTCGGGTCTGCTACAGGAGGTCACTAGGGGATCACAGAGGGCAGCAGTTGTACAAGAGAAGAGGTAAGGTGGTGTTGGGGGCTGCAGCACTGGCAGGCTAACGAAGGGTGGAACCAAATAAGGCCAAAAGGTCGCCATTAGAGAGACTGGACCTG
The DNA here is from genome assembly GCA_021186555.1 of Reticulitermes speratus. NCBI lineage: Eukaryota > Metazoa > Arthropoda > Insecta > Blattodea > Rhinotermitidae > Reticulitermes > Reticulitermes speratus. Next base: position 610,670 of record JAJKFL010000002.1, read on the forward strand.
GGTTCAGAGAGGCTAATAGGTCAATTCATAGCATACTTGAAGGGATTGCAAGGAACAGGAGTGTTATGGACTGACTGACCTTCCGATGCGAGAGGGTGAGGTGGGGAACTGTTATAGTATTTCGTACATCAGCGATGCGCTTATAATAATAATAACTCTGCAAACAACCGAGTGAATGAGGTTCTTGTTGTATCCACTAACAATAGGAACAGCTTGCAGGTATTTGAAAGCCATTTAGGTAAGCGTTTCGTTTCCATCTCGTTCGAAAACAGTTACAAAATTCTTAATATCAACTGAGAGGAATCACAGCCTCGTCCCTGAACACGCTACTGAATGCTGACGTTGAGTAGCTGAGGCAAATTCCTGAAGGTTGTAACACAACGTCCAACGTACGGAATTCCTAGCATGCTGACGTATCCTGCAAGAAGTATCGGATACTTTAGCGTAATGACTACTAATGCTACTTCAAAATAAGTGGCCGCATTATCAGTCCCCCCCCCCCCCCCCGGAGTGTGCCTGATTGGTTCAGCACAACTTTAAAGGAAACACGTCTTCCGCAATACGGCGCTACGTTGCTGCGTCAGTGTTCCGACATTTCCCTAGAAAGCAGTGCCTTCGAAACGTCGGCAAACGGTAACTCTGCAACACAGCGTCGCAAGCCAGAAGAACTGAATCCTCACAAACTGCTGTGGAAAGATCAAATGTCGCATTTTTTTGTTAATTTGAAAAGGTAACCTAAATCAATTTAACACGATTTATGACAGTCAGCAAATGTCCTTAAGAACTAATGGTACAGAAGGCGGTATTAGTTACACTGGTCACTATATACAAGACGGTATTATTACACTGGTCACTATACAAGACGGTATTAGTTACACTGGTCACTATAACAAGACGGTATTAGTTACACTGGTCACTATATCAAGACGGTATTAGTTACACTGGTCACTATAACAAGACGGTATTAGTTACACTGGTCACTATATCAAGACGGTATTAGTTACACTGGTCACTATAACAAGACGGTATTAGTTACACTGGTCACTATATCAAGGCGGTATTAGTTACACTGGTCACTATATCAAGGCGGTATTAGTTACACTGGTCACTATATACAAGCGGTATTAGTTACACTGGTCACTATAACAAGGACGGTATTAGTTACACTGGTCACTATATCAAGACGGTATTAGTTACACTGGTCACTATATCAAGACGGTATTAGTTACACTGGTCACTATATCAAGACGGTATTAGTTACACTGGTCACTATATCAAGGCGGTATTAGTTACACTGGTCACTATATCAAGCGGTATTAGTTACACTGGTCACTATAACAAGACGGTATTAGTTACACTGGTCACTATAACAAGCGGTATTAGTTACACTGGTCACTATAACAAGACGGTATTAGTTACACTGGTCACTATATCAAGCGGTATTAGTTACACTGGTCACTATATCAAGACGGTATTAGTTACACTGGTCACTATATCAAGGCGGTATTAGTTACACTGGTCACTATATCAAGACGGTATTAGTTACACTGGTCACTATATCAAGACGGTATTAGTTACACTGGTCACTATATCAAGCGGTATTAGTTACACTGGTCACTATAACAAGACGGTATTAGTTACACTGGTCACTATAACGCCAAAAACGGTATTCACGTTATCACTGGTCACTATAACAAGACGGTATTAGTTACACTGGTCACTATAACAAGACGGTATTAGTTACACTGGTCACTATATCAAGGCGGTATTAGTTACACTGGTCACTATAACAAGACGGTATTAGCTACACTGGTCACTATAACAAGACGGAATTAGTTACACTGGTCACTATATCAAGGCGGTATTAGTTACACTGGTCACTATATGAAGACGGTATTAGTTACACTGGTCACTATATCAAGACGGTATTAGTTACACTGGTCACTATATGAAGACGGTATTAGTTACACTGGTCACTATATCAAGACGGTATTAGTTACACTGGTCACTATATCAAGACGGTATTAGTTACACTGGTCACTATATCAAGACGGTATTAGTTACACTGGTCACTCTATGAAGATAGTTTTGTCTCAGTTCGCCACACTAGACCGACGGCTGGCGACGCGCACCCAAACAACGTCGATTCACACGCTATCATACAGTCCTTACACAAAAGATACGCTGGGTTGTTCCAGGACTTCTCACTGCATCGGATTTACAAATTGCAAGTTACTGTCAAACAGAAAGACGACAGGGTAAAGGCAGGGAACCTTCAAAACAAGGAATGCTCTTTCGTATATCGGGGAAAGATGGACAGAAAAATACGGGTACTTTCACGTCGTATTACGGGTACTTTCACGCCGTATTACGGTACTTTCACGTCGTATTGCGGTACTTTCCCGTCGTATTGTGGGTACTTTCACGTCATACTACGGGTACTGTCACGACGTATTACGAGTACTTCCACGTCGTATTACGGGTACTTTCATGTCGTACTACGGGTACTTTCACGACGTATTACGGGTACTTTCACGTCGTATTACGGGTACTTTCACGTCGTATTATGGGCACTTTCATGTCGTATTTTGTGTGGTATTCAAGTGGTTAAGACGGCCAAGACACCGGTACACTCTTAGTCCCTTTAAAGACATATGACAATGAAGAAGAAAGCGAAACCCGTAAGTATTGCATTTCTCTTTACTTGAGACGCTTCGAGTGTCAATACAAAAGGAACAATGAATTTGAGACAAGAGGAATAGTGCAGGCGCTTGTCTGCTCTCTGTAGACAGGGCGATACTTGGTGACGTGACCAGCACTGTCCGCTGTGCGACACGACGCACCGACGTCTCTCTCAACCGACAGCCAGCCACCATTCACCTGCCGCTGTCCCACGCCAAGCCGTCTCACACTTCATTTTGTTCTCTGCTTTCTGCCACCTGCCAATTGCGGTTTGGCGCAGCTCTGATATATCATCATCATCGCATGATGGTGGTGATGACGATGACAGTAACAATAGGAACAGTTCAATTACTGTTTATTTACGAGCTGACCCAACAGTAAATCTTGAACGATGAAAGGTATAGGCAACAGGCAACACAAACAACTTAGCTGTGTTTCATACTAAGACAAAACAACCTAGTACAACAGGCAACACAAACAATTTAGTTATGTTTCATACTAAGACCAAACAACCTAGCACAAAAGGCAACACAAACAACTTAGTTATGTTTCATACTAAGACCAAACAACCTAGCATAAGAGGCAACACAAACAATTTAGTTATGTTTCATACTAAGACCAAACAACCTAGCACAAGAGACAACACCAACAACTTAGTTATGTTTCATACTAAGACCAAACAACATAGTACAACAGGCAACACAAACAACTTAGTTATGTTTCATACTAAGACCAAACAACCTAGCACAACAGGTAACACAAACAACTTAGTTGTTTCATACTAAGACCAAACAACCTAGTACAACAGGCAACACAAACAACTTAGTTATGTTTCATACTAAGACCAAAGAACCTAGCACAACAGGCAACACAAACAACTTAGTTGTTTCATACTAAGACCAAATAACCTAATACAACAGACAACACAAATAACTTAGTTATGTTTCATACTAAGACCAAACATCTAATACAACAGGCAACACAAACAACTTAGTTACGTATCATACTAATACCAAACAACCTAGCACACAGCAGTTCATTAACAGTGCAATTACACACAAATCTCCGGTAGAGGTTCCTCATAACAGTTCCAATAACGGAAATGGTAGGCTGGATCTGTGTTAAGCTTTCGTTTGTACAGCCCATTTTGTACTTCAAAATAAAATCACACCTATATTATATGGTACTTAATATTCTGTCTACATGTTTCGGCTTTTTGGCCATCGTACGATAGGCCTATATCAAAGCACAAAAATGCTCAGAGGAACGTTAATTCCAACGTTAATTCCAACGTTAATTCCTACAGTAATTTCAATGATATAATAAGATCTCATTCTTTACAGTGAAAATAAGATTTATAAAGAGAAGGTTCACATTTCTCATAAGATATAGCTATTGTAAATGTTACGTTACGTTACGAAACTGTGTACACAGAACCTCTGTTGAGGTTTCATGTATTAAGTTGCGTTAATTAAATGTATCTGTTACACGCACACAATTTCTTGTAATTAAATCAGTGGCTGTAAATCGTAATTTACGTTACGTGTTTCTTGGATGAAGATTCTGGAGCAAAGAAATGAAGGATAGCGTAATTCAGGTACCAAACTACTAAACACAGCTGTCAATACTGCAGACCCTCCAATAACGGAACCTCTTATGTACGGATTTCGTAAATAACGGACGCAATATTTGGTTCCGAAATTTTGGTCCGCAATGGGAATATGGTAAGGGAGTGTAGAAGACTACATAACGAGGAACTTAATGATCTGTACTGATCACCAAATATTATATCAAGAAGAATGAGGTGGGCGCGGCATGTAGCATGTATGGGTGAGGGGAGAGGTGCATACAGGAATTTGGTGGGGAGACCTCAGGGAAGGAGACCACTTGGAAGACCCAGACGTAGATGAGAGGATAATATTAAAATGGATCTTCAAGAAGTGAGATGGGGGGATGGACTGGATTGATCTGGCTCAGGATAGGGACAGGTGGCGGGCTGTTGTGAGTGCGGTAATGAACCTTCGGGTTCCATAAAAACGTGGGGAATTTCTTGACTAGCTGACGACCTGTTAGCTACTCAAGAAGGACTGTGCTCCATGGAGTTAGTTAGTTAGTTAGTTAGTTAGTTAATGGGAATACGTGAAATATGAAGAATACCGACACAGTCTTGCCTGCTTAATTATCATTTATTTATATTCACTACAACTAACTAACTAACTAACTAACTAACCAACTCCATGTAGCACGCAGTCCTTCCTGAGAAGCTAACAGGTCGTCAGCTAGTCAAGAAATTCCCCGCGTTTTATGCAACCCAAAGGTTCATTACCGCATTCACAACAGCCCGCCACCTGTCCCTATCCTGAGCCATATCAATCCAGTCCATGCCCCCATCCCACTTCTTGAAGATCCATTTTAATATTATCCTCCCATCTACGCCTGGGTCTTCCAAGTGGTCTCCTTCCCTCAGGTCTCCCCACCAAAACCCTGTATGCACCTCTCCCCTCCCCCATACGTGCTACATGCCCCGCCCACCTCATTCTTCTTGATTTGATCACCCGAATAATATTTGGTGATCAGTACAGATCATTAAGTTCCTCGTTATGTAGTCTTCTCCACTCCCCCGTTACCCCGTCCCTCTTAGGCCCAAATATCCCCCTCAGTACCCTACTCTCGAACACCCTCAGCCTATGTTCCTCCCTCAGTGTGACAGACCAAGTTTCACACCCATACAAAACAACAACACAATTACAGTTCTGTATATCTTAACATTTGTACTTTTGTACAGCAAACTGTAAGACACAAGATCTGCACCGAATGATAACAAGCATTACGTGACTTCAATCTGCTCTTAATTTCTTCCTGAATGGAAGTTAGATTTCTTAGGGTTGTTCCCAAATATTTGAACTGTTCCGCCCTTTCAAACATTTATTATCTAACTTTATGTTGCCATTTTGTCCTGCATTCCGATCTCCAGACATGACCATGTGCTTAGTTCTGCTGTCCCACATTCCGATCTCCAGACATGACCATGTACTTAGTTTTCTCAGCATTTACTTCTAGACCAATCTCCTTACTAGCGACTACCAAAGCTTCTGTGTTTCTCTTTATAGCATGTACACTTCCGCCCAATATATTACCATCATCACCATAAACCACAAGCTGATGTGTACCATTCAACTTTAAACACTCCTGGTTTGCCTGAACCCTCCTAATGGCATATTCCATAGCAAAGTTGAAAAGCAATGGCGATAAAGCATCTCCTTGTTTCAAACCATTCTTAATATGAAATGTGTCAGACAAATGTTTGCCTACACGGACTGTGCTACAGGTTTCATTTAGACACATTTTTACTAGCCTTACTAGTTTCATAGGGATACCAAATTCAATCAGAATATTATACAAGACCTCCCTCCTAACTGAATCATAGGCTTTCTTGAAGTCTATAAACAGCTGATGCACTGCCTCATTGTATTCCCATTTTTTCTCACGTATTTCACGAATGCACAATATATGATCAGCAGTCGACCTGTTACGTCTAAATGCACAATATACGATCAGCAGTCGACCTGTTACATCTAAATGCACAATATACGATCAGCAGTCGACCTGTTACATCTAAATGCACAATATACGATCAGCAGTCGACCTGTTACATCTAAATGCACAATATATGATCAGCAGTCGACCTGTTACGTCTAAATGCACAATATACGATCAGCAGTCGACCTGTTACATCTAAATGCACAATATACGATCAGCAGTCGACCTGTTACATCTAAATGCACAATATATGATCAGCAGTCGACCTGTTACGTCTAAATGCACAATATACGATCAGCAGTCGACCTGTTACATCTAAATGCACAATATACGATCAGCAGTCGACCTGTTACGTCTAAATGCACAATATACGATCAGCAGTCGACCTGTTACGTCTAAATGCACACTGATGCTCCCCAATAATTTCCTCTGCATATGGAGTTAACCTTGACAGAAGGATGTTGGATAGAATTTTGTACGTGGTTGACAAAAGTGATATGGCTTTATAATTACTGCAGTCTGTTTTATCACCCTTCTTACATATAGGTACAATGATTGACTCCTTCCACTGCTCAGGCAATTCCTCTTTATTCCAAACAGAATTAATAAGTTTATGGATCTCAGAAAGAATTGTTCTACCTCCTGCTTTAATCAGTTAATTATATTCGTGTATTTGTGTGTTTGCATTAGTGTCACTTATACAGCACTGTATCACTATTTTAGCGAATTTTTAGGTCATAAATACACATAATTCCGAAGTGCCGGTCAATCGGCATTGTCGGACCACCCACTCAGCTGTTAGTCCGTTCATTCGAGGTTCTGCAGTATATATAGACACAACAAGACATGCAGATTCTCACAGTTGAAGAATCTTGGATTTTTTGCTGGCTTTTAATGTGTCTTGGCTATAAAGGCATTATAAAAATAATAATAGCTTTAAATTATTAAATTCAAAAACTTGCAGTATATAGTGATTGGAGACATGCTGTTACAATATAGATGTGTCGTACTGACAGTGTTGATAATGGTAACTGGTTCTTTATCAGTCATGTTGGACTAAAGCCCTGAAGATGGCGTTTGATTCCGCAGTACTTTGGTCATTAAGCTGGCTATTGTTTTGTTTCCTTATAGATGTAAAATTTTTCTATGGTGTTAAGATGTTGCTACAGAATTTCGCAACGTAACTTTTACAGTCCAGTGATTACTTTATGTATGAACATTCAACAATTCTACGTTCTGCCCACACAGTGTATTTATGTGTTTTGTGTGGATCTCAGAACAAACAGCGATTATTTCACTGTACAACATTAACTTACTGGTTTGTATAACTGAGACGGAGTGTGTTTACTGCGCGGTACGGACTGTATTTATGTGTTTTGTGTGGATCTCAGAACAAACAGCGATTATTTCACTGTACAACATTAACTGACTGGTTTGTATAACTGAGACGGAGTGTGTTTACTGCGCGGTACGGACTGTATTTATGTGTTTTGTGTGGATCTCAGAACAAACAGCGATTATTTCACTGTACAACATTAACTGACTGGTTTGTATAACTGAGACGGAGTGTGTTTACTGCGCGGTACGGACTGTATTTATGTGTTTTGTGTGGATCTCAGAACAAACAGCGATTATTTCACTGTACAGCATTAACTGACTGTTTTGTATAACTGAGACGGAGTGTGTTTACTGCGCGGTACGGACTGTATTTATGTGGTTTGTGTGGATCTCAGAACAAACAGCGATTATTTCACTGTACAGCATTAACTGACTGTTTTGTATAACTGAGACGGAGTGTGTTTACTGCGCGGTACGGACTGTATTTATGTGTTTTGTGTGGATCTCAGAACAAAACAGCGATTATTTCACTGTACAACATTAACTGACTGGTTTGTATAACTGAGACGGAGTGTGTTTACTGCGCGGTACGGACTGTATTTATGTGTTTTGTGTGGATCTCAGAACAAACAGCGATTATTTCACTGTACAACATTAACTGACTGGTTTGTATAACTGAGACGGAGTGTGTTTACTGCGCGGTACGGACTGAGTCTTTAAATATAATTCAGGTTTCTTGCAGTCTTCAAATATTAAGGAACAGCTCTCTCTTTGCTGCATTTACATAACAGAGTCTGCCTTAGTGTCAAGAATCGAACCATGTTACTGCAAATTCGAAGTATGAGGACTGCGTTAGTTACTGCGATGTTGGATGTGCGAAGAAAGAGAAGACAGAAGTTCATAACTGCGAACAGACTTTAGATTTCAACACACACAGATTCTGACCTCTTCAGGTGGTCGATAGCTGTATCGGATACTTATCGGACGAAGTGTTGCCTACATGTTAGGATGCTGCTGATAGTATCGAACCGGATCGGATAATGGGGAGGGAGGGCCCTGTTCTTCAGCAGCTGGTAGCAAGACGTCCTCGGCTATAGCTTTGTTACAGCCTGTGCCATAAAACGCATTCAATTCCGCAGTATATCATATTTACAAGTGTTTTTAACAGCATAACACGAAATACAGAGACAAATGCACGTAATACACACGTGCATTTGTTTCAAAGTTACTAATTAATTTACAAGACAGGAACAGGAAGTGTTTCATTCCGTGACGTAGAATACAGACGTTACCAAGGGGTTCGTTACTTCACAACGTCATACTGTTTGATGCAGTACGCGTAAATGTAATTTCATTTACGCCCTTAACAAAAGTAAAGCGTTCCCTGGACCGATTTTCACGAAAATCACAAACGCTGTGTGTTCAGACAGCTTACAATAAATGTCACTGAGATGCGGCAATAAACGTGGAAAGTACGAGCAGAATTTAATTTACACGCCTAAGTAAGAATTTCCTTGGAACTCACACATATTCAGTAAGTTTTCCTGGACATATTTCGTACTGAATTTTATCAAAATCGGATGACAAATTTGGAAAACACAGGGCACATTACATTGACGCTAGTAAGAAAACAAAATGGCTCTCACTGCACCAACCTTGACGAAACTCAGTTACTCAAATTAGGTGGTGTCTTGATTCACCCCGCGATGGTGTCACTGGAATTTTTCATTGACATAATCCTTCCGGTCGCACTGTGGCCCTGGGGTCGACTCAGCCTCTAACAGAAATGAGTATCAGGAATATTTCCTGGGGGTAAAGGCGGCCGGTACGTAGTGCTGACAACCTTACCACGTTCATGTGCCGACTGTCTAGAAATCTGGGAGCCTCAACCTCCTGGAAACCTAAGGGCCTGTCCTGACCTGTAATGGGATTGCTTTACCTTTACCTAATGCATCAAACTTTGCCCAAATAGGTCTAGACATTGAATACATAAACAGACGACGCTACACAAAGTACGACCGACGCTGAGTCACGTGTCACAAAACGAACTGCCGCACGGAATTCCATAAACATTCGATAAAAGTCAGTTTTGTCTTCAGAAGGTCTCAGGGTTTCATTATCGATGCAGAAGTCGGATGTTGTGTGTGTTTTGGTAGTTGTGCTTATCCCGTTGAAGTAAATGTAATCAAACAACAGGCCACATCCGCTGCCTTCAACGTCCCTCCCAGTCCAACAGCAGTCCAACAGCCGTAACATATTCATAACAACGTAACAATTAAACTTATCGGCAAGTACAGCGGTCCCAGCAATTCAAGATCTTAAAACATGTTTTCATTCCAACTGCGATGAATGTGTGACGTCATCGCGCCTTGTTACGGACGTGAAAATGGATGAATGGGACACAAACAGAGAACCGCGTTACGAGACATCACATTTAAAGTGGACTTATCTGGCTAATGTCATGTACTTTTACTGTGAAGCTGGAGGAAGAAGGTTCCTGCGAAACCTTCGTAACATCTTGCAAGCTACACGGCGTCACATGCTAAAGACGTAATCTTGAAAGTCGGTAGTGGATCGCATGAACACGGGTCAAATTAAAAGCCACCGTACAGACCTGTCCTTTGTTAGCTTACGTGTGTGTGTATATATTACGTGGTGTTATACAGGGTGGAACGAAGTACAACTGAAAAAAATTTGGGGGTGGTACAGGGACGAAAATAGGGATTTTCAGATCAGGAACTTAAGTCCGGAAACGCCTTGGTTCTACGCAGAGGGGCTTCAAAATCGGGGTGTTCAAGTACGATAACCGCCAAATGTCTGGCGCGACTTCGACGCTCCTGTGCGTCGAACCAAGGCGTTTCCGGACTTAAGTGCCTCACCTGAAAATCCCTATTTTGGCCCCCTGTACCACACCCAAAGTTCTGTCCGTGTTACATCGTTCCAGTCTGTATATCGCCATTCATTACTTCAACCATCCCACTGCTGAGGTGCGGGTTCGATCCCAGGTCAGTCCAACTGGGATTTGTGGTGGACAAAGTGGCACTGGGACAGGTTTTGCTCAGAGCTTTCCCCTGTCAGTAGTATCAGACAACTAATGTTCGGTACTCAGTAATAACAGCGTCGACAAGCAGCACATTTCAACAAAGACTTCAGCAACATTATTACAGAACTATAAGGGTCACTGTGTGACACGAGTCTGTGCTGGTAACAACAGCTTGTCCTTACCAGTCTGTGCTGGTAACAACAGCCTGTCCTTACCAGTCTGTGCTGGTAACAACAGCCTGTCCTTACCAGTCTGTGCTGGTAACAACAGGCTGCCCTTACCAATTCCATACATCTAACTGTAACGCAACTCTGACTACTTGACTCTGAAGATGTAGGCACTACGATCTTACGAAACGTCGGTAAACACTGATAGTGTCATACCAACAAGAACTGAATGTTCAACACACCTGTCACAGTCTCTCCCCAACTCACGACACTAACCACAATATCAACACACCTGTCACAGTCTCTCCCCACCTCACGACACTAACCACAATATCAACACACCTGTCACAGTCTCTCCCCAACTCACGACACTAACCACAATATCAACACACCTGTCACAGTCTCTCCCCAACTCACGACACTAACCACAATATCAACACACCTGTCACAGTCTCTCCCCACCTCACGACACTAACCACAATATCAACACACCTGTCACAGTCTCTCCCCACCTCACGACACTAACCACAATGTCAACACACCTGTCACAGTCTCTCCCCAACTCACGACACTAACCACAAAATCAACACACCTGTCACAGTCTCTCCCCACCTCACGACACTAACCACAATGTCAACACACCTGTCACAGTCCTCTCCCCACCTCACGACACTAACCACAATATCAACAACACCTGCACAGTCCTCCTCCCCACCTCACGACACTAACCACAATATCAACACACCTGTCACAGTCTCTCCCCACCTCACGACACTAACCACAATATCAACACACCTGTCACAGTCTCTCCCCACCTCACGACACTAACCACAATATCAACACACCTGTCACAGTCTCTCCCCACCTCACGACACTAACCACAATATCAACACACCTGTCACAGTCTCTCCCCACCTCACGACACTAACCACAATATCAACACACCTGTCACAGTTTCTCCCCACCTCACGACACTAACCACAATGTCAACACACCTGTCACAGTCTCTCCCCACCTCACGACACTAACCACAATGTCAACACACCTGTCACAGTCTCTCCCCAACTCACGACACTAACCACAATATCAACACACCTGTCACAGTCTCTCCCCACCTCACGACACTAACCACAAAATCAAGACACCTGTCACAGTCTCTCCCCACCTCACGACACTAACCACAATATAACACACCTGTCACAGTCTCTCCCCAACTCACGACACTAAACCACAATATCAACACACCTGTCACAGTCTCTCCCCACCTCACGACACCATAACCACAGTTCAACACACCTGTCACAGTCTCTCCCCAACTCACGACACTAACCACAAAATCAACACACCTGTCACAGTCTCTCCCCACCTCACGACACTAACCACAATATTAACACACCTGTCACAGTCTCTCCCCACCTCACGACACTAACCACAATATCAAACACACCTGTCACAGTCTCTCCCCACCTCACGACACTAACCACAATATCAACACACCTGTCACAGTCTCTCCCCACCTCACGACACTAACCACAATATCAACACACCTGTCACAGTCTCTCCCCAACTCACGACACTAACCACAATATCAACACACCTGTCACAGTCTCTCTCCCCACCTCACGACACTAACCACAATATCAACACACCTGTCACAGTCTCTCCCCAACTCACGACACTAACCACAATATCAACACACCTGTCACAGTCTCTCCCCACCTCACGACACTAACCACAATATCAACACACCTGTCACAGTCTCTCCCCAACTCACGACACTAACCACAAATCAACACACCTGTCACAGTCTCTCCCCACCTCACGACACTAACCACAATATCAACACACCTGTCACAGTCTCTCCCCACCTCACGACACTAACCACAATATCAACACACCTGTCACAGTCTCTCCCCAACTCACGACACTAACCACAATATCAACACACCTGTCACAGTCTCTCCCCACCTCACGACACTAACCATAATATCAACACACCTGTCACAGTCTCTCCCCAACTCACGACACTAACCACAATATCAACACACCTGTCACAGTCTCTCCCCACCTCACGACACTAACCACAATATCAACACACCTGTCACAGTCTCTCCCCAACTCACGACACTAACCACAATATCAACACACCTGTCACAGTCTCTCCCCACCTCACGACACTAACCACAATATCAACACACCTGTCACAGTCTCTCCCCACCTCACGACACTAACCACAATATCGACGTCATTTGCAACTCCGTCTACAAGGAAACTGATATTGAGCACGTGTACAGTGACAGTGACCTTGAGGGATGTACCTAACTGTTCAATCTAACTAACTAACTAACTAACTCCATGTAGCACAGTCCTTCTTGAGAAGCTAACAGGTCGTCAGCTAGTCAAGAAATTCCCCGCATTTTATGGAACCCGAAGGTTCATTACCGCACTCACAACAGCCCGCCACCTGTCCCTATCCTGAGCCATATCAATCCAGTCCATGCCCCCTCCATCCCACTTCTTGAAGATCCATTTTAATATTACCCTCCCATCTACGCCTGGGTCTTCCAAGTGGTCTCCTTCCCTCAGGTCAACCGTTCAATCAATACTTTAAACTGAATCTGAGGCATCAAATTCTACCGAATTCGGCGACTGACGTATCTAACTGCACTCACGTATCTAACAAAGTGTCTAACGTTCTCAAGCTAACTTGTCCGCCTGCAGTAAACACAGTCTGTTCATCTCTCTCACACTCTTGTCACAGACGACCTCTTCAAGGACCGCCGTTCTGAACTTTAGACGTCTTCACATTCTATTGCTCCATACACAAAGGCTGCATTCATACTTCCTGCACTCCTTCGAAACGTCCCCTGTTGCACACTTAAGACTCCCTGTTAGACTTTTTCCTCTCCACAATTCTTTTATTCACACATGCTTATGTATTATGATTCTTTCAACTAAATCTTCGTCATTTCTTTTCCTCTCCATTCAAATGGATTTTCTCTCCAGACAGACGTCCATATACGAAGTACAGACGTACTTATACGAAGTACGGACGTACTTATACGAAGTACAGACGTACGTATACGAAGTACAGACGTACTTATACGAAGTACAGATGTACGTATACGATATACAGACGTACTTATACGAAGTACAGACGTACTTATACGAAGTACAGACGTACTTATACGAAGTACAGACGTACTTATACGAAGTACAGACGTACGTATACGAAGTACAGACGTACTTATACGAAGTACGGACGCATTTATACGAAGTACGGACGTACTTATACGAAGTACGGACGTACTTATACGAAGTACAGACGTACTTATACGAAGTACAGACGTACTTATACGAAGTACAGACGTACTTATACGAAGTACAGACGTACGTATACGAAGTACAGACGTACTTATACGAAGTACAGACGTACGTATACGAAGTACAGACGTACTTATACGAAGTACGGACGCATTTATACGAAGTACGGACGTACTTATACGAAGTACGGACGTACTTATACGAAGTACAGACGTACTTATACGAAGTACAGACGTACGTATACGAAGTACAGACGCCCCTAATTCAGTTGCACAAACCTGTACAGCGCTTTGACACAAAGCTGATACTTCGACCCGTTACGTCTGACGGAACTCACAATGCATTCTATCGGAGTAACTAAGTAAAACATCGTGCATGGTAATGGCGGGCTGTAAGATACAGCGCTAACGTGATGAGGAAAACAGCGACTAACGTGAAATCTGCGGTCTTCTGGGGTTTTAAGCGGCGTCGTATGTTAATTGTTTACCGACGTTTCGGGACAATGTATCGGTTCCATCCTCACGGGTCTTCCTACTCCGACTCTTGACCCGTGAAGATGGGACCGATACATTGTCCCGAAACGTCGGTAAAATAATTACCACACGACGCCGCGTAATACCCCAGAAGACCGCAGATTTCATTAACATCGCGGCGGAAGCTTGACATCAAAGGACTAATGTACTTACTTACGTTGTTGTTAACAGAAGTGTGTCTGTACTTCTGTATCAGACACAGAAGTCTGTCTGTACTTCTGTATCAGACACAGAAGTAACGGAACAAATGAGGACATTGAGACAGGATGACCAAGAGCGTGAGAAAGGGAAGGAAGCATGGAAAAATAGGAAGAAAGGAACGAAAATTAGAAAGATAAATAGCGAGATAGCAATATAAAGAATGAAAGAAAGCAGGCAGGAAATAAAGAAACTATAAAACGGCACCACGGACTACAAGACTGAACATTTCTGGTGTGATTTCCGGAGCGTTAACAGGTTGTTCTTTTGTCCACAAAGCCTCGTATTCAACGGGCACAAAGGGGGGCTTTGCTGGGGTAAAACAACGGGACTTCAAGCTGACTACTTGCCACTATATAGTGCCTGGTTAAGAATGAGTGGAGCTGTACCTCTGCTCCCGTTGTACAACGCCAGCTACATCAATATCCATCTAGCACACAACTGCTGCATATATTTATGTATCGGTAACTAACAGGAATGACAAATGGGAAGCTGCTTGTAGCTGATCGAGTTTTACGGACAAGATGCAATCCAATTAACACGCAAGTGCAGGTGATATTTTATGTTTTATGTACGTGCATTTTATGTTGTATGTACGTGCATTTTATGTTGTATGTACGTGCATTTTATGTTGCATGTACGTGCATTTTATGTTGTATGTACGTGCATTTTATGTTGCATGTACCGCGCATTTTATGATGTATGTACGTGCATTTTATGTTGTATGTACCTGCATTTTATGTTGTATGTACCGCGCATTTTATGATGTAAGTACGTGCATTTTATGTTGTATGTACGTGCATTTTATGTTGTATGTACGTGCATTTTATGTTGTATGTACGTGCATTTTATGTTGTATGTACGTGCATTTTATATTTATGTACGTGCATTTTATGTTGTATGTACGTGCATTTTATGTTGTATGTACGTGCATTTTATGTTGTATGTACGTGCATTTTATGTTGTATGTACGTGCATTTTATGTTGCATGTACCGCGCATTTTTTATGATGTTATGTGTACGTGCATTTTATGTTGTATGTACGTGCATTTATTATATGTTGTAGTTGTACGTGCAATTTATGTATGCATTAGTATGTACGTGCATTTTATGTTGTATGTACGTGCATTTTATGTTGTATGTACGTGCATTTTATGTTGTATGTACGTGCATTTTATGTTGTATGTACGTGCATTTTATGTTGATATGTACGTGCATTTTATGATGTATGTACGTGCATTTATTGTATACTGATTTTATGTGTATGTACGTGCATTTTATGTTGTATGTACGTGCATTTTATGTATGTACGTGCAATGTTTTATGTTGTGTATGTACGTGCATTTTATGTTGTATGTACGTGCATTTTATGTCTGTAGTGTACGTGTACATTCTTATGTGTATTGTACGTGCATTTTATGCTGTATGTACGTGCATTTTATGTTGTATGTACGTGCATTTTACGTGAGTTTAAGTCAAACCAACAAATGCACAAGTTTATTAACAAGTATAAGATGTAGTTTTCAACCCTACAATGTTCGCAAGTAAATTGCCATTCAGGGTATTTATCAAGGAACTTCAAGTACTATGTATTTCAAATACCAATAGTATTTTACAGTACAAATATTTACGGCTTCGCAATGTTTAAATCATAAAGATGCACAAACTTACAAAATAAAAATTAAGAACAATAACACATTAACGTCAAGCAGTGCTTACAGATAAATATGTTATATAAACTCGGAATTTAAAATATATATACAAATAGCTCTGTGAACTCAACCTCCTGAGCCTCAACCTCCTGGAGCCTCAACCTCCTGGAGCCTCAACCTCCTGGAGCCTCAACCTACCGGAGCCCAAGGCCTGTAATGGGATTGCTTTACTTTTTACCTACACGTAATATCTGGTCAGAAGCCGATGCCGGTGGCCGAGCGGTCTGACGTGCTGTTCTGCAGCGGCCTGATTACTGGGATCGCGGGTTCGAATCCCGCTGAGGGTATGGATGTTCGTCTCTTTTGTTTGTTGTGCGTTGTGTAGGTAGCGGCCTGTGCGACGGGCTGATCACTTGTTCAGAGGAGTCCTACCGGGTGTGTGTCAAACTGTGTGTGATCTAGAGACCTCAAAACGAGGCGGCCTAGGCCCGATTTGAGCTGTTGTGTCACAGACGAATACTTGGTTAGAAGCACAAATCATGAAGCTCCTCATTATGCTGTTTTCTCCAGTGTCCTGTCACTCCCTCCCTTTACGCCCTAATATCACCCTCAGTACCCTAATATCACCCTCAGTACCCTACCCTCGAACGATCTCAGTCTACGTACCTCCTTTCATATGAGAGACCAATTTTCACACCGATAAAGTTAGTTTTGTATACTTTAATTTCTGTTAGGTACCAAACGGTACGACAGTGCAACATTCCGAACAAAATGTTGCACTGTCGTTTATATATTTAACCTTTTAAAGCCTAACGGTTACTCGATACATCAACAGTTTTAACATTGACAAACTGTACGTTCTGCCCACACTGTATTTATGTGTTTTGTATTTATATTACAGCAAACAGCGACTTTTGTCTTGTATAACGTAAATTGATTTGTTTTTGTAACCGAGATGAAAAGTGTTTACTGCGCGGTACGGACTGGGTCTTTAAATGAAACAGTTTACGCTTCGTCTTTAAAGATGAAAAGTGTTTACTGCGCGGTACGGACTGGGTCTTTAAATGAAACGGTTTTACGTTTCGTGTTTAAAGGTTAAGACATTCGGACTCAGCGCCAAGGACTCATATCCGGTCAGCGTCATGTACCGCGATGCGACGCAATAGAGACGCCTAAGCCCATCAGTTAAGTACATTCATACAAGCGGCTGGGACCAACGACTTGACTTCCGTAAATATCAGTCAGCTACGAAATTGGCTGAAAGCCAATGACTGCCACATTTAAGAACAAAACACATTTAAATTATAAATTCACACACTCCACTTCGCATAATGGTCAATTTATCTTTTAAACAGACGAACAATTACCAACTGCTCAAGTCTACATTCAATTAGTCAATACTGTACTGACGTCATTCCGTATAAAGGACTACAGATCCTGCAGGACACACGTTTGTCGCAAGCACCTTACACCTTTCACCCCCAAAGGCACGCACAAAGACAACCACCAACCTCACCCCCAACATACATCCGGACGGTTTTATCCTTATTCTTTTAAAACTTTTCCCATTTTTTTATTTCATCCCCTTTAGGCAACATTTCTCTTCAATTCCTGCCATTTTTACAGCAGCTCTCTTCGTCTCGAATGCACACGGCTATTACTGATGTCTATAACTACGGCAAAGAGAGAAAAGGACAGATTACAGGGGCAATGGAGGTGCAGGAGAGGACAGACAGACAGACAGACAGAAGTTTGGTACACAAATCACGTCTGTCCTTTTGCAAATCTGATCGCCTGCCTACCCCTTTCCCTACAACTACCCACGACCTTTCGTCCTTGCTCTATGATTTTCATTTAAACGTTCGTTATCGCAACTCTCTATTCTCCTCTCCGTATGCCACCTTCGTCAGTGTGGCCCCACTAAAGGCGTCTAAACTGAAGAGCTGTAGGTGTGTCCACAAATTTGGTCTCTCGCTCCTGTCGTTATCCCTTTACTGCCTTTTGACTTGACATCCTCTGCCTCAGTCCTCCTCCTCTCATTCACTATACACTTACCTCACTTTACACGACGTTCCACGCACACAAACGCACTGACAACCCTACACAAAAGACCAACACCCTCATCATTTTCTCCTTCTCTCTCTTCTTTTAATACCATTTTATACACAAAAAAAGAAAGATCGCAGTTCGTGCTGCTCGGATTTCCAACTTCCGAACAGTCGTACAATAGAGACATCAATTATTACTATAAAAGGTGTGTGCGGCTAACGACAGCGCTGCTCGCGAAGTTCCTCTGCAGATAATGTTGGCTATCTTGGGAAACTTGCCGTCCGTTTTGCCCTCCTACTTTGCCAAATCTTTCTCCTCTCGCTTCATCAGAACTAACGTGTGTAACGCTCACGATCAAGTCATGTCTTGCTGATCTAACGTGCATTATCTGCCCGCACACGCACCAAGAACTGTGCAAGTGCGTCACTGCAATAGCTAATTCCCCTGTCTGTCTTTGCCTCAACACACCGTATGAATAATACCAAGCGTATTCCGAAAGTAAGTACCGTTTGCGAATATTACGGCCGCAGCGCTGAGGTCGTGATTTTCTTGATACGCATTTTTGTCGACTACAGGCGATTAATCGCTCACAAATTTCAGTCGTTCAGTAAATTTCCTGCCTACTGTACGGAACTCTCCTAGAACGGACTTCAATAGAGATGCAATAAATTCGCATCACGCTTGCTTCGCCTAGGCGCTCTTTAGAAATTTAGAAAAGAACGCCTTACGTGTACACCAATTCCGTCCTTCTGTCTCCCTGTAAACTACTAAATCATTTGTCGAATTTTTACAAAATTCCGTAAAACAATTTTGTAAAAACAGACGCACTGACGGCCATACTTTAATTACGTGCATGCCCGTGACCGATATCGGTGCAGTTCGGTGCAGAACACCTCGACGTACCTCCACCGGCAGTCGTGAGGTTCGTAAAGTTGGTACATTTACAGATATCGGTATACATTACTTACGGAAGTAGATAATGTCCCTCTTGACGAGGCCAAAGTTTCAGTGTAACAACTACCACGGTAACACAGGCAAGGACGTTCAAACATCCAAGACGTTCAAACATCCAGACGTTCAAACATCCAGACGTTCAAACATCCAGACTCCGAGAGTAAATCGAAGCCGAAATGCACGAATGACCCTAAATCTGTGTATCTATTGAGATCAACGGTCACAATGATGGGCGAAAATGGGCATATGAATGACAACCACAAAATGCTGGGCGAATACGGGCATATGAAGAACAATCGCTTCCACAATTTAAATCCTTCGTGACCCAAAATCAATAATACTGAAGTTCACAAACTTCCAGAAACTTAAAATGCCCCAATGGCCCTCCTGTTTGCTCAGCACACACTAATTACAATGCCGACTGTTCCAACGATACAGAACAAATAGGGGAATCAGAAGTGAAGTTACGTAGCGCAGTTAGCACGTTGTTACGTGCAGTACGTGAAGGTACTAACTGTGTTACGTACAGTACGTGAAGGTACTAACTGTGTTACGTACAGTACGTGAAGGTACTAACTGTGTTACGTACAGTACGTGAAGGTACTAAATGTGTTACGTACAGTACGTGAAGGTACTAACTGTGTTACGTACAGTACGTGAAGGTACTAACTGTGTTACGTACAGTACGTGAAGGTACTAAATGTGTTACGTACAGTACGTGGAGGTACTAACTGTGTTACGTACAGTACGTGAAGGTACTTCCTGTGTTAAGTACAGTACGTGAAGGTACTGTGTTACGTACAGTACGTGAAGGTACTAACTGTGTTACGTACAGTACGTGAAGGTACTAAATGTGTTACGTACAGTACGTGAAGGTACTAACTGTGTTACGTACAGTACGTGAAGGTACTAACTGTGTTACGTACAGTACGTGAAGGTACTAAATGTGTTACGTACAGTACGTGGAGGTACTAACTGTGTTACGTACAGTACGTGAAGGTACTTCCTGTGTTAAGTACAGTACGTGAAGGTACTGTGTTACGTACAGTACGTGAAGGTACTAACTGTGTTACGTACAGTACGTGAAGGTACTAACTGTGTTACGTGCAGTACGTGAAGGTACTAACTGTGTTCATGTCTTTCCAATTTAATACGTAAAGTGGAACAAAAACGAACAACACAATAAAGTCATAATGTAAGGAAAGAGACACAGAAAGAAATGAAAGTCGCAAGTTATCTACGATGTGAAGCTGGGTATATTTACGGACGTTTCGAAGCCACTAAAATCGTTTGAAACGTCAGTAAGTGTAGACCCGGATAGCGTAGTCGGTATATCGACTACGCTAAGAGCTGGACGATCCGGGGATCGAATCCCGGTGAGGACGAGATTTTCAGCACCCATGCAGACCGGCCCTGGGGCCCACCCAGCCTCCTATACAATAGGTACCGGGTCGCTTTCCCAGGGGTAAAGCGGCCGGGGCGTGGAGTTTACCACCCAACCTCATCTAGTGCCAGGGTTAAAGAAAGTGTAGAGCTATACCTCTACTCCCCCTCTGGGCCTTCATGGCGTGTTCTAGGGCGAACTTTACCTTTACGTCGGTAAGTATTTACCTGTTGACACAGTGTAGCTTCTCTTAAGAAAATAATCTTTAGCAAAACAGCTGTGAGAACAAGAAATAGAAGCACTTGATCACTCCTTGCATCTGTTACATATCAAGTGTGTGTTGTATCACTCTTGACGCCACCAGAGATCGCTTCTGTGGAAAATACAACCAAGAAAACGAGTGACGACGCAAGCGTTAAGCCACTCAGCAGAATGACCCTATTTAGCATCTCTGATGTGCGTGTCATTTTTGCTAAATCATGTCGCAGTCCCTATCAATTTCCCCATATCCCTCTAACTCTTCTCTGACCTTCGTTCTCTGCCAATAGCATGCTTTATTTAATTTTCGTCAAATTACCTGTAGTGCGCCGGACCATATCTCTAACACAGAGCGTCCGACGGCTATCGCCATAGTAACCAACACCTCAATTATTTTGATGTCACTATGTCATGCTTGTCACAGTCGCCATGGTAACCAAAGTCTATCAAATGGGTCTTCATTACACTCATGATCAGTTAATACCAGCACAAAGAGCGCAGCATTCCTTTCAGACTGCACACGTTACGATATAACAGCCAGCACCATTACAGACCTCTCTAATTCCTCCATCCACCTTTCCATATTGTTGAAGATATTCTGCATACAACGACATTTCCAGAAAAACTGACATTAGGATGTTTAACACTGGAACATTAGACGGGAGTTAGAAATTCTCTGTCTGTCTATCGCTGTACGGTTGGAAGTCCTGAAGACAATTGTTCTTCATAATTTTGTATCAAGTTTTGATACTGACATTGCTACAAACATAAGTGCTTTACGTGAAGTCTCGCTAGCTCACACGAATACATGGGCAAGTGGAAACGAAAAGTTAACTGCTAACGGCAGCAAACATGATGAAGCGTCAAGGTCATCGTTGGCAAATGGTCAAGACGTTACGCACTTTCACGAAACGTGCGTGATTTAGGTGTTTCTAAAAAAACCGCCATCAGACTTAATTGGATCAATCAAACCTCGTTCATACTAGTTCAGTACTTCAAAAGTGCAGGACTGTTGACATATATATATGGTTGTTTAGACACAAGTGGCACAAGTGACAGGTCTCTGCACTAGTGACACACTTCCACACACCCACAATTACACAATGCTAAAGACACAAGTGACACAAGTGACAGGTCTCTGCACTAGTGGCACACTTCCACACACCCACAATTACACAATGCTAAAGACACAAGTGACATAAGTGACAGGTCTCTGCACTAGTGACACACTTCCACACACCCACAATTACACAATGCTAAAGACACAAGTGACAGGTCTCTGCACTAGTGACACACTTCCACACACCCACAATTACACAATGCTAAAGACACAAGTGACAGGTCTCTGCACTAGTGACACACTTCCACACACCCACAATTACACAATGCTAAAGACACAAGTGACATAAGTGACAGGTCTCTGCACTAGTGACACACTTCCACACACCCACAATTACACAATGCTAAAGACACAAGTGACATAAGTGACAGGTCTCTGCACTAGTGACACACTTCCACACACCCACAATTACACAATGCTAAAGACACAAGTGACAGGTCTCTGCACTAGTGACACACTTCCACACACCCACAATTACACAATGCTAAAGACACAAGTGACAGGTCTCTGCACTAGTGACACACTTCCACACACCCACAATTACACAATGCTAAAGACACAAGTGACAGGTCTCTGCACTAGTGGCACACTTCCACACACCCACAATTACACAATGCTAAAGACACAAGTGACATAAGTGACAGGTCTCTGCACTAGTGACACACTTCCACACACCCACAATTACACAATGCTAAAGACACAAGTGACAGGTCTCTGCACTAGTGACACACTTCCACACACCCACAATTACACAATGCTAAAGACACAAGTGACAGGTCTCTGCACTAGTGACACACTTCCACACACCCACAATTACACAATGCTAAAGACACAAGTGACATAAGTGACAGGTCTCTGCACTAGTGGCACACTTCCACACACCCACAATTACACAATGCTAAAGACACAAGTGACATAAGTGACAGGTCTCTGCACTAGTGGCACACTTCCACACACCCACAATTACACAATGCTAAAGACACAAGTGACATAAGTGACAGGTCTCTGCACTAGTGGCACACTTCCACACACCCACAATTACACAATGCTAAAGACACAAGTGACATAAGTGACAGGTCTCTGCACTAGTGGCACACTTCCACACACCCACAATTACACAATGCTAAAGACACAAGTGACATAAGTGACAGGTCTCTGCACTAGTGACACACTTCCACACACCCACAATTACACAATGCTAAAGACACAAGTGACATAAGTGACAGGTCTCTGCACTAGTGACACACTTCCACACACCCACAATTACACAATGCTAAAGACACAAGTGACAGGTCTCTGCACTAGTGACACACTTCCACACACCCACAATTACACAATGCTAAAGACACAAGTGACAGGTCTCTGCACTAGTGGCACACTTCCACACACCCACAATTACACAATGCTAAAGACACAAGTGACATAAGTGACAGGTCTCTGCACTAGTGACACACTTCCACACACCCACAATTACACAATGCTAAAGACACAAGTGACAGGTCTCTGCACTAGTGACACACTTCCACACACCCACAATTACACAATGCTAAAGACACAAGTGACAGGTCTCTGCACTAGTGACACACTTCCACACACCCACAATTACACAATGCTAAAGACACAAGTGACATAAGTGACAGGTCTCTGCACTAGTGGCACACTTCCACACACCCACAATTACACAATGCTAAAGACACAAGTGACATAAGTGACAGGTCTCTGCACTAGTGGCACACTTCCACACACCCACAATTACACAATGCTAAAGACACAAGTGACATAAGTGACAGGTCTCTGCACTAGTGGCACACTTCCACCACACCCACAATTACACAATGCTAAAGACACAAGTGACATAAGTGACAGGTCTCTGCACTAGTGGCACACTTCCACACACCCACAATTACACAATGCTAAAGACACAAGTGACATAAGTGACAGGTCTCTGCACTAGTGGCACACTTCCACACACCCACAATTACACAATGCTAAAGACACAAGTGACATAAGTGACAGGTCTCTGCACTAGTGGCACACTTCCACAAACCCACAATTACACAATGCTAAAGACACAAGTGACATAAGTGACAGGTCTCTGCACTAGTGGCACACTTCCACACACCCACCATTACACAATGCTAAAGACACAAGTGACAGGTCTCTGCACTAGTGGCACACTTCCACACACCCACCATTACACAATGCTAAAGACACAAGTGACAGGTCTCTGCACTAGTGGCACACTTCCACACACCCACCATTACACAATGCTAAAGACACAAGTGACACAAGTGACAGGTCTCTGCACTAGTGGCACACTTCCACACACCCACCATTACACAATGCTAAAGACACAAGTGACAGGTCTCTGCACTAGTGGCACACTTCCACACACCCACAATTACACAATGCTAAAGACACAAGTGACATAAGTGACAGGTCTCTGCACTAGTGGCACACTTCCACAAACCCACAATTACACAATGCTAAAGACACAAGTGACACAAGTGACAGGTCTCTGCACTAGTGGCACACTTCCACACACCCACAATTACACAATGCTAAAGACACAAGTGACACAAGTGACAGGTCTCTGCACTAGTGGCACACTTCCACACACCCACAATTACACAATGCTAAAGACACAAGTGACATAAGTGACAGGTCTCTGCACTAGTGGCACACTTCCACACACCCACAATTACACAATGCTAAAGACACAAGTGACACAAGTGACAGGTCTCTGCACTAGTGGCACACTTCCACACACCCACAATTACACAATGCTAAAGACACAAGTGACAGGTCTCTGCACTAGTGGCACACCTTCCACACACCCACAATTACACAATGCTAAAGACACCCACCACCGATCATTAGGCCAATTAAACTAACAGCGTTTGTAACTTGGGCCGTTGTGGCGAACTTACCAAAGAAAATGGCCAAGATGACAGTAATTAGCACAGGATCAGGAAGGAAGCGGTAGTCAAAAATTACTGTACGTCCGCAGACGGTTCTCATACGGCTCTTAAAAATGTTACCACGATTGTTGCTAAAATGTTACCACGGTTGTTGCTGAAATGTTACCACGGTTGCTGCTAAAATGTTACCGCAGTTGTTGCTAAAATATTGCCACAGTTTTTGCTAAAATGTTACCACAGTTGTTGCTAAAATATTGCCACAGTTTTTGCTAAAATGTTACCACAATTGTTGCTAAAATGATACCATAGTTGCTGCTATACGCTGTCGGTTTTACAGGAAGGTTGTTGAAATGCTTCAATTTTGTTTAATTTTCACGTGTGATAAACGTATTTTTGCCAGCGTTTCGGTGGGCCGTACTGTGTCCATCATCAGAAAGACAGACTGATTCAAGTGAATGCTTTAGGAACTGACAGGAAAGTACTGCCACCTGTACAGGCACACTTTTGGCCCTTAGAAACGCAGCTGTTAAAACCTTAATGCCCATTGGCTCAGCACAAGCTCACTTCTTGGCCCAAATTCCCTGAAGCCTCTCCATATAAGTGACACAGTCCTTCCAACTTCACTTATTGCGCCCATGACAGACATCACAGTCACATACAGACACTAAGATCTGACCAGGACACCAAGACGGACGGAGTGAGTAACTGACGTAAGTCGTAACGTGACTTTGACTAATGACGTCACCATGATGTTTCCATATCAGAATCCCGGCGACGCCCCGCTGGCTAACAGACGGACATAATGCCCCTTACTGTTCGACCAATTCACCACAATCCGTTAGCTTTGGTTCGTTTGTTAGCAATCACGTCAAAATTCACCTGCACCAGTCAGCCACCCTGAACATGGAGGCAATATGTTCCTCCGAAAAGTCGGAAACCCCGGTAGTACAAGATGTGTAAACGCGAAGAACCAATTGCAACCAAAGTAACCATGCTGGTGTGCAAAATATCCGAATACTCTTGACGTGGAAGCATGTGACAAGATCTTGACTGCTTTGGAAGTGAAGAGCAGCACCATCTTGCTGAACTGGGGTGAGGAGAGGGGTAAAGGGAATGCCGCTGGTTGGGGGGGCCGAAGCGACCACCCGACCTGCAGCTTCCCAAGCGTCTTCTTTCCCCATTACGTGATGCAAATCAAGCCGGGGCTCCTAATTTTAATTTTACGTGTATTAAAACCTCTCGCTGCAGCTGACGTACTGTGCTGTAGTGCACAGCATATATCCCGCGTCGCAAGGGGATTATATACGTGAACCGTGCGGGACGGAGGAATATCAGGCGAATGGAGAAAGAAAACACTCTTGGAAAGTAGGATCAGTTAAGCATACAAAACAAATGTTTGCAATTACATAAAATATATATCAAAACTGTTTACAAACTTCAGTCAAGTCGTTCTGCTGTGAAATAAATTAGTACGTAAGTTTACGTGTTCCGTCTATGCCGAGGTACAGTCTCCAAGCAAGAATATGACACACTTCAGTTTTTAAAGGGCACTGCTCGTACACGGCACTTGCGATCGAAATCCACAAAGCCCACCTTCCAGTTACACGCACTTCTAGTCCTGCGTATCCGCACGTGCTAAGATGCGTCAGTCGTAACCTCCAAGATGTCGATAATCGCGATGTTTTAAATTACTAACACAAATACAGCTCCGTTATTACAAAGGTCTACATCCAAACTGGACACACTTCACTCCAGCTGCCAACCTGTCTTGTTTCCAAAAAAAGTACAGTCTATGCCGCTATCATAATTTTCAACAGACTCGCTCTGAGTCTCATAATTCTTAAGAATGAAAAGACAGAATTTGACTGAGCTAGCCCGGGTCATAAAACTGGACAGAAGTCTCACAAATTCACTGAGCTAGCACTAGTCTATTGTATAATGGCTTTGTTGGGCATTGTCAATTCTGTGGTGTAACTCAGCTCTTTAAATCACCGTGGTAAGTATACGTACCAACGCTGTGATACAAAAAATTCTGCTTTTTTACAAGCAACGTTATGTGTGTGTTTTGCACGGATCTCAGCACAAACAGCCTTTATGTGTGCAAGACGGGGTGTGTTTACTGTGCGGTACGAACTGAGGTTTTGCAATTTAGATAAAGGCCAGTCTTTACAATGTTAAAGCCACGTGACTTTTGATAATCACGAACACGACATGCTTATGGAGTCATAGTTGGCTGTGTACGACATGCTTATGGGTCTAGTTCTGTACGACATGCTTATGGGTCTAGTTCTGTACGACATGCTTATGGGTCTAGTTCTGTACATGCTTATGGGTCTAGTTCTATACGACATGCTTATGGGTCTAGTTCTATACGACATGCTTATGGGTCTAGTTCTATACACATGCTTATGGGTCTAGTTCTATACGACAAGCTTATGGGTCTAGATCTATACGACATGCTTATGGGTCTAGTTCTATACGACATGCTTATGGGTCTAGTTCTATACGACATGCTTATGGGTCTAGTTCTATACGACATGCTTATGGGTCTAGTTCTATACGACATGCTTATGGGTCTAGTTCTTACGACATCTTATGGGTCTAGTTCTATACGACATGCTTTATGGGTCTAGTTCTATACTACATGCTTTATGGGTCTAGTTCTATACACATGCTTATGGGTCTAGTTCTATACGACATGCTTATGGGTCAGTTCTATACGACATGCTTATGGGTCTAGTTCTATACGACATGCTGATGGGTCTAGTTCTATACGACATGCTTATGGGTCTAGTTCTATACGACATGCTTATGGGTCTAGTTCTGTACGACATGCTTATGGGTCTAGTTCTATACGACATGCTTATGGGTCTAGTTCTATACGACATGCTTATGGGTCTAGTTCTATACGACATGCTTATGGGTCTAGTTCTATACGACATGCTTATGGGTCTAGTTCTATACGACATGCTTATGGGTCTAGTTCTATACGACATGCTGATGGGTCTAGTTCTATACATGCTTATGGGTCTAGTTCTATACGACATGCTTATGGGTCTAGTTCTATACGACATGCTGATGGGTCTAGTTCTATACGACAAGCTTATGGTCTAGTTCTATACGACATGCTTATGGGTCTAGTTCTATACGACATGCTTATGGGTCTAGTTCTATACGACATGCTGATGGGTCTAGTTCTATACTACATGCTTATGGGTCTAGTTCTATACTACATGCTTATGGGTCTAGTTCTATACGACATGCTTATGGGTCAGTTCTATACGACATGCTTATGGGTCTAGTTCTATACGACAAGCTTATGGGTCTAGTTCTATACGACAAGCTTATGGGTCTAGTTCTATACGACATGCTTATGGGTCTAGTTCTATACGACATGCTTATGGGTCTAGTTCTATACGACATGCTTATGGGTCTAGTTCTATACGACATGCTGATGGGTCTAGTTCTATACTACATGCTTATGGGTCTAGTTCTATACTACATGCTTATGGGTCTAGTTCTATACGACATGCTTATGGGTCAGTTCTATACGACATGCTTATGGGTCTAGTTCTATACGACATGCTTATGGGTCTAGTTCTATACGACATGCTTATGGGTCTAGTTCTATACGACATGCTTATGGGTCTAGTTCTGTACGACATGCTTATGGGTCTAGTTCTATACGACATGCTTATGGGTCTAGTTCTATACGACATGCTTATGGGTCTAGTTCTATACGACAAGCTTATGGGTCTAGTTCTATACGACATGCTTATGGGTCTAGTTCTATACGACATGCTTATGGGTCTAGTTCTATACGACATGCTTATGGGTCTAGTTCTATACGACAAGCTTATGGGTCTAGTTCTATACGACATGCTTATGGGTCTAGTTCTATACGACATGCTTATGGGTCTAGTTCTATACGACATGCTTATGGGAAGTGCACACAACATACAATAAATAACGCCTTTCCTTGCGGTGAGAGCCAAAACCTGAATAAGGAAGTACATTGACTTTCCGGATCAGTAAAGGTAAAGTTCACCCTGGAACAGGCCATGAAGGCCCAGAGGGGGAGTAGGGGTATAGCTGTACTCTTTCTTTAACCCTGGCACTAGATGTGGGTGGTCAACTCCACGTCCCGGCCGCTTTACCCCCGGGAATGACCCGGTACCCATTGTACAGGAGGCTGGGTAGGCCCCATGGCCGGTCTGGACGGGTGCTGAAAATCTCGCCCCCACCGGGATTCGATCCCTGGACCGTCCAGCTCTTAGCGAGTCGCTATACCGACTGAGCTATCGCGGCTCACCATTCCCGGATCAGTGAAAAATACAAATCAGTATCTGCTAATGACTAAAGTGCACTGTACTCCTTTCTCCCACTACACTCCAGTAACAGGCCTACTTTTACAACTACGAAGTCCTTTGATCCGTTTTTTCCACGAGCTTTGAGCCAACAAAATGAGAAAGGGCAGTGCATGTCATTCGGCACGGCGCTGTGCGTCGCGTCCTATGCACTTCTGTCTGCTCGTGTTCCCATATTGCACCTATACATATAAATTGGCTGGGAGATCAGGCGTCGCACGAACAGGAGGGGGAAGGCAGCCCAGGGCAACGCCAACCCAGGGCAATAGCCCACCGCCCACAACACAAGACGGAAGACTGTGACTTGTCTCGCATTATCCTGCAATATGTCTTGTTAGCATTTTTACTGCCCCATTTCCTAGGAGAATTGTATTTTTTAGCGGGTGTTGAAGCGGACTGTATCAAGGGTTTGGCGCATAAACGGCTCATGTCCTTACTGCACAGCGATGAGACGCTGCCAACCAACAGCGCCTTTAACCCTTTAAAGACGAAACGTAAACCGTTTCATTTAAAGACCCAGTTCGTACCGCGCAGTAAACACTTTTCATCTTTAAACACGAAGCGTAAACCGTTTCATTTAAAGATCCAGTCCGTACCGCGCAGTAAACACTTTTCATCTTTAAACACGAAGCGTAAACCGTTTCATTTAAAGACCCAGTTCGTACCGCGCAGTAAACACTTTTCATCTTTAAACACGAAGCGTAAACCGTTTCATTTAAAGACCCATTCGTACCGCGCAGTAAACACTTTTCATCTTTAAACACGAAGCGTAAACCGTTTCATTTAAAGACCCATTCGTACCGCGCAGTAAACACTTTTCATCTCCGTTACAAAAACAAATCAATTTATGTTATACAAGACAAAAGTCGCTGTTTGCTGTAATACAAATACAAAACACATAAATACAGTGTGGGCAGAACGTACAGTTTGTGAATGTTAAAACTGTTGGTGTATCGAGTGACCGTTAGGCTTTAACAGGTTAAGACAGCGCTGCACTGTGAACGTCACGTGACATTTATCTCTCGCAGTGGTAAATATGATCGACAGCTTTCTTATCAGATGGCTTTGAGCGACATTCTGAAACAAGTGAACAAATGGCGCACTCGGGGATTTAGTACAATGACTACGGCGTTCTTTTCCTTCTGAATACGTGTTATACGGTTACACGGTACATGCGTGAACGTAATTTCATTTACGATAATCAAACAATTGCGGACTGTCAAGCTTCCAGGAATGCTCAATACCATTCGCTCAATCAGACAATACATTTGGAAACTACGGACACAAATTCACTTACGCCTATAAGCAACGTGCGTCTCTCAGTGCGTCGATTTTCACAAAAGTCACACGTAGTCACCGGCATTACGCGCAGATATTTATATCGTCAACGACATGCTCTTAGGTACAGTATCACCGTCACGGGCCGCTTTTCACGAAACACATCTGCACATCAAATTTTTAAAGAATTCCGCACCGAATTTAATGAAAATCCAACGAACGATTCAGTCATTGAAGCAAGGCCATAAACAGAGGACGGCGGATGGTCTCCTACATAAGGTGTTTTTGTTATTTTGCAAAGAACGCCTTACACATAAGAGTAATGATGAGCAAAGTGTCCCAGCTACAAATCACACTGTAGCTACTAACACTTCTGTATATAATTTAATTTGTAAAATTGCTAATACAGGGCATACACAAAAGAATGGTGCGGTTTTAATAGTGTTCACTCGTAAAACCGCACCATTATTTTGTGTATGCCCTGTATATTCTTTATGTCTGTTCACAACCCAAAAAGCAGTGACCTAACTAAACTAACTTTGTGATATGTCAGTCATCGCCTTATTTGTCAGCAGTAATGACTGTCAGTTCATTCTGAGCGAACTTTCATAAAGCTCCATAATTATATAGGTACAGTACGTAAGAAACACGCGTTCGGAAGTGTGAAAGAAACGCAAGACCGTGATGTAATAACATTACATGGCATACTTGGCTGTCTTGACGACGTAAATGCATATCCCTCGAGACACTGACAGTTAACACACGTTGGTGTAATAACAAGAAGTTGTACGAATGCAGAACAACTTTTGTGACGGATATGAAACGTACTTAATTAACTAGGAAGCTTCAAGCTCCTCTTACACCTCTATTTTTACACACGAGAAAATTTATATACATATAACAGGGCAAGACGTGATAGAATAAAACACTACAGGAATTTTAGGTAAGTTGATCCTCCAAGGAGATGAAGTACAACATTAGAGAAGATTACCGAGGCTCTGTGTAAAGATACATAATATAAGACGTACCGTCTGAAATCTTATATATATTACGGAAAGAGCTACCCACCCCACTAACTTACTTATCCCACGCCTTTCCATGGAACAACCTTTTAGCTCATCTTTTGCGATATACACCCATCCATCTAGTCAGGGAATATAGCTACGTGCAGTCACCTGAGAGGTTTCTACTGCTGCTACGTGCCTGGGGGTTGTTATAATTAGTCGCCTTCAACAGCACTGAAATCAGCTCAGTACAAACCTTCAAGATGAAGTAGAAGAAGAAGAAGAAGAAGAAGCGGCAGTGATGCTGTTGGAAGATTTTGTAGGTTTGTTGTAATAAGTGGCAGTCAGTAGCTGCAGCTAGCGAGTGAGGGAAATCGCTTGACACTATCCACTTTTGCTTGCAAGTTACGTCTGAGAGGACGAACGGGGAACAGGGGTGGTAAAGTGCTGCTGGAAAAATGACACACTTTGTGTCGGTCATAATTTCGTTTTACGCTAATTAAAAAACTAACTTCACATCACGAACCGTTCTTTAGAAACTGTTAAGTCTACTGAGCTAAGCATGACATTCGCTGCTTTCTGGAACGCACAGTTTCATCACCGTGTCAATAAAATCCCACCACTCGATCCCAACATCTGCCACCAAATTTAAAACAAAACATTCACACCTCACATTCTAATATTATAATTTCAACGCTGCCGACGCCCTCCCCTGACTCCCCAATAACAAAGTTTATATATATGTTTCATTTTCGAACAGTCGAATCACACAAAGACCCTTTGTTATGATTAGTCAAGGCAGGTGAAGTTTCTTCTACTACACTAACCAATCAGCAACTCCACTGACATTCCTCTCATTAATAAAATCACCTGAACCAATCCCACAAGTTTGTTCCACAACTCCCATGATGCACTACGAACAGTCAGTTTTTTCCCGGCGAAATATCAGATTGTTTTAACGACCACGACGCTAACATTCTGACGCACACCGACGTTACAGTCCGAACTGATTGGCAGAAAGCTCACTCAATCGGTAACAAGTCACAAATTAACAAACCAACAAAAGCACTGTATACCACAAGTACAGTCAAATGACCCTACATATGTCTCAGCTTTACCAAGCCGTCATCAGACGGTCCAATGTTCACATGTACTTAACATACATTAATTCATGTAATAACATCTCTTATATACATACACGTATATATGTATGTTAAGTATATGTAAACCTTGGACCCCCTGATGAAGGCTTGGTAAAGCCGAAACATATGTAGGGGCATTTGACTGTACTTGTGGTATACAGTGCATTTGTTTGTTTGTTAATTTGTGACTTGTTACCATAATGCACAGACAATATAACGTTCTCTGTAGCATTCCGACATTCCCCAGGTCAGATCTTGGAAGCTCACCGACTGTCCTACGACTGTTCGCAGTTTTCCTCTGTCCCTCCTCGTAAATTCTCTGCCAGAAGCATAACACTTGATTCCACCGCGCCCTCCCCACGTCCGTCGCAATCAGTGACCTGTCACCAAGTACTAGTAATTCGACGCCATGCAGTCTAAAGCGCTCACACAGACGTCAGACACACTACAAATATATAGACATTATTACAGAAACGTTTTTCTATGGCGCAACAGCCCCTTGGGGGCCTAGGCCGCCTCATTATCGAGGCTTCACAATCACACTCAGACACACCACACTCGGTAGGACTCCTCTGGACGAGTGATCAGCCCGTCGCAGAGAACTCTACCTGACAAAACACAACAATCACGACAGACAGACATCCATGCCCTTGGCGGGATTCGAACCCGCAATCCCAGCAAGCGAGCGGCCGCAGACCCACGCCTTAGACCGCGCGGCTACAGGGATCGGCACTTTTACAGGAGTAGATATAATATTTAATGATTAGAGAACAGAATTAACATCAATAGATATAACAATATTACATGATTAGAGATTAGAATTAATGTATATAAATCTGACATTACTGCAAGATAAGAAATCAGAACTAATATATGCACAAGCTGAGGAGCTGTGAATCGCAAGACACTGTGTATGTGTGCAGGGGAATGGCCAACTGCTGTCTTTAGTGACATAAAAATGTCATTTGCCCAGCGGATATTTCACACTTTTTCACAGATGAGGAATTTGTTTCATAAGGTGACGTCACAAATGATTCTGTTACTTCAGTAATAATTATATTACATTTTGCGATCATGACTGTTGTACGGCACAATCCATAACTGACCGTCGAACTGAACATGTAAGGCTTCCAGATGGCGAATTGGGAATTTTGTTTCTAAATGTGCATCACTCAACCAAATTCAAAATAATCTACACGTCAAGCACTAAATTGACGTACTTCAGTGAGCAAAACAAAACTGGCCTACTCTAGAGATACCGACTGTCTTTTAACCCTCTAAAGTCCAGTGGTTACTATATGTACCACCACGTTTAACATTCAACAATTCTACGTTCTGCCCACACAGTGTATTTATGTGTTTTGTGTGGATCTCAGAACAAACAGCGATTATTTCACTGTACAACATTAACTGACTGGTTTGTATAACTGAGACGGAGTGTGTTTACTGCGCGGTACGGACTGTATTTATGTGTTTTGTGTGGATCTCAGAACAAACAGCGATTATTTCACTGTACAACGCATAACTGACATGGTTTTGTGTAACTGAAGACGGAGTTGTGTTTTACCTGCGCGGTACGGACTGTATTTATGTGTTTTTGTGTGGATCTCAGAACAAACAGCGATTATTTCACTGTACAGCATTAACTGACTGGTTTGTATAACTGAGACGGAGTGTGTTTACTGCGCGGTACGGACTGTGTTTATGTGTTTTGTGTGGATCTCAGAACAAACAGCGATTATTTCACTGTACAGCATTAACTGACTGGTTTGTATAACTGAGACGGAGTGTGTTTACTGCGCGGTACGGACTGAATCTTTAAATATAACTGAGGTTAATCTTATTTAATAAATTGTTCAGTACGTTCAGTCACTCTGGAATTCTGACAGTGAAGTGAACCACAAATTTGTCCCCTCTAGATGCATTACACAACACCCCCCCCCCCCCCGCCATCATCACCATCACACACAACACGGACACATCCCTATTTACCATGAAAGTAAAAGCGTTTGGGCTGTTCAGTGCGTTAAAACAAAGCCATGAATGAAGAAAGAATCGCCGTGGAATGTGCAAACAAAGTTGATCCACAAAGTGTGATTTAACTGATCGATCTGTACTTAGATAATTTCACAGAAACATATTTAAGACAACATAAAATAAAAAAATTACTTGACAGCATTCATACTGAATGTCAATACCGGAAACTTTTGCAAGGACGCTCTAATACAGCGTGACGCGCAAATGTTTCACGCAGAATATTTGTCAATTTATTTCCCGTCGGTTTTTGGTATGCCTGCATTAGTTACATATTTCATGTTTCCAGTCAATTACGGTGTACATTTCGGTTCAATATCTAACTTCTACCTTCTACCTAATACAAAAAGGTCCAATAAGAATGAAACAGTAAAAATATTTAAACTGTCTGTGGAGGTTTTGTTCAAAAGTTTCCAGATGCACACAATTACGCACTACGACTGCTACGCACAACTTAAACAGGCCGCCGCAGTTAGTTACTTCAACAAAATAATCAACAAAATCAATTATCGACCAGAAGAAACGAATGTCTGTAAGCTACAACTTTACAATACTTCGCGTGTTACAACACACTTGTATTTTACGTGCACTGCGCAACTCTGACGCGTCGCACGTGTTGCCAGATGTCCCAACACCAGCACTTCAACAGCCCCAACTAAAGTTGCTCCCTACTCTGGAAGTCTCGGTTCCAAACTACGGCCCAAAGACCGGCTACCCTCGGTGTTACCGTCATTACCTTCACTGGTGTTACGTCATACCTTCACTGGTGTACCGTCATTACCTTCACTGGTGTTACGTCATTACCTCACTGTTTACCGTCATTACCTTCACTGGTGTTACCGTCATTACCTTCACTGGTGTTACCGTCATTACCTTCACTGGTGTTACCGTCATTACCTTCACTGGTGTTACCGTCATTACCTTCACTGGTGTTACCGTCATTACCTTCACTGGTGTTACCGTCATTACCTTCACTGGTGTTACCGTCATTACCTTCACGGTGTTACCGTCATTACTTCACTGGGTTACCGTCATTACCTCACTGGTGTTACCGTCATTACCTTCACCCCCTTCAAACCAACGCACAAACAACACAAAATTACCCGCCATATCCGCTCCTCTGCATGTCATTTACAAATTACAATTCACTAACGAACCTGTCGACCGAGACTGACACAGTCTGACGTCATAACGAACTGACGCAGCTAACTAACTAACTAACACTGCACGCAGCACAGTCCTTCCTCAGAAACTAACATTTCCACAGACAGTCAAGAAATTCCCAGCAATTTATGAACCCGAAGGTTCATGACCCTCCTCACAAGAGCCCGCCACTATGTCCCTATCCTGAAACCAGATCAATCCACTCCACGTCCTGCAATACTATTTCTTTAAGATCCGTCATAATGCACAGTGAGCGGTCAGTAACATCACGTGACGAATTGTTCGATATGAGACCAACAGCGTTCAATGCACAACTCACAATGCTGTACTATCCTTCCATCCACTGCTACGTCTATCAAGTGGTCTCTCTCTTCCAGGTTTCCCTAACCGAAACCTCATACATGTCTCTTCTCCCATGACCCACGTAACACATGTCAGCAGTACAGATCGTGAAGCTGCTCATTGTGCAACAACAGTCCGCCGGCCAGACAGCAGTCAGTCACTGCGCCATCTACAAGGTGTCACGATTATTGTCACTAACGGAGATGTCACTTAGTGACGTTAAAATATCTGGGAACAAACTTAACGAATGGAATTACATTGAGGGAGAAATTAAGAGTAGATTGAAGTCACGTGATGCTTGTTATCAGTCGTGCAGCATCTTGTGTCTTACAGTTTGCTGTACAAAATACAAATGTTAAGATATACAGAACTGTAATTGTGTTGTTGTTTTGTGTGGGTGTGAAACTTGGTCTGTCACACTGAGGGAGGAACATAGGCTGAGGGTGTTCGAGAATAGGGTGCTGAGGGGGATATTTGGGCCTAAGAGGGACGGGGTAACGGGGAAGTGGAGAAGACTACATAACGAGGAACTTAATGATCTGTACTGATCACCAAATATTATTCGGGTGATCAAATGAAGAAGAATGAGGTGGGCGGAGCATGTAGCATGTATGGGTGAGGGGAGAGGTGCATACAGGATTTTGGTGGGGAGACCTGAGGGAAGGAGACCACTTGGAAGACACAGACGTAGATGGGAGGATAATATTAAAATGGATCTTCAAGAAGTGGGATGGGGGCATGGACTGGATTGATATGGCTCAGGATAGGGAGAGGTGGCGGGCTGTTGTGAGTGCGGTAATGAACCTTCGGGTTCCATAAAACGCGGGGAATTTCTTGACTAGCTGACGACCTGTTAGCTTCTCAAGAAGGACTGTGCTGCATGGAGTTAGTTAGTTAGTTAGTTAGAAGGACAATAACTAACAGATCTACGGTCGTCATTTAATCTCTTACGTCAGAAGAACTCACAGCTGTGACAAGTAAAGTTCGAACCCGGTCACATCAGACTTACTCTGCACATTGCAAGCACACAAACACACCTCTCAGTCACTGTCACACTGTTCTAGTACAGGAAACACTTGTGAAGCTGTCATGGCTGTCAAGGTTAGTGGTGCTGAATTAAGAAATTTTAACACGTTATTGTGTTTCCTGTAATCTTACGTCGTTAACCTTTTAAAGCCTAACAGTTACTCGATACATCAACAGTTTTAACATTCACAAACTGTACGTTCTGCCCACACTGTATTTATGTGTTTTGTATTTATATTACAGCAAACAGCGACTTTTGTCTTGTATAACATAAATTGATTTGTTTTTGTAACGGAGATGAAAAGTGTTTACTGCGCGGTACGGACTGGGTCTTCAAATGAAACGGTTTACGTTTCGTGTCTAAAGATGAAAAGTGTTTACTGCGCGGTACGGACTGGGTCTTTAAATGAAACGGTTTACGTTTCGTGTTTAAAGATGAAAAGTGTTTACTGCGCGGTACGGACTGGGTCTTTAAATTAAACAGTTTACGTTTCGTGTCTAAAGATGAAAAGTGTTTACTGCGCGGTACGGACTGGGTCTTTAAATGAAACGGTTTACGTTTCGTGTTTAAAGATGAAAAGTGTTTACTGCGCGGTACGGACTGGGTCTTTAAATGAAACGGTTTACGTTTCGTGTTTAAAGATGAAAAGTGTTTACTGCGCGGTACGGACTGGGTCTTTAAATTAAACAGTTTACGTTTCGTGTTTAAAGATGAAAAGTGTTTACTGCGCGGTACGGACTGGGTCTTTAAATGAAACGGTTTACGTTTCGTGTTTAAAGATGAAAAGTGTTTACTGCGCGGTACGGACTGGGTCTTTAAATTAAACAGTTTACGTTTCGTGTCTACAGATGAAAAGTGTTTACTGCGCGGTACGGACTGGGTCTTTAAATGAAACGGTTTACGTTTCGTGTTTAAAGATGAAAAGTGTTTACTGCGCGGTACGGACTGGGTCTTTAAATGAAACGGTTTACGTTTCGTGTTTAAAGATGAAAAGTGTTTACTGCGCGGTACGGACTGGGTCTTTAAATTAAACAGTTTACGTTTCGTGTTTAAAGATGAAAAGTGTTTACTGCGCGGTACGGACTGGGTCTTTAAATGAAACGGTTTACGTTTCGTCTTTAAAGGGTCAAAGATAAACTGCAGGATATCGACGAATTATGAACAATGAGGAATCCGGAAGGAGACAGTAGATACCTTCAAGGTACAGCTGTCATGTTCGCCTGGAAAGGCACACGAACCTTCATTACCCAGGTCGAGATACGAACGGCATTTCGTCTGAAAGGAAGACGAAGAGGTGAGACTTGAGATTCTCACGACACTGCACTCCGTTGGGACATGATACCGTACGAACTGGTACATGTGTACTGATGTCAGAAGAACCTGCGGTCTGTACCGATCGCAATCACAAAGGCAACAGGTTCTGACACATCGGTACTATTCTTAAGAACCGCGCGGCGTCATACGCAACAAAGATAAGGAACGTGGAAATGTAAGGTTTTGTCACAATATTGCGTTGCTGCGTGTCAGTTTTACAGCAGGCATCAATGGATAACAGACAGTAAATTAAATTTTGTGGTGTATTACTAAGTTCGATAAAGATTATACACACCCCTGTATTACGAAGGTAGTCGGGGAAGCTTAGGTCCTAGCCTAGGAAGCTGGTCTCTTCTGCTACTTGCTTGCTCTATCTCTTGGCGAGGGGGGAGCAGGGGGGGAGCAGGAGGATTAGCTCAATATTTACAGATGAAAATTGACTATGAAGGGAAAAAGGAAAGAGGGGAAGGGGTGGTATATCTTGAGAAACACCCCGTGGAAGGAAGTAAGGGTAGGAAGGGTGCAGGGGGGGGGGGGGTTGAGTGTTTGAGATTCTAAGATTTGGACTTGCGACAGACGACACTTCTGTTAACAGTAGTCAGGATACTGTCAGACAGTGCGTTACGTGGTCAAGACAATGTCTGCTTTCTCTTTAGATACGTGACTATAACAAATCTGCTTTCACTGCTTCAGAACTTTACTGCATGAGCTGGGAAGGTCTCGTGCTTTTCCAGGAAGCGCAACATATAGTTTGGTACTGACGTTTCGGAGGAACCTCCTGCTTCTATCTTCAGGGTGCAAACTGTTACCATGAACATGGCAGCAGAATGTTTCTTCGAACGGTATTTGACTACAAGAGATCAAATGGCGTCGCATTCCTGAACGCCCTGACCTGAAACTTTATTACGCAAATGAAATATCTGCAACAGAAGTGCAGTATGTGCTTCGTGGCTGAAGTCACGGCCCAATGACAGGCGTCATTAAACGTACAAGCAAAACGGCACGCTACTAGCAATAAGAGTTCAGGCCCGAATAACGGTGAATTGTTCAGAGTCCTGTTAGGAGAAATACGTTTGTTACTTGAATAATTTATGGCAATTAATAACAATAATAATAATAATAATAATAATAATAATAATATCATCACCTTAATTTCTAAACGAATATCTATGTATATCTAATACCCGTTGCCACGTACTTGGGTTCGTAAACTTTTGAAAGTACCAGCACCTGTAGGCTAATGTATAAACATATCAGGGCAAGAACAGTATGTCTAAAATGTTTTAATGCTTACTGGTCTACGAGTACTAACATTTATATGTACCGCCATGTTTAACATTCATAAATTCTACGTTCTGCCCACACAGTGTATTTATGTGTTTTGTGTGGATCTCAGAACAAACAGCGATTATTTCACTGTACAACATTAACTGACTGGTTTGTATAACTGAGACGGAGTGTGTTTACTGCGCGGTACGGACTGTATTAATGTGTTTTGTGTGGATCTCAGAACAAACAGCGATTATTTCACTGTACAACATTAACTGACTGGTTAGTATAACTGAGACGGAGTGTGTTTACTGCGCGGTACGGACTGTATTTATGTGTTTTGTGTGGATCTCAGAACAAACAGCGATTATTTCACTGTACAACATTAACTGACTGGTTTGTATAACCGAGACGGAGTGTGTTTACTGCGCGGTACGGACTGTATTTATGTGTTTTGTGTGGATCTCAGAACAAACAGCGATTATTTCACTGTACAACATTAACTGACTGGTTTGTATAACCGAGACGGAGTGTGTTTACTGCGCGGTACGGACTGTATTTATGTGTTTTGTGTGGATCTCAGAACAAACAGCGATTATTTCACTGTACAACATTAACTGACTGGTTTGTATAACTGTGACGGAGTGTGTTTACTGCGCGGTACGGACTGAGTCTTTGTATATTAATCCTTTAAAGTCCAGTGGTCACTACATGCACCAACAGGTTTAACATTCACAAATTCTAATCAAAAATCTCTTTCGGAAATCAAGAAGCATAGGACAGAAAATTACTTCCACTTAAGTCTTTAAAGGTTAGGAAGAAACATCTGAAGATAAACACGAAAGGTTGCTGAAAGCTAAAGCAGGCTACAGTGAAAGTTACAAAACTATTCTTGAGGAGACGATACTTGTAATTGCTACATCGCCATCTTGTAACAGTCCCAAGTTCCTTTACTGCATTCAGAAGGACCTTCACTAAACCTTCGCCTCTCGCCAGTTAAATCCAACACACGCGGTCACATCTTAATTCCTGCTATCGTGTAGAAGGTATGCAGACAGACTGAAGCTCGTTTAACGACGTTGTATCAACTACATATATTTAACAACCAACGGTATGAGAGGGCGATCTTGTTTAGACGTTGCAAAGACTACGAGGAAGTAACAAATAGCCGTGTCCTACTTTTTTCAAGTTACTACCTGACGCTCACCGAAAGCAACTGAAGCAAAACACGAAATGTATCCGACAGGACAGTCGGTGTTCTGTCCGAAATTCGGCTCGGACACCACCAGATCAGAATTCGCTCGGACTGAAAGCACGCATTACCAACATTCGTTTCGCAGCTCGCCGGTTACCAGATCATAGCCGAAGCGCAAGACAGGCAGTCTGCATTATGGAGTTTAAACGTGAAATATGCAGGCTGCAGGCCGAGCTATGATTTATTCCCTGCCTTCATTAAACGCGCCTTGCGCCGGTAGCGTCGTGGAGGAAGACACCGCCTGCACCACTGGACGGCCACACGACGGGAGTCTTTTAAAGGGGTGTCCAGAAACTGTTAGAAATCGGCACTCTCACTACGTAAAATTATCCACTTCTGAAAGAACAGTACAAAGAGGACAAATTACAACACCTGCCTCCCCGTAGGTACAAATTACAAAACCTGCCTCCCCGTAGGTACAAATTACAACACCTGCCTCCCCGTAGGTACAAATTACAAAACCTGCCTCCCCGTAGGTACAAATTACAAAACCTGCCTCCCCGTAGGTACAAATTACAACACCTGCTTCCCCGTAGGTACAAATTACAACACCTGCCTCCCCTTAGGTACAAATTACAACACCTGCCTCCCCGTAGGTACAAATTACAACACCTGCCTCCCCTTAGGTACAAATTACAACACCTGCCTCCCGTAGGTACAAATTACAACACCTGCCTCCCCGTAGGTACAAATTACAACACCTGCCTCCCCGTAGGTACAAATTACAAAACCTGCCTCCCCGTAGGTACAAATTACAACACCTGCCTCCCCGTAGGTACAAATTACAAAACCTCCCTCCCGTAGGTACAAATTACAACACCTGCCTCCCCGTAGGTACAAATTACAAAACCTGCCTCCCCGTAGGTACAAATTACAACACCTGCCTCCCCGTAGGTACAAATTACAAAACCTGCCTCCCCGTAGGTACAAATTACAAAACCTGCCTTACCGTAGGTACAAATTACAACACCTGCCTCCCCGTAGGTACAAATTACAAAACCTGCCTCCCCGTAGGTACAAATTACAACACCTGCCTCCCCGTAGGTACAAATTACAACACCTGCCTCCCGTAGGTACAAATTACAAACCTGCCTCCCCGTAGGTACAAATTACAACACCTGCCTCCCCGTAGGTACAAATTACAACACCTGCCTCCCCGTAGGTACAAATTACAAAACCTGCCTCCCCGTAGGTACAAATTACAACACCTGCCTCCCCGTAGGTACAAATTACAAAACCTCCCTCCCCGTAGGTACAAATTACAACACCTGCCTCCCCGTAGGTACAAATTACAAAACCTGCCTCCCCGTAGGTACAAATTACAACACCTGCCTCCCCGTAGGTACAAATTACAAAACCTGCCTCCCCGTAGGTACAAATTACAAAACCTGCCTCCCGTAGGTACAAATTACAACACCTGCCTCCCCGTAGGTACAAATTACAAAACCTGCCTCCCCGTAGGTACAAATTACAACACCTGCCTCCCGTAGGTACAAATTACAACACCTGCCTCCCCGTAGGTACAAATTACAAAACCTGCCTCCCCGTAGGTACAAATTACAACACCTGCCTCCCCGTAGGTACAAATTACAAAACCTGCCTCCCCGTAGGTACAAATTACAACACCTGCCTCCCCGTAGGTACAAATTACAAAACCTGCCTCCCCGTAGGTACAAATTACAACACCTGCCTCCCCTTAGGTACAAATTACAACACCTGCCTCCCCGTAGGTACAAATTACAACACCTGCCTCCCCTTAGGTACAAATTACAACACCTGCCTCCCCGTAGGTACAAATTACAAAATCTGCCTCCCCGTAGGTACAAATTACAACACCTGCCTCCCCTTAGGTACAAATTACAACACCTGCCTCCCCGTAGGTACAAATTACAAAACCTGCCTCCCCGTAGGTACAAATTACAACACCTGCCTCCCCGTAGGTACAAATTACAACACCTACCTCCCCGTAGGTACAAATTACAAAACCTGCCTCCCCGTAGGTACAAATTACAACACCTGCCTCCCGTAGGTACAAATTACAACACCTGCCTCCCCTTAGGTACAAATTACAACACCTGCCTCCCCGTAGGTACAAATTACAACACCTGCCTCCCCTTAGGTACAAATTACAACACCTGCCTCCCCTTAGGTACAAATTACAAAACCTGCCTCCCGTAGGTACAAATTACAACACCTGCCTCCCCGTAGGTACAAATTACAACACCTGCCTCCCCTTAGGTACAAATTACAAAAACTGCCTCCCGTAGGTACAAATTACAACACCTGCCTCCCCTTAGGTACAAATTACAACACCTGCCTCCCCTTAGGTACAAATTACAAAACCTGCCTCCCCGTAGGTACAAATTACAACACCTGCCTCCCGTAGGTACAAATTACAACACCTGCCTCCCCTTAGGTACAAATTACAAAAACTGCCTCCCCGTAGGTACAAATTACAACACCTGCCTCCCCTTAGGTACAAATTACAACACCTGCCTCCCCGTGGGTACAAATATCAAATTTTTATTTATATCCCAATTTATTTAACAACTATCTAAAAAGGTGTGCCGCGATAGCTCAGTCGGTATAGCGACTCGCTACGGGCTGGACGGTCCGGGGATCGAATCCCGGTGATGGCGAGATTTTCAGTACACGTCCAGACCTGCCGTGGGGCCCACCCAGCCTCCTGTACAATGGGTAAAGGTAAAGGTAAAGTTTACCCTACAACAGGCTATGAAGGCACAGAGGGGGAGTAGAGGTATAGCTCTACTCTTTCTTTAACCACGGCGCTAGATGGGGGTGGGTGGTCAACTCCACGCCCTGGCTGCTTTACCCCCGGGAATGACTCGGTACCAATTGTATAACAATTCAACGGCGATAATCTGTAATTTTTTAAATATTAGTAACACTGTGGGCAAGATGAAAGAAATAGTGCCG
Source organism: Reticulitermes speratus (assembly GCA_021186555.1). Lineage (NCBI taxonomy): Eukaryota > Metazoa > Arthropoda > Insecta > Blattodea > Rhinotermitidae > Reticulitermes > Reticulitermes speratus. The sequence goes on from JAJKFL010000002.1 coordinate 654,966, forward strand.
TTAAAACAAGAACACTGCCTGAAGAGTGTCAGTAATACCGCCACAGTAACCTGCACCATGCAGGACTACACAGGTTGCCCATCCCTGCTACACACTTCCTGGCCGTTACAAGAACAGCGAAGTAAGGGCATTACGGACGCCTGCGTCTAGGGCGAGAGTTGGCGGAGGAAAATACCAAAAAATAACGTAAAAAGTTATTACATAACACAAAAAGTATGGCTTCACATGTTTCACGTGAGTCACCGCAATACGAACAGCGGGCGAGACGCGATACACAGCAGAATAACAGTGTTAAATACAGGAAAAGCAACTTACAGCCCTTTCCTCGTACGTATTAAAGAAACTGACCATGTCCGTCTACTTGCCGACAGCCGCTACTGCAAAGTATCGCACATCTTTCACTTCTCCTTTTATCATCATTTTATCATCTAAATATTTATCATTCTGTCACTTGTTCATCAGACTTCGGGCCTACCAAAAGTTGTCCTTCGTATCTTTGAACAGATGACAGAGGTCACTACGATCGTATCACGCCTACATAGCAGTGAACATGACACAGCAGTGAACATGACATAGCAGTGAACATGACATAGCAGTGAACATGACATAGCAGTGAACATGACATAGCAGTGAACATGACATAGCAGTGAACATGACATAGCAGTGAACATGACATAGCAGTGAACATGACATAGCAGTGAACATGACATAGCAGTGAACATGACATATCAGTGAACATGACATAGCAGTGAACATGACATATCAGTGAACATGACATATCAGTAAACATGACATAGCAGTGACATGACATAGCAGTGAACATGACATAGCAGTAAACATGACATAGCAGTGAACATGACATAGCAGTGAACATGACATAGCAGTGAACATGACATAGCAGTGAACATGACATAGCAGTGAACATGACATAGCAGTGAACATGACATAGCAGTGAACATGACATAGCAGTGAACATGACATAGCAGTGAACATGACATAGCAGTGAACATGACATAGCAGTGAACATGACATAGCAGTGAACATGACATAGCAGTGAACATGACATAGCAGTGAACATGACATAGCAGTGAACATGACATAGCAGTAACATGACATAGCAGTGAACATGACATAGCAGTGAACATGACATAGCAGTGAACATGACATAGCAGTGAACATGACATAGCAGTGAACATGACATAGCAGTGAACATGACATAGCAGTGAACATGACATAGCAGTGAACATGACATAACAGTAACATGACATAGCAGTGAACATGACATAGCAGTGAACATGACATAGCAGTGAACATGACAAACAGACGACACTCGTTGTGTACAGCAAAATTAAAAGTGCGGCCGATAAACTGTAACAGCCGTCGGCATCACGAACATCGGAACCCATTTCGAATGCAAAATTGCTTCCAAGAACTATTAAATATGATCACAGAAGCAAAAAGTAACCTCAAAATCATAACACACGAAACTTTATTTTAAAAGCAGTGAATAAAATACGAACACTTTTTGGAACCCACAGAACACATTAAATAGCTGCAAGACAGTCTCATTGCATAAAGCACGAAAAACCTAACCCCACTTCCTGAAAAACAAAAAATTCACTGCGCTGACAGTGTTCCGCGCACTGACAGGACAGCGGCGAGCAGCCGACTCGCCAGCCACGTGGTCTCATACCGATTGGTCGGAGTCACTCACGAAAGGTCGAAACAAATGTATTAAAATGGGCGATCACGAAAGGTAGCGATCCCAAAAATCGATGTTCACTAATCTGAGACTTACTGTATTTATCTTACAGGCCGACAGCGACGGCGCCCAAGAATTTGATGCAGTTGCAAAATACTTGGACAGTGCCCGAAATTTGACAGTAGTACTAGTAGTAGTAGTATGCGGCATCAGAAGTAACGTAGTAACTTGTCTGTCGCAGGTACCCAGTTCAAACACCGGTCACACTTCCGGACGCCTCTGTGGTTTCTCTGAATTTCGCCAAACAAAAACCAGGACAAACAGAGGCAGATCGAATTCTTAACATTTGTACCCACGTAACTTTTGCGTTCCTTTAAATTCACACGACTCTAAAATACTCGTGCTTTTGAATAAAACATCGTAAATAAACCACGTATCAAATACTTATGGTATATGATTATATTAAAACAAATAAACCAGTCTATAAAATAACCATTAATCATACTTTTTAAGATCAACCTGCCTATAACGGAACTGTGTTTAATGAACCATAACTCATTATCTGGTATGAAGGAGCGAGACGACATTGTAAGACAAGTCAGCAGATTTGCGAGTCTCTACTAACAGGTAGCTTGCAAGTGTGCAAAAACTACAAGAAACTGACAAAAGGTACGACACTGTAGCTTACCTACCGAGAGGATGTTAGACGATGAATAAATCAAAATTTATATTACAATAATAAAATTTTGGGCATGGTCTCTAAATCTACAAAATTCTTTAAACGGCACCCAAACTACTTACCCTGTAACAAGTACTAACCACACAATTTATGCCCCGACAGCACTCAGGTCCCAAGTCCCGCCACAAACTGATTCCCATGGATAACATTATCGCGGTTATCCACAATTTGTGTACGAAAATTCTCAGATAGTAACTCAAAATAATCGACAGCCGTTTCCTTCCAAATCCTTACACCATCATCTGCAGGCAACTTCCCACTTCACGCTAAGTAACCCAAGCATTTGAAATGACGTAGCAGAACAAATCTGGGAGCGAGTACAGTCAGCCAGCTAGTAGGTAGGCAATCAGCACGTCAAAACCTTTAAAGCCCAGTGGTTACTATATGTACCACCACGTTTAACATTCAACAACTCTACGTTCTGCCCACACAGTGTATTTATGTGTTTTGTGTGGATCTCAGAACAAACAGCGATTATTTCACTGTACAACATTAACTGACTGGTTTGTATAACTGAGACGGAGTGTGTTTACTGCGCGGTACGGACTGTATTTATGTGTTTTGTGTGGATCTCAGAACAAACAGCGATTATTTCACTGTACAACATTAACTGACTGGTTTGTATAACTGAGACGGAGTGTGTTTACTGCGCGGTACGAACTGTATTTATGTGTTTTGTGTGGATCTCAGAACAAACAGCGATTATTTCACTGTACAACATTAACTGACTGGTTTGTATAACTGAGACGGAGTGTGTTTACTGCGCGGTACGAACTGTATTTATGTGTTTTGTGTGGATCTCAGAACAAACAGCGATTATTTCACTGTACAACATTAACTGACTGGTTTGTATAACTGAGACGGAGTGTGTTTACTGCGCGGTACGAACTGTATTTATGTGTTTTGTGTGGATCTCAGAACAAACAGCGATTATTTCACTGTACAACATTAACTGACTGGTTTGTATAACTGAGACGGAGTGTGTTTACTGCGCGGTACGGACTGTATTTATGTGTTTTGTGTGGATCTCAGAACAAACAGCGATTATTTCACTGTACAACATTAACTGACTGGTTTGTGTAACTCAGACGGAGTGTGTTTACTGCGCGGTACGGACTGTATTTATGTGTTTTGTGTGGATCTCAGAACAAACAGCGATTATTTCACTGTACAGCATTAACTGACTGGTTTGTATAACTGAGAGGGAGTGTGTTTACTGCGCGGTACGGACTGTATTTATGTGTTTTGTGTGGATCTCAGAACAAACAGCGATTATTTCACTGTACAACATTAACTGACTGGTTTGTATAACTGAGACGGAGTGTGTTTACTGCGCGGTACGGACTGTATTTATGTGTTTTGTGTGGATCTCAAAACAAACAGCGATTATTTCACTGTACAGCATTAACTGACTGGTTTGTATAACTGAGAGGGAGTGTGTTTACTGCGCGGTACGGACTGTATTTGTGTTTTGTGTGGATCTCAGAACAAACAGCGATTATTTCACTGTACAGCATTAACTGAATGCTTTTTAGGCGTCTTCGCAAATTCCAAAAGCGACTATCAGCTTCATCATGTCTGTCCGTCCGCATGGAACAATTCACCTTTCACTGGACGGATTTTCACGATTTGATATTTGAGTAGCTTTAGATAATCTGTCGACCAAATTCAAGTTTCATTAAAATCTGACAACAACAATAACGGTACTTTACACGAAGACCTATGTACATTTATGATAATATCTAGCTCAATTATTCTTAGAACGAGAAATGTTTCAGACCAAAGTTGTAGAGAAAATCAAAACACAAATTTTATGTTCAGTAACTTTTCTTCCGAAAATCGTGCCGTTTATGAGATAATGTGGAAAAATATGGTAGAGCCAGACAGGCCACAGATGACAATATAACACGGCGCATGCGCTTTGCATGCTGGATGACTAAGGCTACAGACACACACTCAGCATATGTAATATTTATTGCTTTTCCACGGCAACAATGGTTACGCAAACGCGCCTCATTGTTACGTTATACGTACATTGCCTGTATTCTTATAACCGAAAACGAGGCTGTTTACTGCGCGGTAGGTACTAAATCTTTAAATACAATTTAGAGTATTGCCTGTCTTGTTATAACCGAAAACGAGGCTGTTTACTGCGCGGTAGGTACTAAATCTTTAAATACAATTCAGAGTATTGCCTGTCTTGTTACAACAAAAAACGAGGCTGTTTACTGCGCGGTAGGTACTAAATCTTTAAATACAATTCAGAGTAATTCTCGTCTTTAAGAGGTCATGATAAGAACGATTACAAAACACAAAACGTTGACACGTGGCTTCAATACCCGACAAGTATTGTGTACTTTCTCACATACTTGAGATCGACATACTTTCAGCTGTACAACGCAGTTGCCAGTGCGGTGCTACAAGACGCTGTAAGCGCGCACACAGTCAGACTGCGGCAATTATAACTAAGACGACCGCCTGATGCTGCACTGTACTCAGAGGACAGCATGTGATTGGTCCCTCTTGCACTGTACGCTAATGGCTGCCCTAGATGGCACATCATCAACTCGATTACTAACCTCTCAAACAACCCACGAAAACCCCTCGTCAAACAACGGCAAAGCAGCGAGAGAGTTCGTGGTCGTTCTTGTGTTGACTGCTCGCAGAGACGAACGGAGATGAAAATGCGAGGCACTGCGACACTGCAGTGGTGGAACACGGAGCTCCGAGCTCTTACAGATATCTGAAACGCTGCGACGCTTCTGACTCCTAGCTGGGAGACGCCTAGATCAAATCGAAGCCGAAACACCCACATTTTCATAGTTTCCTCAGGTCTTCCTGTCGAATGCATTAACATATGTTACCGATTCCAGCATAATAATTTAAAATTCACCGAGCGCCGAAATTGGAGAAGAAATAACTGCGGTAGTTGATATACAGTCACCAAGTTCCATCCTAAAAGAAATCTGCGTAAGAACAGGCAGCCGCAGCAGCTCAGTCATTACGGTCTGCAAAACTGAATAATCGTGGTTCGATCACCGCGGAGGGACAGAGATCTTCCTAATCTCCAACGCGTCCATATCGATTGTGGAGCCCACCTATCCGCCTATTCAATGATTAGCATGCCTTAATTCCTTGCGTATAATGCGGCCGGGGCGTGAAGCTATGCCTCCACTCCCTCATATGCCTTCGAGGCGTGTTGCTTAATTAAGCGCGCAAACACTCTGTACTTATTCCTCCTTCCATCCATACATGCTACACGATCAGTCCATCTCATTCTCCTGAATACGTGACGAAGACATCGGAATACGGCGTGTGAGTGACGTAAGACTCACGCAGTTACACAACAATGAATATTATTTTCTGGACAAGCGCAAATGGCTCAGTTCTACGTCAAGTGCACAGACCTGTGGATTTACACACTTTGAAGACTGCATCAGTCGTTACATATCGACATTTTAACAGTGACAGTTTGGAGCCTTGTGAAATGACATTTGTAACTGACATATGTCCTCTGATCGCGGTCTGCACTGTCTTCAACCGCGAGTTTCAATCCTAGTCAGTTCATGGACATACTGACACTGAAGTTGGTCACTGTCTGACCGACGAATGCTGCATGTGCCTAAAGCAAGCAAGTCTGCGTCTGTGACACAAGCCGGCGTCATCGGACACAGACTGAGTCCTGAGGCAGTGTGCGTCTGCGTCTGCGTCTTCACGTATTAAGAAGGAAGGTTAGGTCGACTTGTGCTACCTTCATGGACTTCAGAAAATTGGCTCCGTAAGTACCTTCAGGCGAGATCATTATCCACAAATCCCATTCATTCAAATCCTTCCGACATTTCCCAAGATTCCGAGCTTCTAGAACTCACGCTTTTGAGCATGTGGTCAATATCACTTCACAAGACTGACGTCGTCTTGAGACAGCGTCTTAAATTGCAGCCTTGGCGCTAATGCTGATTACAAGCCGCGGCTTGCTTAAAGAACTCCGACCTTCGCCCCCACCCCCCCCCTAAACCCCAACTCTTCTCTCTTGAAGCTGATGAATGGGAAGGAATCATCTGACGTAATAGTGCGTGAAAAGTGCTGTTAGCTTTAAATAAGAAAATCTTTTTCAGGCCGTGGCTTAAGAGCGGTTGCAAAATTATAGGAAACCATTACTTCAGTGCAAGCAGCAGCAGCAGCACGCATGCGTAAAATTCACAAACACGACATGTCGTAAATCAAAACTGTTTTATGCACTTAAAGAAGCGCCTTGCTAACTGCTGTGTCGCTTAAAACAGCTGTACAGTTGCATTTAAAAATTACGTTTGTCTTCCGTAGCTTTACACTGTCATTACATCTCTAATACGTGACACTGTCATTACATCTCTAATACGTGACACTGTCATTACATCTCTAACACGTGACACTGTCATTACATCTCTAATACGTGACACTGTCATTACATCTCTAATACGTGACACTGTCATTACATCTCTAATACGTGACACTGTCATTACATCTCTAATACGTTACACTGTCATTACATCTGTAATACGTAACACTGTCATTACATCTCTAATACGTGACACTGTCATTACATCTCTAATACGTTACACTGTCATTACATCTGTAATACGTGACACTGTCATTACATCTCTAATACGTGACACTGTCATTACATCTCTAACACGTGACACTGTCATTACATCTCTAATACGTTACACTGTCATTACATCTGTAATACGTAACACTGTCATTATATCTCTAACACGTGACACTGTCATTACATCTCTAATACGTTACACTGTCATTACATCTGTAATACGTAACACTGTCATTACATCTCTAATACGTGACACTGTCATTACATCTCTAATACGTTACACTGTCATTACATCTGTAATACGTGACACTGTCATTACATCTCTAATACGTGACACTGTCATTACATCTCTAATACGTGACACTGTCATTACATCTCTAATACGTGACACAACAATCAGTTGCCTTCATTATTTACTGGATAGGGAAGACTTTGGCGTAAGGGAAGGTCATCTTCAGGTTGGGCTTAAATGGACAGGATGGACGTCGTCGAATGGATTAATCTGGCTCTGAATAGGGAAACGTTCGGGTTACATAAAATGCGAGGAATTTCTTGACTAGTAGAGGAAATACAAGCTTTTCGTGAAAGAATGTAGTCTGTGGCTTCAGCTAAATAATCGTTTAAAAATATTAGAAATGAATTATATTCTGTTAGCTGTTAGTGTAAAATGATGCGTTACAGTGGTAGAAATGTACTGTTTCTGAGAAAATTACTGCCTCCATCTACAGGGTAAAAGAAAACCTCAACCCTTGGTGTTTCTTGTCTCTGAATAATCGGCCCACGCCCCGGATTTCTAAATCAAAAATAGGAAAAGCAGTACGCCTACCTGCTGCAATTGTAACTTGCTCTGTGTTACTGCGTTCTACGGTGACTGTACTAAATCTACTGCAACTTGTGAACTGCGTAATGCAAACCGCACTTCTATAATTGTAACTAATTAACATAGCAACCAACATACGCACTTAGTAAAATAAAATTCAACACAAATATTAAACTCCTACATGTTTCGGCACCGGGTGCCATCCTCAGGAGTTTTTCAGAGCAAAGGAACACAAGCCCAACACTCTAATCTAGATATTACATCGCCACTACTGGAATTACTAACATATTAAATTCTACAATACATAAACTTGATAAGCTAAGACACAGTGTTGTAATATTACAATTATGTGGCACTGAGCCATTCCAGGTACAAGTCTGTAGGGTGCATGTATACGGACATCTGCCTCGATCTGCACAAGTGGTATATGTTATAGGCTATCTCTAATGCGGCAACACGTTTCGACCTCAGATGGTCATCATCAGCCAATGTTATAAAATACATAAAAGGAAACATACACAATTGTAATTACATTTAGAATTGAGATCTAAATTTTGAAAATTGTTAAAACACGGTTGCATTATGTCTAATTTGATAAAAGACAGGAAAGTAAAATTTAAAAAGTTGATTCATTGTTTTAAAATGTTTGCGGATTGTACCGTCGGATTGTACCGTCGGATTGTACCGTCGGATTGTACCGTCGGAGCTTACGTAGTAGACGAAAGAACGACAAACGCTTCAGGGATTGACGTCTTGCAAATTTGTGTTATCTGGGTTGGTGGTCGAGTTTGTTGGCTTTGTTTTGGAAGGATGGGGTTGTCTAGGTACCGGTGTCTGATGGTACCGGTGTCTGGATGGTACCGGTGTCTGGATGGTACGGTGTCTGGATGGTACCGGTGTCTGGATGGTACCGTGACTGGATGGTACCGGTGTCTGGATGGTACCGGTGTCTGATGGTACGTAGGATGGTACCGGTGTACTGGATGGTACCGGTGTCTGGATGGTACTGTATTGATGTAGTGTTGATGTGAGACCGTTTGATGACTGTTGGATGGTACGTGTCTGGATGGCTTTACGTTGTAAGGATGACGTGTAGGAGGTACCGGTGTATGGATGGTACCGGTGTCTGGATGGTACCGGTGTATGGATGGTCCGGTGTATGGATGTACCGGTGTATGGATGGTACCGGTGTCTGGATGGTACCGGTGTCTGGATGGTACCGGTGTCTGGATGGTACCGGTATGGATGGTACCGGTGTATGGATGTACCGGTGTATGGATGGTACCGGTGTCTGGATGGTACGGTGTCTGGATGGTACTGATATTTGAATTGTCTGTTCAACTGTCGCAAGACACGTTTATCTGTTTCATACAATTCCCATACCAACACGCATTTTAACAAATTTGTAAAAATTTAGATCACAATTCTAAACATGATTACAATCGTATATATTTCCTTCTAAGTATTTTATACCACTGCCCTGAAGATGACCCTTTGAGGTAGAAACATGTCGCCGCATTAAAGATATAACATATAACAGTTGTGTCGACGGGATTTTATTTCTCTTATTAATAAATCTAGCAAAACGGTACGACAAACATAAAAATGTCTTTGTTACATTTATTTATGTAGCACCAAATGTGGTGCTGGAGAAGAATGGAGAAGATCAGTTGGACCGATCGTGTGAGAAATGAAGAAGTATTACACAGAGTGAAGGAGGAGAGGAATATCGTACATACAATAAAAAGAAGAAAGGCTAACTGGATTGGTCACATCTTGCGTAGGAACTGCCTTCTGAAACAGGTGACTGAAGGAAAGTTAGAGGGAAGGATAGGAATGACGGGAAGACGAGGGAGAAGGCGTAAGCAGCTACTGGATGACCTTAAGGAAAAGAGAAGATACTGGAAATTGAAAGATCTTGCGTAGAAACTGCCTTCTGAAACACGTGACTGAAGGAAAGTTAGAGGAAGGATAGAATGACGGGAAGACGAGGGAGAAGGCGTAATCAGCTACTGGATGACCTTAAGGAAAAGAGAAGATACTGGAAATTGAAAGATCTTGCGTAGAAACTGCCTTCTGAAACATGTGATTGAAGGAAAGTTAGAGGAAGGATAGAAATGACGGGAAGACGAGGAGAGAAGGCGTAAGCAGCTACTAGATGCCTTAAGGAAAAGAGAAGATACTGGAATTGAAAGATCTTGCGTAGAAACTGCCTTCTGAAACATGTCATTGAAGGAAAGTTAGAGGAAGGATAGAAATGACGGGAAGACGAGGAGAAGACGTAAGCAGCTACTGGATGACCTTAAGGAAAAGAGAAGATACTGCAAATTGAAAGAGGAAGCACTAGATCGCACCCTGTGGAGAACTCGCTTTGGAAGACGCTACGGACCTGTCGTAAGACGGACTGCAGAATGTAAACACAGCAACAGCTAGTCCTGCGATCTAACACTCGGCAACGTCTCTGTTTATTACACTTATTATCTCCGTTACTGGACTTTAGAACGCCCTGGGATGGATTTTATCAAAACAGTAACAAAATCTCAAATTCAATAAAAGTGGCAATTACTTGCAAGGCGGTAACTACCACGTCCAAAAAAAAAAAACTCTTTCCCGTGCAGTTAGCAATTACTTGACACAGTGACGGCGTCCTAGTACAGTCTGCCTTACTTAACGCGATCGGAACTCTTCCTGCGATCCAACAGCGCCACAAGAACGCCATCACCTTCTTTATTTTGAAGCCCTGACTTCTTGGAGCAACAGTTCAACCACAAACCACACCGCCACTCCCTTAAGACAGCCTCAACCACCACAGCCCTCCTCACACAAAAACCTCAGGTTAATTATATTCTCTTACATATATTTCATCCTTCTCTTTATCAGTTCCTCCTTGTTGCCTTACACTACTTCGTCTCCTCCCCGCTCCCAGGCACCAACCCACAACTTCGCCTAGTTCGCCATAACAGAAAAACCTACATGTGCGTTCCTCTTTTGCTTCTTCGTTCATTTTCTTAATTTCGAGGTCCCAAGCAATTTGCGAAGTCTTGTTTTTCGCACCACCCCCCCTCCCCCCTGTATTCCCTTTGCTACTGCCAGAAGCAGCACAGAACGTGTATATGTCACTTGTGGGACTGGTTTTATAATATACGGCGTCTTGTATCCGTCTTAAGACACGCGGTCTTATTTCTGAGTACTGTCGACACCGTGGTACAGTTCGTCACACCTGAACGCTGAGAGCGACTACTTTACACGGTGCAAATACTGTCACAGAACACCGAATGTACACCGTTCTCAAGGTCGTTAAAGTCGATGTCCGAAATTTCGAGTTTTCGTGATCATTCTAATACAATTGTTTCGATCTTACGTGGCTCATTCCGACGAATCGGGTTGAGACCTGCTGTTATGCAGATCACTCTCAGCTCACTCACGATCATCCATAAAGTGAGGTTTACGAAATGAGAATTCCGTTCAATTATTTTATATATTTTGCGATTCCAAAAATTCTGTTTCGTTAAAAACAAACTTCTAAGCCTGCAGCACTTTTTGGGGGTTTTTATATTTGTATTGTTGGTTTTGTAACCAGACAGTGTTGACAGTGCGAACTAATTCCGATGTTCGTGAAGGCTCTACACGTCGCAAAGTATCTCGAACATGGACACTGCGGCAGTCCAAATAGTCTTGACCGCTACTGATTATGACGTCATTACTAGTTCAAAGCTTGCCTTACGCCGTTCTTTTTATTCCTGGTAATATTTAGACAAAACTGTCCTTTGTTTTAACGGACAAAACTGGAACAGGAAATACGTACTGACACAATACGTAGACACAATACGTACTGACACAATACGTAGACACAATACGTACTGACACAATACGTACTGACACAATACGTAGACACAATACGTACTGACACAATACGTAGACACAATACGTACTGACACAATACGTACTGACACAATACGTACTGACACAATACGTACTGACACAATACGTAGACACAATACGTACTGACACAATACGTAGACACAATACGTACTGACACAATACGTACTGACACAATACGTAGACACAATACGTACTGACACAATACGTACTGACACAATACGTACTGACACAATACGTACTGACACAATACGTACTGACACAATACGTACTGACACAATACGTAGACACAATACGTACTGACACAATACGTACTGACACAATACGTACTGACACAATACGTACTGACACAATACGTTCTGACACAATATGTATTGACACAATACGTAGACACAATACGTACTGACACAATACGTACTGACACAATACGTAGACACAATACGTACTGACACAATACGTACTGACACAATACGTACTGACACAATACGTACTGACACAATACGTTCTGACACAATATGTATTGACACAATACGTAGACACAATACGTACTGACACAATACGTACTGACACAATACGTACTGACACAATACGTACTGACACAATACGTTCTGACACAATATGTATTGACACAATACGTAGACACAATACGTACTGACACAATACGTACTGACACAATACGTACTGACACAATACGTAGACACAATACGTACTGACACAATACGTACTGACACAATACGTACTGACACAATACGTACTGACACAATACGTTCTGACACAATATGTATTGACACAATACGTAGACACAATACGTACTGACACAATACGTACTGACACAATACGTACTGACACAATACGTACTGACACAATACGTACTGACACAATACGTTCTGACACAATACGTACTGACACAATACGTAGACACAATACGTACTGACACAATATGTATTGACACAATACTTACTGACACAATATGTATTGACACAATACTTACTGACACAATACGTACTGACACAATACGTACTGACACAATATGTATTGACACAATACTTACTGACACAATACGTACTGACACAATATGTATTGACACAATACTTACTGACACAATATGTATTGACACAATACTTACTGACACAATACTTACTGACACAATACGTACTGACACAATACGTAGACACAATACGTACTGACACAATACTTACTGACACAATACGTACTGACACAATACGTACTGACACAATACGTACTGACACAATACGTAGACACAATACGTAGACACAATACTTACTGACACAATACGTACTGACACAATATGTATTGACACAATACTTACTGACACAATATGTATTGACACAATACTTACTGACACAATACTTACTGACACAATACTTACTGACACAGTACGTACTGACACAATACGTAGACACAATACTTACTGACACAATACTTACTGACACAGTACGTACTGACACAATACGTAGACACAATACGTACTGACACAATATGTACTGACACAATACGTAGACACAATACGTAGACACAATACGTACTGACACAATACGTACTGACACAATACGTACTGACACAATACGTAGACACAATACGTAGACACAATACTTACTGACACAATACGTACTGACACAATATGTATTGACACAATACTTACTGACACAATATGTATTGACACAATACTTACTGACACAATACTTACTGACACAATACTTACTGACACAGTACGTACTGACACAATACGTAGACACAATACTTACTGACACAATACTTACTGACACAGTACGTACTGACACAATACGTAGACACAATATGTACTGACACAATATTGGCTGCACTTCGTTTTGAGCTTGTTCCGTTAGCAGCTGCTGTGCATTTCACTAAGTAACTGTGACACAAATACTGTGCCAAACGGCTTGTTATGTAAAAATGGACAAAATACTATAGCAATTCCGTTAACTTTTTCTTCACGAATATTCTTGACACGACACATATTTAGAAAAACAGATCTTTAAATTTGTTTAGGAGAAGAAAAATATTTCGAGTTTTAAATTTTAAGTTTAACTCACAGTAACCTTCAGTTTAAGAATTTCTTACGCTGAACTTAATGGACTCTGTTTCTGATGTTTAAAAATTTAAACCCTAAAAATTACGACATATAAACAGTACAACGTCAAGAACCAGTGGCAGAACGCTCTAAGCACGCCAACCAGCCACTGAGTTGCGTTAAGGGAAGAACACTTGCTGAGTCGGAAGCGAAAAACGTTTAAGTTCGGAACAGACATAAATGCCTAATGCATGAAGCGAAGAAGAAGAAGAAGAAGAAGACATATTTTAACCCACAAACTGTCTAAAGCAATAAACATTTACGTACACACCCAATAATATACAAACAGTTCCATTTGTAAATTAATTTTTTTCAATCCAACAAATCCACCACATTTTCTTTCAACGATGTCTTGCCCCTACATATGTTTCGGCACACCTTGTGCCATCCTCAGGGGGGTCGTCGACAGTTCACAATCTTCAATATATCCAATTGTTTTTCACTCACTTTTACAACACACAATTATTGTAAGTCACTACTGACTGTGATCTCTCGACGACCCCCCTGAGGATGGCACAGGGTATGCCGAAACATATGTAGGGGCAAGAAATAATTGAAAGAAAGTGTAGTACATTTGTTGGATTGAAATAAAATTAATTTATTATCAAAATACACGGTATATATATATATATATAACACAAACTTCCATTTGTGTTACAATTTCTTTCCATTTTGTACTCCTTCCTTTACAGGTGAAGCAACGCATTTCTTCAGCTGCTGGAAGGGAAGGGATTAGTCAGGCACTGCTGTCAGCACAGACGTGTAGCATGAGCGACAGACATACTGTACTGCCAATTTTCATTTATGCGAATGTTCTACATTTAGCAACTAGTAAGCTACACACTAGAATATCTGAGTACTGTTCAAGACGACGCAACAGCGTCTTACAAAAGTGACGCCTTCATGGACAGACACGACACAGGCAGATAAACACGCATTTTACTTAAGGATACTCTAATACTGAGATTACACAGCGTCGGTGGTAAAAGAATAAATGAGGACGGAGCATTTGCGGAATGATACTAACAGGGTAACACCGAAGTACTCGGAGGAAAACCTGTCCCAGTGCCACTTTGTCGACCACAAATCCCACATGGACTGGCCTGGGATAGAACGCGGGCTTTCATGATGAGAACCCAGCGACTGAGTCATGGTACTGTCCTTTAATTTATAAAACACAACCAAAGCTACAAATATGGGAACTAGCAACGTCAGAACTAGCAACGTCAGAACTAGCAACGTCAGAACTAGCAACGTCAGAACTAGCAACGTCAGAACTAGCAATGTCAGAACTAGCAACGTCAGAACTAGCAATGTCAGAACTAGCAACGTCAGAACTAGCAACGTCAGAACTAGCAACGTCAGAACTAGCAACGTCAGAACATTTTAAATTCAGTTCGACAAAGGGACCCAATCCTAATGCTTTTATACATGCAGTGAAAAACATAATTATTTTAGAGCTCTTGTGTGTGTGACTGCTCCGAACGACGCTTCGTGACCCCCACACACTGCGACCCCTTTCCAAGATCGTTTCGCCACACCTCCTAATAACCAGCTACGGTACCTCAGCCACTGATCAATTCCCAGAGGCACGATGTATTATTTAAATGATGCAGGGTGGAATACATGAGCTGTTCACGCTGATGGTAGTTGGGCGGGAAAGACATGAGTGGCGACATCGCAGCAGTTCTCAAACATTTTGTTTCCGTGATCAGTGAAGGAGGGTCACGTAATGACTCCGAGCTATTACAGATCTCTGGCGACTATCGGAACCACAATTTAACCTTATTTCTGTAGAGACCTGACTATACGGTTCACAACCACCGACATATGCCTGGGACAAACACTACAAATAATGTTCTTCTCGGACCTTATTCGGCGTATTATAAGAGGTAAACAACACAGGCCATGTACGTATAACCTAACATTGTGGCGCGTTCGCGTAATGTTTATACCTCCTCGGCTATCCTAACTCGAAGACAGCGCTTTTATGGCGATTTAATGTCGCCGGCTACAATAAAACGTACTTAGGTCTTAATGTAAAGTGCGCCATGTTTTTGTTCGATTTTCGCTCAAGAAGTCCCCAGTATCAAATGTCAGGTAAATCTGTCTAGTGGGAGCCGCGCTTATACATGCGGACAGACAGACAGACAGACAGACAGATATGACGAACGTACTAGGCGCTTTACAGCTCCTAAAAACAACGCCTTATATCAAGACCGCGTCCTTCCGTCTGTCCGTAACCTAGTATTCGCGGTTAACAGCTGTCGTATTTCCACGACATTCCGCACAGAAAATTCGGAGGAAAGTTGTCCAGTAAATGTTGCGAGATGCGTGACTACAGGACTGACAAATGTTGCGAGATGCGTGACTACAGGACTGACAAATGTTGCGAGATGCGTGACTACAGGACTGACAAATGTTGCGAGATGCGTGACTACAGGACTGACAAATGTTGCGAGATGCGTGACTACAGGACTGACAAATGTTGCGAGATGCGTGACTACAGGACTGACAAATGTTGCGAGATGCGTGACTACAGGACTGACAAATGTTGCGAGATGCGTGACTACAGGACTGACAAATGTTGCGAGATGCGTGACTACAGGACTGACAAATGTTGCGAGATGCGTGACTACAGGACTGACAAATGTTGCGAGATGCGTGACTACAGGACTGACAAATGTTGCGAGATGCGTGACTACAGGACTGACAAATGTTGCGAGATGCGTGACTACAGGACTGACAACAGACATACTTTACTTACGGCTGTAAATAAATTTCTACCCGTAGTTTCCATATTTGTTGACAGACCTCATATACCAAATTTGGCCCAACTCGGTCAAGAAATACTGAAAGTAGCGATAATCTCATTTACTCCCTGACATAAAGCACGAATCATTAAGCCGATTTTCACGAAACTCAGGCGTGCTCGATAGCGTTTTGTACAGAACGCCTGCACTCAATTTCACGAAACTCCAACGAACGGTGCAGTCGCAGACATCAGGTCACAACACACCGGTCTGTCAGTTGGGGCCTCCACAAGTGACTGTTTGTTGAACTTCCTAAAGAACTCCTAAAACACGATACAGGGAGTTCCATAACAGGACTACACGCCTGACAGTCACTGGCGCACCACTATGCCCTGTTGCCAGATGTACAACAAACTGTCATCACTGGACCTGGTCACTGGTCCAGTGATTGAGATTAGCTCGGTCTAAGGGACCCATCTGAGTAGGTATATCCCCTCCCATCACCTGAAGACGGAAGAAAAACCAGCTTCCGAAACGTCGTGATTTTATATTTTAATATTTTATCCGGACGAAGCACAAAGTCCAGCAGACAGTCAGCTATCAACGTTACGCACAGTAGTCAGGACGTTTCACGATTTAAACTCTCGCTTGTACACACGCACAACGGCAACTGTCGATATGCGTGTTTCAACGCGAGACACACTGCGTGCATTTCTTGACAGTTTCGTACGAAAAATATGCAGTTGCAGGCTACCCCAATCTTCTACACTGACCCGCGAACTTCTGAGGTGGGAGTAACTTCGGTGTCACTTCCGAAATTCAGGCACCACAGAACACACAAAAGCGCCATCATTTGACTAGCAAAGCAGCTGCACTTAGCACTGAGGGCTGAAACAAGAGTATACGGAATTAAACGTGCGGTCTTCTGGGGTATTACACGGCGTCGTGTGGTAATTGTTTACAGACGTTTCGGGACAACGTATTGGTCCCATCCTCACGTGTCAAGAGTCCGAGTGGGAAAGCCACTCGGACTCTTGACACGTGAGGATGGGACCGATACGTTGTCCCGAAACGTCAGTAAACAAGTACCACACAACGCCGTGTAATAACCCAGAAGACCGCACATTTCATCAACATCGCGGCGGAAGCCTGAAACCAAAGTATACGGAATGTTGACGCGGACATTTGTGTAGCGTCGTCGCCTTTCGCGTGTTAGTTACGTAATTTACGCAGCTTTTGTGTCGGTTTTCCGTCGTCATTGTTTCAGTACGCAGACCATTTGTGCTGATTATGTGATTGGCCACAGGGATGTTGATACAGCACGTTTCATAACCAACAATTGAATTACACGCTGCTATTTGTTTTGAATTGAATTCTACTCGCTTGCTGCGTCAGCAGTTGAATTAACCTCACTTTGTTGTTCCTGTCTTGTTTATATATGTTTATATATGTTTATATATGTTTTTATGTTCGATCCTGAAGCCTGTATAGTTGGCCAACGTGCTGCTACGCGCGCACGTAAATAACCCCAAGAACAGAACTGGACTGAATTATTATCTGAGCCCTAGACGGCGCGTGTGATGTCCAGGTAGCAGTCAGTGTTAACACGACGCACGACGCTCATGCATTAGCACAATCAAGACCCACAAGCCAAGTAATCTAAACGCTAAAGACTAGCTTTTCCATCACCTCTTTGTCTCTTATGAGAATGATGAAACAAAGAGGGCAGAGCAAGGTTCAAAGGTTACGGAAGGAGGCAATGGAAAGGCTGTGTTGGCCGCTCTAAAGGAGGGACGAAACTGAAAGAGACTGAGGGTGGAATGAAGAGGGGCTGTAATTAGGGGCGTCATGGTTACTGTCAGCCCTATACGGGTATCGTCCTCTAGCGCAGCAACTTATAGGAAACCTATCATTAAGCCCGTTTTTCCACTCTTCCTCTTTACAAACTTCTGTTCTCCGATTATGTTAAAAAAGGGTAAAGTTTTACAAAAAAAAAAACTTTTCCCTTTAAGCCTATACACATTCTTATAATATTATCGATATATGGTAAGCCGGTCGGCAGACCGAGCTGAGCTGCGTGTGGTACTTGAATAATGTAGCTGAGTTTGGTATCAGGAGAAAGTTATTTTTTTTTTTTTGCGATGACCACCCAAACTTTTGTGTTTGTACTTTTAATATGCTTCGGTAAAGAAGAGGGATACCAGCGGGTTATCGCTGCGGTCGCACGATTATAAACGACTGTAGGTAAAAAGGAATTCGCAAGGCTTTTCGTGTGACCTGCGTTCTTCCTATCCTTTGATTCCGTTGTTCTTTATAATTTATGTATTCCTTTAAGAGTGCTTTACCACAAGCTTCTTAACTTGCAATGTCCAACTTATGTACAAATCGTTAAGCACAACGGACAACTTTAAAGACACAATTATTCTTTCAATGATACAATTAACGTGGCCTTTCTAAGTTAAACGGCATTCACATAACTGTATTCAGATCGCCGTTTATTTATTCAAATGTACACTTAGAATTCAAACACATCAACGAAAGTACAGTTACCGGTCAACATTTCGATGTTGCCGAGATCAAACGGCATAAATGACACAGTTTCTGCCCAATGAAAAAGAAACAATTACATTCCGAACTTAGACAAAATGCAGGCTAATGTTTGGATTCTCTCAGAACAGCTTGTGAGCATCAGTGAGAGGCCGAAGTTTAGTTGTAAGGTTAACACAATTTTATTTTCTTGTTCGAAGGAAACTTCATTAGAAGACGTAAATGGAGTGTCATTCAGGTGACCAGCCACATGGAGAAATTCTGCTGAGATCGCGTATCTTTAATCAAGTGTAGCCCAGTGGCAAACATTTGCACCAACTGCTGTAGCATTTGAAAACTCTGTAATTCAACGACACAATCTGTGTTATCGAAATAACTGCGAATGCAGTCTAACGCAACTACTTTTCTTACAAAAACAGTAATTTTGTTCACGCGTGTGTCTCTTACTTGTGATTGTCAGATTCGAAAGGGATTGCCTTCCTACGCAATACGAACTGACTGTTCTTTATAACCGAGTTTACTGCGCGGTACGGACTGAATTTATGTACAATGTATATTAGCCCTTTAAAACCCAGTGGTCACTAAATGTACCACCATGTTTAACATTCAACAATTCTACGTTCTGCCCACACAGTGTATTTATGTGTTTTTGTGGATCTCAGAACAAACAGCGATTATTTCACTGTACAACATTAACTGACTGGTTTGTGTAACTGAGACGGAGTGTGTTTACTGCGCGGTACGGACTGTATTTATGTGTTTTGTGTGGATCTCAGAACAAACAGCGATTATTTCACTGTACAACATTAACTGACTGGTTTGTATAACTGAGACGGAGTGTGTTTACTGCGCGGTACGGACTGTATTTATGTGTTTTGTGTGGATCTCAGAACAAACAGCGATTATTTCACTGTACAACATTAACTGACTGGTTTGTATAACTGAGACGGAGTGTGTTTACTGCGCGGTACGGACTGTATTTATGTGTTTTGTGTGGATCTCAGAACAAACAGCGATTATTTCACTGTACAACATTAACTGACTGGTTTGTATAACTGAGACGGAGTGTGTCTACTGCGCGGTACGGACTGTATTTATGTGTTTTGTGTGGATCTCAGAACAAACAGCGATTATTTCACTGTACAACATTAACTGACTGGTTTGTATAACTGAGACGGAGTGTGTTTACTGCGCGGTACGGACTGTATTTATGTGTTTTGTGTGGATCTCAGAACAAACAGCGATTATTTCACTGTACAACATTAACTGACTGGTTTGTGTAACTGAGACGGAGTGTGTTTACTGCGCGGTACGGACTGTATTTATGTGTTTTGTGTGGATCTCAGAACAAACAGCGATTATTTCACTGTACAACATTAACTGACTGGTTTGTATAACTGAGACGGAGTGTGTTTACTGCGCGGTACGGACTGTATTTATGTGTTTTGTGTGGATCTCAGAACAAACAGCGATTATTTCACTGTACAACATTAACTGACTGGTTTGTGTAACTGAGACGGAGTGTGTTTACTGCGCGGTACGGACTGTATTTATGTGTTTTGTGTGGATCTCAGAACAAACAGCGATTATTTCACTGTACAACATTAACTGACTGGTTTGTATAACTGAGACGGAGTGTGTTTACTGCGCGGTACGGACTGTATTTATGTGTTTTGTGTGGATCTCAGAACAAACAGCAACACGCAAATTATGAGTTTTACATTGTTGGTACGGACGTATTTGTACCAAAAAGCTTAACTGTACAACATTATATGGGTGTATAACTGAGACGGAGTGTGTTTACTGCGCGGTACGGACTGTATTTATGTGTTTTGTGTGGATCTCAGAACAAACAGCGATTATTTCACTGTACAACATTAACTGACTGGTTTGTATAACTGAGACGGAGTGTGTTTACTGCGCGGTACGGACTGTATTTATGTGTTTTGTGTGGATCTCAGAACAAACAGCGATTATTTCACTGTACAACATTAACTGACTGGTTTGTATAACTGAGACGGAGTGTGTTACTGCGCGGTACGGACTGTATTTATGTGTTTTGTGTGGATCTCAGAACAAACAGCGATTATTTCACTGTACAACATTAACTGACTGGTTTGTATAACTGAGACGGAGTGTGTTTACTGCGCGGTACGGACTGTATTTATGTGTTTTGTGTGGATCTCAGAACAAACAGCGATTATTTCACTGTACAACATTAACTGACTGGTTTGTATAATTGAGACGGAGTGTGTTTACTGCGCGGTACGGACTGAATTCTCATAGGCTATAACCCAAATAAGTTTCAACATTTATGTAAATCAAAAGATGCAGACAAATCGAATATCAGAAAACCAGCTACAAGAAAGTAATACAAAAATACAAAATATCAGGAGCCTGGTGACTATTTTGGGTGGTGTTAGGCACATCCTGACCTGCAAAATGCCACCAACTAAAAGACTGAACGTCATACTCGATAAAAGTTGTAATATATCTTAAAGTTCTGTTAAATATGAGTCCATTATTTTGAACTTAAAATCAAATTCTTGTATGCTGAGTACAGAAATATACCATGTGCTGCTGAGTGAGGGCCACAGGTACAAGCTCCGTCTGTGTGACCGTGCAGCTACATGTTTCCCTATTCCACGTTGCTGTTACGTCACTCAGACGTCAAGTCATTGCCACTGTGACACAAATCTACACGTATGTCGTGCGGGCTAAGAGCGTGCAGTTAGCTTTACTGCAGTTCTAATATGGAATTACTATTGTGACCATTTCGTGTTTGTCGCCACGATCACAGACCCTGCCCCTCGCGATGTGAACCAAATTACAGGGAGGGGTCAGGTCACTTGGTTTCTTATAATTCTACGCAGGAGTCCAAGACTTTTGAAGAACCGGGACACAAAGCATTAAAACTAAAAGGTATAAAGACAAATTCAAAATGACTGTAACATACGAATTTGAACATTATACAACAGGAATAACTTAAAATTTTCGTTTTCCCCTTGTAACTAACAATCACTTCCGGCGCGTGTCAGAATTACATCTGTTTTAGTTTGCTTTTTCAGTTCTTCAAAGAATAAAGTTCGTATAAATTGTATGTCAAAATTCAGCTCACACGTCACAGAAAACACAATTCGTCTCCACGACAAAACCCCCGGTTAACGTTCTTCAGGATATCAATCGCTGTGAAGAAACATTTGGTGCAGGCTGTACAGGAACACGTACTTAAAAAGGTTGAATTTCAGTAATTGTGGCTATGACAAACGAATTCAACATATTTTACTTCCCGCTTTTAATTTCCGCCTTCTTTTGTTTGTGTCGAGGTCACAAACAATAACTTGGACCTACACGCTAGTACGCTGTGCTTTTGAAGTCTGTAATGTTTTTATGGCAGCACGATTGTTGTGGGCTGACAGCTGCGACATCTGTATTACTTCATAGCTGCAGAAATATCAGTTGCAGATACACATCGCGTTCTTGAAGTACAATCATAAGTTAATGTACCGCCATGTTTAACATTCAACAATTCTATGTTCTGCCCACACAGTGTATTTATGTGTTTTGTGTGGATCTCAGAACAAACAGCGATTATTTCACTGTACAGCATTAACTGACTGGTTTGTATAACTGAGACGGAGTGTGTTTACTGCGCGGTACGGACTGTATTTATGTGTTTTGTGTGGATCTCAGAACAAACAGCGATTATTTCACTGTACAACATTAACTGACTGGTTTGTATAACTGAGACGGAGTGTGTTTACTGCGCGGTACGGACTGTATTTATGTGTTTTGTGTGGATCTCAGAACAAACAGCGATTATTTCACTGTACAACATTAACTGACTGGTTTGTATAACTGAGACGGAGTGTGTTTACTGCGCGGTACGGACTGAATGTTTATATGTAATTCAGGCTATATACAACTCTATTTCCAACTAACTGCACAATACATAGTTTTGATACTCCTGCATGTTTCGGCCATCAACCGCAGACATCTTCAGGGAGTACAGTACAGTACAGTACAGTACAATACTTGAGGAAACATGCAGCGAGTTATACAATTTAGCCGTAAATTGTGATTTACATACGTGCGGTATAATTCACAATTAATTAACAATTAACAGCTGTAAATGATACCACGTTTTTCGGTGGGAGGTGGCACTTGTAGTAGCAGTAACGCACAACAGATCGCGCCACAGTCAGTCCGGCAGATAAGTTGATGTGCACTGGCAACGGTCCGTGCAAAGGCTCGTAGTGTTGTTCTGTTGTTACGTGCACAGCGTGTTTACACATCGAAATTTACATGATGAGCATATAAGAAAATGGCGCACAGAGTTTGAAAAAGTTCGGACATCCATAATGACATGTGACGTGAGAGGAGCAACTGATTTTGGAAAGCCGAGAAGTCTGTCTTAGCCTTCCAAATGTAAACAGACAATTTCCGATACACAGCGGACCAAGGACCCAACAAACAGCCTTCAGCTTACTTTTGACATGTACCTATATTGTTAGTTTGTAACGTGTTGCTGTTTATCACAAGACATAACTGTTGCTGCTTTCACTAACTCGCTGCATCCAGCAGAATTCTTCAAACATTAACAACCCACAACATTCAGATAACGTTTCTAGTCACTTAAGGAACTTTAAGGTGAACTAAGTGTCTCCTTGCCGATCCCAATGGCCGCGCGGTCTAAGGCGTCTGTCTGCGGCCGCTCGCTTACGAGGATTGCGGGTTCGAATCCCGCCGGGAGCATAGATGTCTGTCTCTTGTGAGTGTTGTGTGTTGTCAGCTAGAGGTCTCTGCGTCGGGCTGATCCCTCGTATAGAGGAGTCCTACCGAGTGTGGTGTGTCTGAGTGTGTGATCGTGAAGCGTCGAAAAATGAGGCGGCCTAGGCCCCGAAGGGGCTGTCGAGCCATTCAAAATAAAGTGTCTCTTTTAACATGTCACTGAGCACGGCAGTTGTTACAAGATATCCCGGCCGATGTGAGGCTTCTATGCGATTAAGATGCAGTGACCAAGGTCACGATAAAAGGGACACCTCTGTTACTCAGTCCTTATTACAAAGCAGGTTCTCCTGTATCAAATTTCAGCGCAATACGACATCCAGAACAGGAGCTTCAGGAAGCATACATCAGCAAAACACAAAAGCTTGGAGCACCCTGTGGAGGCGTTACCGCTCCTGCATGCAGCTTGTCGTGACTAGTGACTCGTGACACAGCATGCACGGGGCGTCATGTCAGCACCACTGAGAGTTCCCCTTTATATGTCCGTCACTGCCAGTAACAAAGGAAAACTATACCACTTACATTTATTTAGATATTGGGAAGGAGGAGACCAACGGTACCTTACACAGTACCTTGCACAGTACCTTACACAGTACCTTACACAGTACCTTGCACAGTACCTTACACAGTACTTTGCATTCTACATTCTCCGCAATAAATGTGCATTATAGACGCAAATCGCCGATCCCAGTGGCCGCGCGGTCTAAAGCGTCGGTCTGCGGCCGCTCGCTTACTGGGATTGTGGGTTGGAATCCCACCGGTGGCATGGATGTCTGTCTGTTGTGTGTTGTCAGGTAGAGGTCCCTGCGACGGGCTGATCACTCGTCCAGAGGAGTCCTACCGAGTGTGGTGTGTCTGAGTGTGATCGTGAAGCGTCGAAAAATGAGGCGGCCTAGGCCCCCAAGGGGCTGTCGAGCCATTGGAAAAAAAATAGACGCAAATTACGATGTGTCATTACAGTACTTGACATTCAGACTGCCATTACGACAAGCACAAACACACGTCTGTACAGCAGTTATTAAGACACGAAATGGTAAGTACGATATTGATGTACAGCACAGGCGATGTGGAATTAGAAATGGTCAACTTGTTGCTGCACAAGAAGACAGTCTGCTGTCCTGTGCAACAGCTCACAGACCTAGACACAGTCTGCTGTCCTGTGCAACAGTTCACAGACCTAGACACATTCTGCTGTCCTGTGCAACAGCTCACAGACCTAGACACATTCTGCTGTCCTGTGCAACAGCTCACAGACCTAGACACATTCTGCTGTCCTGTGCAACAGCTCACAGACCTAGACACATTCTGCTGTCCTGTGCAACAGCTCACAGACCTAGACACATTCTGCTGTCCTGTGCAACAGCTCACAGACCTAGACACATTCTGCTGTCCTGTGCAACAGCTCACAGACCTAGACACATTCTGCTGTCCTGTGCAACAGCTCACAGACCTAGACACATTCTGCTGTCCTGTGCAACAGCTCACAGACCTAGACACATTCTGCTGTCCTGTGCAACAGTTCACAGACCTAGACACAGTCTGCTGTCCTGTGCAACAGTTCACAGACCTAGACACAGTCTGCTGTCCTGTGCAACAGCTCACAGACCTAGACACAGTCTGCTGTCCTGTGCAACAGTTCACAGACCTAGACACATTCTGCTGTCCTGTGCAACAGCTCACAGACCTAGACACATTCTGCTGTCCTGTGCAACAGCTCACAGACCTAGACACATTCTGCTGTCCTGTGCAACAGCTCACAGACCTAGACACATTCTGCTGTCCTGTGCAACAGCTCACAGACCTAGACACAGTCTGCTGTCCTGTGCAACAGCTCACAGACCTAGACACAGTCTGCTGTCCTGTGCAACAGCTCACAGACCTAGACACATTCTGCTGTCCTGTGCAACAGCTCACAGACCTAGACACAGTCTGCTGTCCTGTGCAACAGCTCACAGACCTAGACACAGTCTGCTGTCCTGTGCAACAGCTCACAGACCTAGACACATTCTGCTGTCCTGTGCAACAGCTCACAGACCTAGACATCGTGTGCTATTTGTGCCGTGTTTAGGTAACGTAGGTTTACAAGTCAAAAATAAAATATAGCTAATACTGCTGCGTTGTCACGTTGTAACTTACTGCAAATATTTGATTAAAGGCAAACACATTACGATTCATGAAATACAATTGGGAAAAACCAATTCATTCCAATCTGCTACACGTTTCGGCTCTCCAGGTAAAGGTAAAGTTCACCTTACAACAGGCCATGAAGGCCCAGAGGGGGAGTATAGGTATAGCTCTACTCTTTCCTTAACCCCGGCGCTAGATGGTGGTGGGTGGTGAACGCCACACCTCGGTCGCTTTAACTCCGGAAATGACCCGGTACCCATTGTATAGGAGGCTGGGTAGGCCCCAGGGCCGGTCTGGACTGGTACTGAAAATCTCGCCCCCACCGGGATTCGATCCCCGGACCGTTCAGCTCGTAGCAAGTCACTATACCGACTGAGCTATCGCGGCCCACTCGGCTCTCCAGGACCATCTTACAAAACATTGCCTGAAATACCTAAAGTTACAAAATACCCGCATTCCTGTATAGCTCACACAAAGTTCCTACCATCGGGGAGCAAATACATGGACGTTAATTAATTAAGCTCCTGAAGATTTACCTGCTGGGTCGAAACAGGTAGGAGACTGGAATATATCTGTTTGTCCAAAATTTATTTTATTATGTCTGCTGTGTTACTGTTTGTCAGTTATCAAATCCAATCCAGTTCAAGGTCACTGTGCTGCTCACGTGTTGTCCAGTTCTAATCCTGCCAGTGTCCAGGTAGCTTTGTCCCAATCCACGGTACGAAAGAACAAGTGGGGGTAGTGGAGGTACAGCTCCATTCAGTATTCATCTCGGCACTAGATGACAGTGACTGGTCAACTTCACGCTCCGGACGCTTTACCCTCGGGGAAAGTAGGCTGGGTGCCGGGCTGGACGTTTCGAAGAAGAGAGGAGTGTCTTGTCTCTGTCGAAAATTGACTGAGGTATGGCGACTACCCTCTTCTGCAGCCACAATATTTTTATTGCATGTCATGCTACATAAGTTGTATATCGTCATCGTCATCGTCATCACAGGACATGACTCAAGCAGGTACACAGACTGTCACCACAATGTAACCGCTGCAGCATGGACAAACTGTAATGTGTTAGACTCATCTACAGCCTATCACCGTCAATAGTCCGGTGCACATCGCTGTCACGCCGACAGCCCGTGACACTCCTCACGACAATCACGCTGTCCACAATCCACAAAACTGTCGCACTGTCACGCCGACAGCCCGTGACACTCCTCACGACAATCACGCCGCTCCACAATCCACAAAACTGTCGCACTGTCACGCCGACAGCCCGTGACACTCCTCACGACAATCACGCCGCTCCACAATCCACAACACTGTCGCACTGTCACGCCGACAGCCCGTGACACTCCTCACGACAATCACGCCGCTCCACAATCCACAAAACTGTCGCACTGTCACGCCGACAGCCCGTGACACTCCTCACGACAATCACGCCGCTCCACAATCCACAAAACTGTCGCACTGTCACGCCGACAGCCCGTGACACTCCTCACGACAATCACGCCGCTCCACAATCCACAAAACTGTCGCACTGTCACGCCGACAGCCCGTGACACTCCTCACGACAATCACGCCGCTCCACAATCCACAAAACTGTCGCACTGTCACGCCGACAGCCCGTGACACTCCTCCCGACAATCACGCCGCTCCACAATCCACAAAACTGTCACACTGTCACGCCGACAGCCCGTGACACTCCTCACGACAATCACGCCGCTCCACAATCCACAAAACTGTCGCACTGTCACGCCGACAGCCCGTGACACTCCTCACGACAATCACGCCGCTCCACAATCCACAAAACTGTCGCACTGTCACGCGCTGCCTATTACCCAACTCCACAGTTCGCGTGGCCAATGTCGACACGACGTCACAAGTTCGTGCTTTCGCCATGTTACAGTAAAAGTCTAAATGTGACGTTTCGGTTGCCTCTAATGACGTAACATTCACAACGAGTATCTTTAAAATCGTCATTCGGTGGCAGTTGCACAGCCTGTTCCACAAACACTGTAACCCATTTAAACATGTTTAAAGACCCCGTCTGTGCCGTGCACATGCGATGCGTGCTGACAGGCCGTGTGGTCACGTGACACTCGTGCAGACTACGACTGGTACTGCACCCTGCGTATTGCTATATATTGCACCGTGTAAGGAAGTGCAGTTCAGTGCAACAGGGACACATGTCGTTACGGAACTTGACTCATTTGCTCGGCTTTCCTCAGCCCTTCCAGATAAATGCCATAGTAATACCTCATATAAAGGCCGTGCTATGGCTCAGGCGGTTAGTAGCCGGCCTCTCACCGCGGAGGCCTGTGTTCGATCCCGGGTCAGTCCATGTGAGATTTATGGTGGACAAAGTGGCACTGGGACAGGTTTTTCTCCGAGTACTTCGGTTTTCCCCTGTCAATATCACTGACGCTCCATTGAAATGGAAAAGCAGAAAAACTTACCATCTTCATCACAGCGTTACACAATAAGCCTTAAGGCTGCGGTGCGTCCGTAGCTTCTGCTGCGGGGCCCTTCAATAATAATAATAATAATAATAATAATAATAATACCTTATATTTGACCAAGGTCAGGGTCCCTTGATGCGTGTCTGCGGAGGAGCAATAGTGCCCTAGGTTCTACTTTAAGCAGGGCGTCTATCGGCCAACTAAACGACGCAGAATTTCAAGGGCGCTGCTCCATAAGCAAGCTATGACAGTCCCTTTCACGCAGACAATACTGCTACACATATTTCGTTAACGCAGGTTTTATTACTGTCAGGTTATACAGTTTACAGTTCCGTCCGCTATAACATATGAACGGTGTTCAGACCGCAGCGCACTGCAGGAAGTTTTATGCAGTAAGATTCCAAATGTTTGTCACACAATTGGGTGATAGGCCGCTCTTCTTTCAAACTTCAAAACTGTGTACCTAATTCTTCACGTCATGCAACAGCGGGGAAGATTAGTGCGTCTGTTGTGCCACAGAAGCGAAGTCATCAATCATAAACGTAAGAAATATAACTAAAAAGCTTATGCAGAATGTTCACTTAGTGGTAACAAAATTGCGTAGGGAAAAAAAAGGCGGCAAATTTGCGTGCGGTTTGTTCTAAAACTGTAGACCGAAGTAGTGTTATAGTTATCAGTGTAAATTATAATTACTTTGAAGTGTTTAGCTTTTAATCACGAAATTTGAAGGACAACACAAGCTGAACAGCTGACGGACCGCTAGCCGATATAAAATACACTAGGCGCAGCATTGTGAACTTCACAGTTCGGACGGAGCGTGGTGCTGACATTTGGCACCTGGAGAGGCAGTGTGGCACGGGAGATAGGACGAAGTTGCATAAGGAGAATCATGAGTCATACTGCTAACCAAAAATTCCAGTGATCAAATCAAAGAGGATGTGATGGGCGGGGCATGTAGCACGTATGGGGAAAAACACAAATGCATGCATGCTTAGGTGGGAAAATCTTATGGAAAGAGACCTCTTGGGAGAATCTATGTATTTATGTGTTCTGTGTGGATCTGAGAACAAACAGCGATTATTTCACTGTACAACATTAACTGACTGGTTTGTATAACTGAGACGGAGTGTGTTTACTGCGTGGTACGGACTGTATTTATGTGTTTTGTGTGGATCTCAGAACAAACAGCGATTATTTCACTGTACAACATTAACTGACTGGTTTGTATAACTGTGACGGATTGTGTTTACTGCGCGGTACGGACTGTATTTATGTGTTTTGTGTGGATCTCAGAACAAACAGCGATTATTTCACTGTACAACATTGACTGGTTTGTATAACTGAGACGGAGTGTGTTTACTGCGCGGTACGGACTGTATTTATGTGTTTTGTGTGGACCTGAGAACAAACAGCGATTATTTCACTGTACAGCATTAACTGACCGGTTTGTATAACTGAGACGGAGTGTGTTTACTGCGCGGTACGGACTAGACCTTTAAATATAATTCTAGCCCAGTGGTTACTATATGTACCACCAGGTTTAACATTCACAAATTCTACGTTCTGCCCACACAGTGTATTTATGTGTTCTGTGTGGATCTCAGAATAAACAGCGATTATTTCACTGTACAACATTAACTGACTGGTTTGTATAACTGAGACGGAGTGTGTTTACTGCGCGGTACGGACTGTATTTATGTGTTTTGTGTGGATCTCAGAACAAACAGCGATTATTTCACTGTACAGCATTAACTGACCGGTTTGTATAACTTAGACGGAGTGTTTACTGCGCGGTACGGACTGTATTTATGTGTTTTGTGTGGATCTCAGAACAAACAGCGATTATTTCACTGTACAGCATTAACTGACCGGTTTGTATAACTGAGACGGAGTGTGTTTACTGCGCGGTACGGACTGTATTTATGTGTTTTGTGTGGATCTCAGAACAAACAGCGATTATTTCACTGTACAACATTAACTGACCGGTTTGTATAACTGAGACGGAGTGTGTTTACTGCGCGGTACGGACTGTATTTATGTGTTTTGTGTGGATCTCAGAACAAACAGCGATTATTTCACTGTACAGCATTAACTGACCGTTTGTATAACTGAGACGGAGTGTGTTTACTGCGCGGTACGAACTGTATATTTAAATGTAATTCAGGTTAACTTAGTATTCACTGTGCTTCAGACGAATTCCATAAACAGGACAACTTCGTTATGTGAAGTGCAACAAAGCACCCCCCCCCCCAACGCCGTGTTCCCACTTCACACCCCGACTGTACTTCAAACCATGTCGTGTCTCATCACACGTAAAATCAACAGCTCTGTCTCGTGGAGGCAAGACGCCACGCCGACACGCTTCACCGTCGTGATTGTTCTGACAAAACAAGCCAGACTTAAAACTTCTAACTGGAGCTCCAGAACTGGCTGACAAGTTCCAAAGCACACAACGTTCGTTTGCCTTCACTGAAGAACCCAGGAACGACTTAAAAGGACAGCTTTACGAAGTCCAGTTCACGTCCGTCGGCCCGCCCGTCCTTTACCAAATATCAGCGGCTAATACGTTTGCCATCTGCGGTCTTCTGGGGTATTACGCGGCGTCGTGTGGTAATTGTTTACCGACGTTTCGGGACAACGTATCGGTCCCATCCTCACGGGTCAAGAGTCCAATTCCCACACGGCGCCGTGTAATACCCCAGAAGACCGCAGTTTTCATCAATATCGCGGCGGAAGCCTGAAATCAAGGTTAATACTTTTGCCAGATTTCCATGAAATTCGGTATACGAGTTCTGGACAGCCGCGAGTATCAGTGACATTTATGGTTTACGTCGGTCCATAAATGTTATCCGTATTTCTACGCGTACTTTCCGTATTTGTTGATCGAGTTGTGTGACACGTGGCACGTAGCACGTGGCACAGGATAGCATCAAGAAGCTGTGGCTTTAGCACAGCTAGAAACATAATTGACTTCGTCGCGTAAGTTAATTTGTAACGTAATTTCCACATTTATTGTCCGATTTCAGTGAAATTCGGTACAACACATCCGCACACAATGCTGTTGCGTGTTTGCGAGTTTCGTGAAAATCGCAGTTGTGGGTGGAGGGGGGGGACGGCAGTTTTCCTATGGCGCAAAACAAACTGCATTCACGCGCGAACAATGTAACGGCAAACAAGAAAGTTCTTGCTAACGTCTGCTTTCTATCTGCGATATTGCTATAACCAAGACAGTGTGTGTTTACTGCGCGGTACGACTCAATATTTAAATACAATTCACGCTAACGTCTGCTTTCTATCTGCGATATTGCTATAACCGAGACAGTGTGTGTTTACTGCGCGGTACGACTCAATATTTAAATACAATTCACGCTAACGTCTGCTTTCTATCTGCGATATTGCTATAACCAAGACAGTGTGTATTTACTGCGCGGTACGACTCAATATTTAAATACAATTCACGCTAACGTCTGCTTTCTAACTGCGATATTGCTATAACCAAGACAGTGTGTGTTTACTGCGCGGTACGACTCAATATTTAAATACAATTCACGCTAACGTCTGCTTTCTATCTGCGATATTGCTATAACCAAGACAGTGTGTGTTTACTGCGCGGTACGACTCAATATTTAAATACAATTCACGCTAACGTCTGCTTTCTATCTGCGATATTGCTATAACCGAGACAGTGTGTGTTTACTGCGCGGTACGACTCAATATTTAAATATCTATCTGCGATATTGCTATAACCGAGACAGTGTGTGTTTACTGCGCGGTACGACTCAATATTTAAATACAATTCACGCTAACGTCTGCTTTGTATCTGCGATATTGCTATAACCAAGACAGTGTGTGTTTACTGCGCGGTACGACTCAATATTTAAATACAATTCACGCTAATGTCTGCTTTCTATCTGCAATATTGCTATAACCAAGACAGTGTGTGTTTACTGCGCGGTACGACTCAATATTTAAATACAATTCACGCTAACGTCTGCTTTCTATCTGCGATATTGCTATAACCAAGACAGTGTGTGTTTACTGCGCGGTACGACTCAATATTTAAATACAATTCACGCTAATGTCAGCTACTAAGTACCAACATCACACACACTGACACGTCACAATAACTGCCGACCCTAAAATAAAACATTATACAAACTGAACTCGTGCCCTGATAGCTCAGTAAGTATAGTGATCAGCCTACGGGATGGATAAACGAGGAATTGTGGTCAGATTTCAGGCATGAAAATAAAAAGTGTTTCTCTCCCCAAAATGTGCAGACCAGCTCTACGTACCCACAAAATGTCCTACTTTATGGGTACCGCGGACTACTTACTTATAGATGCGCTAAGCTGACACTTATCTCAGTCTAATTCCGAGATTAAGTATGAGAAGAGCTCTACCTCGGCTCCCCCCATATGACGTCACGTGCGAAGAGATAACTTTATCTCAAGCTCGTGCATGATGAAAATCTGTCGACACTATTTAGCCTGAGCTACACGGAGTACGGTTCAACAGACGTAAATGATTACAACATAATAATTGAATAACAAAGTACTTTATATCGACTTAAATTAATTTATCAACGGAATTCCCCAAGACTTGTCAAAATATATTCACGCCCCGAAGGTCAACAAAATGTGTCAGACTTGCGTGTCGACGGAAGCACGCATCTGTTGTATGTCCTTACGCATATGTTACTGTAGACTGAGGATACAGTCACGTATTTCACAGAAGTCCTTAAACGCTAGGACATCTAACTGGATTCAGACGAAAACTAAGACAATAATCCTCAGTATATAAAGCACTCCATGGGCTACGTTTAATTACCTGTAATCCGCGATATCCAGGGCTGTCACTCAGTGAGTCTAATTACGTCACAGCGATGTAAGAACTTCAGGATATATTGACAGGCGCTTGTACATACCTGGAAGAAAGAGAGGAACATTATTACTGACAGCATCATATGACGAGGTTAACACACGTGACATTCACACAGCAAGCTTCCTCGTGTTAACACACGTGACATTCACACAGCAAGCTTCCTCGTGTTAACACACGTGACATTCACACAGCAAGCTTCCTCGTGTTAACACACGTGACATTCACACAGCAAGCTTCCTCGTGTTAACACACGTGACATTCACACAGCAAGCTTCCTCGTGTTAACACACGTGACATTCACACAGCAAGCTTCCTCGTGTTAACACACGTGACATTCACACAGCAAGCTTCCTCGTGTTAACACACGTGACATTCACACAGCAAGCTTCCTCGTGTTAACACACGTGACATTCATACAGCAAGCTTCCTCGTGTTAACACACGTGACATTCACACAGCAAGCTTCCTCGTGTTAACACACGTGACATTCACACAGCAAGCTTCCTCGTGTTAACACACGTGACATTCACACAGCAAGCTTCCTCGTGTTAACACACGTGACATTCACAGAGCAAGCTTCCTTGTGTTTCATCAAGCCTTTATACATTCGTAAGGGCTGATGACGTCATCAGGTGCTCGCCAATAATCACCACTGTTCAGTAAAGACATCTGATACCCTTCACTTTTGACGGAATCGCCCTCAAACTGTGGCAATTCCTGCGTCGTGGTGACGCAGTGTAAATTCGACTCGCGTACAGTTATAACAAAAACACCGGTATGAAATTTTTGTTAATTTGGGATTTGTGGAAGTGATAAGTAAGGTGATTTTAAACATTTTATGTGAGGATATTCTAGATGGGCGACAAACTGTTTTGTTTATCGATGATAATGATAATCGTCGACAGTACAAGAAAAGAAAAAACCTTGGAGATGCGACCGATAGGTTGTCCCGAAACGTCTGTAAAGGATCACCACTCAACGCTGCGTAATATCCCAGAAGCGCGCAGATCTCGTCAACATCGCGGCGGAAGCCTGAAATTACATTCTTCGATCAAAATGTAGGATTTTGTTATCTTACTAACAAATAACGACACTGCGTGCCGTTCGTGGCGCTCAGCTCGCGGTCTGTCCATCCACATGGACACTCCTTAACACTGACACAATTAAATTCTACAGGGACGTTCCAAGAGCGACATATCAAGGGGTCATTAATATGGAACGTAATTACACAGCTCTATTTCCTTTTCCGAGTTTTCATACTTCACAGAAACCACAATTCCGACAAGCAAGAGCAGCGGTAGACGTGGTTTTGAGCTCAAGACGAGCTGCCAGCTACCACGTCTTACGTTCTGTCTGCCTCTAGACACGGCAGCTAGGTACACGATCATCATGATGATCATGACGAGGAAGGAGACAGACAGGCAGACAGGCTGCTCTGGATGGGCCCAGGTTATTAAGCCCTATCCTTCCTCGTGCATGCCGCAAACCACATCAGAGCTAACCTACTCGCGTTTCAACATAGTAATGAGTGTGGGGATGAAGGCTACGAGCACGGAGCCTTGGATATCCAGCCCCCTTACAAGCTGTCCGTCTGTCCGTCTGCAAAGCAATGTACGGTGTAAGTTTTGTAAGAACTGCGTTTGACAAGACTGGCAAGGTAGGTCGGTCGGTCGAACAGAAGAGGCAGCAATCAAACGCATTATCTGTGTGATTGCTCAGTCAAATTCAAACACTGTAGCAGGAAGCAGAGGGAAACCACAGAGGACGCAATGTGATATAACTGAAACACAAACCAATGCTAATATGATGACACGATACCTATGAAGGTAAACTGGGAAACACGTGGAAATATGCGGTCATGACACGTGTACAATCACTGGCTTCAAATACGTCAGGAAATATTTAGAAGAACGACAAAATACGTCAAGATAAAAGGCATCTAACAAAACGTCGCACTTATTAACCTTTTAAAGACAGGAATTAAACTTAACTGCATTTAAAGATTCAGATCGTACCGCGCAGTAAACACATTCCGTCTTGGTTACAAAAACCGAACAGTTGGTGATGTATAGGGAAATAACCGTTTCGTTTTTATAACCGAGATGGAGTGTGTTTACTGTGCGGTACGAGCTGAATCTTTAAACCTAATCCAAGGTCAAACTTAGTCCTTGAACGGTTCAACATTTAAGTTATCTTTCAGCAGCTTAATGAGGACCGCCCATCGTTAGTGCAACCTGCAATTAGAGTGAAGGCTTCTGTGACTTTTAGACACATTTAGTTAGTGTAACTGCGATATCATAATGACCGTGATCCGTATAAACAGAACAGGAGGGTGAGTGAAAATTGTTAACGTGAAGGAACTAATTTTAAGCAACTTATAATTACGGCCAACTAAAAACTTGAATAATTTCAAACTAAAGGACAATTAAATTATCACACAAAATTATAGCCTTTGTATTAAATATATCTCAATTAGAACCGAAAAACGAACGTAATTCAGACCAATGCGTAGTACTTTGTAACCTTTGAAATATCATGGTACACGTAGTCAAAGTATCATGGTACACGTAGTCAAAGTATCATGGTACACGTAGTCAAAGTATCATGGTACACGTAGTCAAAGTATCATGGTACACGTAGTCAAAGTATCATGGTACACGTAGTCAAAGTATCATGGTACACGTAGTCAAAGTATCATGGTACACGTAGTCAAAGTATCATGGTACACGTAGTCAAAGTATCATGGTACACGTAGTCAAAGTATCATGGTACACGTAGTCAAAGTATCATGGTACACGTAGTCAAAGTATCATGGTACACGTAGTCAAAGTATCATGGTACACGTAGTCAAAGTATCATGGTACACGTAGTCAAAGTATCATGGTACACGTAGTCAAAGTATCATGGTACACGTAGTCAAAGTATCATGGTACACGTAGTCAAAGTATCATGGTACGCGTAGTCAAAGTATCATGGTACGCGTAGTCAAAGTATCATGGTACGCGTAGTCAAAGTATCATGGTACGCGTAGTCAAAGTATCATGGTACGCGTAGTCAAAGTATCATGGTACGCGTAGTCAAAGTATCATGGTACACGTAGTCAAAGTATCATGGTACACGTAGTCAAAGTATCATGGTACACGTAGTCAAAGTATCATGGTACACGTAGTCAAAGTATCATGGTACACGTAGTCAAAGTATCATGGTACACGTAGTCAAAGTATCATGGTACACGTAGTCAAAGTATCATGGTACACGTAGTCAAAGTATCATGGTACACGTAGTCAAAGTATCATGGTACACGTAGTCAAAGTATCATGGTACACGTAGTCAAAGTATCATGGTACACGTAGTCAAAGTATCATGGTACACGTAGTCAAAGTATCATGGTACACGTAGTCAAAGTATCATGGTACACGTAGTCAAAGTATCATGGTACACGATTAAGTCACGAAAGTATCATGGTACACGTAGTCAAAGTATCATGGTACGCGTAGTCAAAGTATCATGGTACACGTAGTCAAAGTATCATGGTACACGTAGTCAAAGTATCATGGTACACGTAGTCAAAGTATCATGGTACGCGTAGTCAAAGTATCATGGTACACGTAGTCAAAGTATCATGGTACGCGTAGTCAAAGTATCATGGTACACGTAGTCAAAGTATCATGGTACACGTAGTCAAAGTATCATGGTACACGTAGTCAAATTATCATGGTACACGTAGTCAAAGTATCATGGTACACGTAGTCAAAGTATCATGGTACACGTAGTCAAAGTATCATGGTACACGTAGTCAAAGTATCATGGTACACGTAGTCAAAGTATCATGGTACACGTAGTCAAAGTATCATGGTACACGTAGTCAAAGTATCATGGTACACGTAGTCAAAGTATCATGGTACACGTAGTCAAAGTATCATGGTACACGTAGTCAAAGTATCATGGTACACGTAGACAAAGGTCATTCTTACAGCAGCTGTTGCTTCTACTGCACTGTTAAACAGGCCAAGGCTCAGGCGGTTAGTCGCCGGCCTCTCACAGCTGAGACACGGGTTCGATCCCGGGTCAATCCATGTGGGATTTGTGGTGGAGAAAACGACACTTGGACAGGTTTTTCCCGAGTACTTCGGTTTTCCCCTGTCAATTTCATTCCACCGGTGCTTCATTACACGGAAAAACGAAAACAAACGAGTAATCATCTTCATCACAGGGTTGCACAATACGCCTCAAGGCTGCGGTGCGTCCGTAGCATCTGCTGCGGGGCCCTTCACAATAAAAGCGGTACAACACAGGACAGCAGCAAGCTACGTAACACACTGCACAGTTCGGACAAGCCACGAACTGGCCACCGTTACTTCGAACTACCGCGTGTGACTGGACAGACAGACACTAGGTAATACTGAAGTGTGTTTGGTATACCGAAGTACACTTGTATGACTCTCATTGCGTGGTGTAAAGGTAAAGGTCTTCCCGTAACATGTCATGCAGGCGAGCAGAGGTATAGCTCTACTCATTCACAGACTCGATGCTAGATCGGGGTGGGTGGTCAACGTCACAGCCTGGCCGCTTTACCCCGTGAAAGCATCCCGGTAGGATAGGGTAACAAATAACTGGTTATACCGCGCACAAGACAGTGTCTTGGTACAGTGAGTGTGAAGGTCAAGGTAAAGTTCTGCCTAGAACAGGCCATGAAGGCCCAGAGGGGGAGTAGAGGTATTGCTTTACTC
This sequence comes from Reticulitermes speratus, assembly GCA_021186555.1. NCBI lineage: Eukaryota > Metazoa > Arthropoda > Insecta > Blattodea > Rhinotermitidae > Reticulitermes > Reticulitermes speratus. The sequence continues at coordinate 693,085 of JAJKFL010000002.1, forward strand.
TTTCTTTAACCCTGGCACTAGATGGGTGGTCAACTCCACGCCCCGGCCGCTTTACCCCCGGAAAGAGACACGATACCCATTGTATAGGAGGCTGGGTGAGCCCCAGGGCCGGTCTGGACGGGTGCTGAAAAACTCGCCCCCACCGGGATTCGATCCCCGGACCGTCCAGCTCGTAGTGAGTCGCTATACCGACTGAGCTATCGCGGCCCACACAGTGAGTTTAAAGCAATTCTAACATAAACCATCAATAGTTGACATTAGTATTCCGTTGTTCTGGGATACGAAAGTGCGTCGTTGGGTAGTGCGAAGATAAGTGGCATAACTGAAGATGAGCGCAATACACTACTTCGAAAAGCCGGGAATGGTTTACCTATAAACGCAGTGCCATATCCCAGAAGGTGCGACGTGCAGAAAAAAGCAAATCTGTACGAGGTCACAGTCTAAGGCTGCTCTGACCTACGTGCCATTGCACCTGCAACTGGTCGCCTGGCACGCCGTATCACCAATATCAGCACACGACGTGCTCTCCACCACGTACAAGCATTAAGTCTGCGGCTGCGAGATCAATTAACAACACTGCCTGCCTCCATCCACCCCCAGTCTTGCCCTCTCCAACCCCACAATTCGTTCTACTAACACGAAGACCTTCTCCACGCTTTCAGCCATTTCTAATCCCCACCAAAGTCCCGCAAGATTTCGTGAGAAGTCTTTGGATCTCGTATATGGCCATTTACTTGTGCAAAATGAAGTGATCCAGACAGCTCGCAAGGCCCTCATCCAAAGTAAGGAAACTTCGTTTTGGACTCATGCAACTTTATTCCATGCTTCAAGTTCCACTCTCCTTGTACATGTCGTTCAGTCCGTCATTTTCCACCCATCAACCTCCCGTTGCAGTCAACAGTAACACAGCTGTTTCCATTTCCATGTAATGTAATTACATAAAACTGTTTACTCTCAAACCCATGTGCCGGCAGATACATCGAGCTCTCCAAAACAGTCCTGCGCAGCGGTGCGCCTATCCTGCTCACTGTCCGCAAATAATTTGGACAACCAACTGCCTTACGTAATTGCACATGTCATCAATTTATATATTATTATTATACATTATTTCCTCCCACATGTTTCGGCCCTTTTGGGCCATCAACAGTGAGAACTTAATACAAGAGGAAAGTTGTATAAGACACTAGTGATTACCATCCCTGATGAAGGTCAACAAAGGCCGAAACATATGGGAAGAAATAATACGAAATAATAATAATATAGAATTCACTAAAAGTAGATTTTATTGGACTTATATTAGCAATTTTCCAATGCAGGAAAAACATGGAAAACGTTAAGTCAAATAAACATGTTTTTTCCCAACGTCCGTCCAAGATTATTTGCTGTGTGCAGCAGACAGCACAACTGTCCAATAGTATTTGCTGTGTGCAGCAGACAGCACAACTGTCCAATAGTATTTGCTGTGTGCAGCAGACAGCACAACTGTCCAATAGTATTTGCTGTGTGCAGCAGACAGCACAACTGTCCAATAGTATTTGCTGTGTGCAGCAGACAGCACAACTGTCCAATAGTATTTGCTGTGTGCAGCAGACAGCACAACTGTCCAATAGTATTTGCTGTGTGCAGCAGACAGCACAACTGTCCAATAGTATTTGCTGTGTGCAGCAGACAGCACAACTGTCCAATAGTATTTGCTGTGTGCAGCAGACAGCACAACTGTCCAATAGTATTTGCTGTGTGCAGCAGACAGCACAACTGTCCAATAGTATTTGCTGTGTGCAGCAGACAGCACAACTGTCCAATAGTATTTGCTGTGTGCAGCAGACAGCACAACTGTCCAATAGTATTTGCTGTGTGCAGCAGACAGCACAACTGTCCAATAGTATTTGCTGTGTGCAGCAGACAGCACAACTGTCCAATAGTATTTGCTGTGTGCAGCAGACAGCACAACTGTCCAATAGAATTTTTCAGTTTTTCAACCAACAAATGCACTTTTTATTTTCGTATTTCCGTTCAATTCACCCTACACATGTTTCGACCGTGACCCTGCCATCATCACGGTACATCAATAAGTTCACTTCACTGTTCACTGTCCATTTGGTATTATCACAACCGTTACACTATTTAAGGCTACTATTTACATCGACAATCAGCGGTATACAAAGTTTGTTGCAATGTCTCGCTGTATGCAGTGTTGACCGTGCGTTAGAAGTGTAACGTGTAGCACTGTATATTGTGAGTACAGAGCGCTGTGTTGATGGGAGTTGTTGGAATTGTTACAATTGCTGGCAGTTGGTTTTGTATAATGTTGACGTCAGTATCCTGCTGTTGTTATTGACCTGTTAAGTCGGTCCCTGTCACCACGATAAGTCGATCCCTGTCACCACGATAAGTCGGTCCCTGTCACCACGATAAGTCGGTCCCTGTCACCACGATAAGTCGGTCCCTGTCACCACGATAAGTCGGTCCCTGTCACCACGATAAGTCGGTCCCTGTCACCACAGCATGGCGCGTCCTCGGGTTGCGGATGGAGGAACGGCCTCCGGATATGAAGGGTAGCTGCGAATACATTGAATAAGCAGTCGCGGACAGCCGACAAGGGGTCGCCCTCCAGCTTGGGGTTGGGCGAGGTGCTAACAACTCCTCACCGTAAAAAATTACCAAGTTACGAATCATATCATGAAGCCTCGGACCTGGACTGATTCTTTGGTGCAACTTAAGCTCGGTATAGAGACAAGTGGCGGGCTCTTGTGAGTGCGGTAATGAACCTTCGGGTTCCATAAAACGCGGGGAATTTCTTGACTAGCTGACGATCTGTTAGCTTCTCAAGAAGATCTCTGCTCCATGGAGTTAGTTAGTTAGTTAGTTAGTTACTGTCCTGTTGCGTGGTTGTGACGGTTCTGTGATAATACCAAATGGACCAGTGAACAGTGAAGTGAACTTATCAATGTACCGTGATGATGGCAGAGTTACGGCCGAAACATATGTATGGTGAATTGAACGGAAATACGAAAATAAAAAGTGCATTAGTTGGTTGAAAAACTGAAAAATTAACGTCAAGATGCAGGTGAGCACAGCGTGACACTTATCCGTTAGAAGTACCAAACTGAATGATAATTGGCGCAACAGAATCTTGACATGTAACAAGACAAGACTTTCAAGCAGATATGACGACTTGACGCAGTGCGGACGGCGCGCACATTCCAGCGCACTGCTCGCCCAGTCGTGCCCTTCACTCACAGGCCCTCTCTACCTACATTCCCTTGGACCGGACTCCATTTTCCGAGCTAATGACTTGGGGAAACCTCATTAATATTTACATGTATTTCGGTAGAGAGAAGTGAGTAGAAGTAGAAGATGGAGGCTGAGGGAGGAGGAGGACGAAGAAGTGCAAAAGGGACGCCAAGTGAGGTTCATTTGGGTCGACGTGACGGGCTAGTATAACCATAGGAGGTAGCTGAGTAGGGCCAGACCGAGAGCCTCGCACCCAATAACGCACCGCAGCGGGTCACTCGTGAGGGTTATTACAAAGTAAATAGCCTGACAGCCATGCTTACGTTCGCAGGCACACATTCAGGCACACATTCAGGCACACATTCCGGTCACCCACTTCCTCAAGTGTAAACCGTGGAACAAATTTCGTGCCGAGATTAATCAATGCGAGCATTGATACTGCGTTTTCCATTTAAATTTTGACCCCTAAAGGTCACGTTGCTAATTGAAAGGTCCCCCCAACGTATCTTACCTGCTACAAAATTAGAATCTAACTGAAACTCAGGACAATTAAACTAGGTTCATTACATTATTTGACGAAATTAAAATATTTCTCTGATAATCAGATAATTAGACACGTAACTTTTCCCACAGTTCGACTCTCCTGAATTTAATATCGTCAGAGTTACAGGTGTAAAGAGGTACAAGCTTCTTGTAGTACAGATCTGATATTCATTTTATCCCAAGTGATATGGTGGGTCATATCCATCTATGACGTCATAACTTTATTTCAATTTCATACATGAAATATCCTAAATAGCATTTGAACTTCTAAATAATACGACACACATCTGTTGGCTTTATTATTAAAAAAAAAACAAAGGAAAGTATGAAAAAGAATACGATACACAGCTTATATTTATGCCGTGCTTTGCCGCAGTCTGTTCTCATACTGTTACAACTTCTACCTCCACATTTCAAAAAAGTTTTCCTTAGAAGGGGGAGAAGGTTATGAAATCCCAATGGATCGTAAAATGTAAGGAAATTTACAGTCGCTACTTGCAGTGAGCGATCTACAGTTTTACAGAATCGATTAGGTAAATGCGGGGGCTTGAGGAGTAAAACACTGCAGTCAGTGCTGCGAGGGAATCTGTGGATATTACTGCTGCCACCGCTCCACCGCCACCCCTACTATATCACGTGATATACGAAAAACATCTTCACGTCGATACTACCTACTTCGCCTTCGCCTTCGCCTCCGAAGAGGAAACTTATGGAAGTGGCTCTTGATGTGAGTTGCTGGTGCTGTCTTAGCTTTCGGTCTGCACTTCACAGGGAAGTGCCAATGCACAGCAGCGTGCAGTATGCACTTCACAGGGAAGTGCCAATGCACAGCAGCGTGCAGTCTGCACTTCACAGGGAAGTGCCAATGTACAGCAGCGTGCAGTCTGCACTTCACAGGGAAGTGCCAATGCACAGCAGCGTGCGGTCTGCACTTCACAGGGAAGTGCCAATGCACAGCAGCGTGCAGTCTGCACTTCACAGGGAAGTGCCAATGTACAGCAGCGTGCAGTCTGCACTTCACAGGGAAGTGCCAATGCACAGCAGCGTGCAGTCTGCACTTCACAGGGAAGTGCCAATGTACAGCAGCGTGCAGTCTGCACTTCACAGGGAAGTGCCAATGTACAGCAGCGTGCAGTCTGCACTTCACAGGGAAGTGCCAATGCACAGCAGCGTGCAGTCTGCACTTCACAGGGAAGTGCCAATGCACAGCAGCGTGCAGTCTGCACTTCACAGGGAAGTGCCAATGTACAGCAGCGTGCAGTCTGCACTTCACAGGGAAGTGCCAATGCACAGCAGCGTGCAGTCTGCACTTCACAGGGAAGTGCCAATGCACAGCAGCGTGCAGTCTGCACTTCACAGGGAAGTGCCAATGCACAGCAGCGTGCAGTATGCACTTCACAGGGAAGTGCCAATGCACAGCAGCGTGCAGTCTGCACTTCACAGGGAAGTGCCAATGTACAGCAGCGTGCAGTCTGCACTTCACAGGGAAGTGCCAATGTACAGCAGCGTGCAGTCTGCACTTCACAGGGAAGTGCCAATGCACAGCAGCGTGCAGTCTGCACTTCAAAGGGAAGTGCCAATGTACAGCAGCGTGCAGTCTGCACTTCGCAGGGAAGTGCCAATGCACAGCAGCGTGCAGTCTGCACTTCACAGGGAAGTGCCAATACACAGCAGAGTTTAGTTTGTAGCAAGATGTAACAAGACTAAACACTGAGCGACGTCGCAAACAGACGGCAGTTACCAAGGCGCTTTTTAACTTTCAGAATCGCATCAGGTCACACGACGCCCCCATGAAATGCACCGTCTTGCCCAAGCCGATTTTCACGAAACTCGCACACACTGTGAACGTCTCCAGCGACGAATTTTATACAGATCGTATTAAAACTGTAAAATGAACACGCAAATTTTTATTTAAGCGCTGAATTAAAGTCACGTTTGACAACACTCACTCACACACACAGCGCATTGCGTCGACTTCGTCTGGGTCAAATTTAATCCAAATTGGTCCATAAATAGTGAAAGTGCGAGTAGAAATAAATTGACGCTCATAACAAAAGTGTAACTGTCACTGAGCTAATTTTCACGAAACTCGCTTTGCTCGACAACTCTCTAAATAACCCATGAAAATCTGACAAATGTTTTAGTGTAACATCTGTCAGCACCACTGTGCTAACCTGTCCCTTGCAGATGTAAAGATCTGCTCGTTCGTTCTCAGTTAGACGACAGTTCCTTCTTCCAGTGTAAGCCAGTGGTGTTCAACCTGGGGTACACGTACCCCCGGGGGTACGCGAAGACATCTTGGGGGGTACGTAAAATTAAAAAGAAATAAATATATTATCTAATGATAAACACTGAATAATCAGGGCCAGATTTACGGTTAGCCACAAGAGACCGGACGTAAGGACATGCGATTTGGGAGCGCCATTTCTCTCTCTCTCTCTCTCTCTCTCTCTCTCTCTCTCTCTCTCCTTTATGAGATTCTTATCCGGGCGGCTAGTTTCATTTTATTCCACACAGTGCATATAATTTTGCTTTGCTAAAATACCTTTGTTCCTTTATTAATTTTTATACGATAGACAATAATATATTTGTTATTTAATAGCTTGACTCTCCTTTTTCTCATTTAAAACTTATTATTTAATACATTATTTTGGATGTAATTTATTTAACTTATTTTAGATGTAGATTATAGACTGTGTATAACTTGAATTATGCACCAACAACTTTGGGGGTACAAAGTTGAAGATAAATTATATGTGGGGGTACACGAACACAAAACGTTGAATACCGCTGGTGTAAGCAGTGGTATCAGTCAGACGCTTCACCTTGCGAAGGTTCAGGCAAACACAGGCACACCGAAATGTAATGGCTGACAGCCCTGTATCACATAAAGTCAATTAAATCTTAAAAAGGCACCCTTTATAAACGGAATTATATGAACGTTTTCATTCACAAAGCGATGTTTCGCAAACGAATTACACTATGTTTCAAAATATGCTTTCCGCCAAAGCAAGTACTAAATGAGTCCTAATTAAGTGTCGTATTTACAACCTGGTCGAACTAAAGTAACAGAATGTTATGTCGCAGTCCAAAGCAATGAAATCAGCCACCATTAGGGGGGCTGTTTTTTTTTAAAGATAGGCTACTACCAGCTTCTCAAAATTGAGTGTCCTGCAACCAGATAGATCAGTCATTCATCGGCGTCATTGTTTTCACACGAGGAATGATGACATCGTCTGAAGTTGACAAACGTCAATATCGCACATTGTCATCCACGTCATCTTTACAGCGACGTCATCACAACGCCTGACGTCGCTCTCCGCAAGCCAACATTCTGACCACCGCCACAACAAACCTCCTTATTTAATTCGACGTCAGAATTCCCACATGAATTCAGTTGCAAGCAGTCTAAAACTGTAGCTGCGGGTTGACATTTTGAGGTGCTTTTGGTGTTCTCTAATTTCGCCACGGGACGAATGGTGGGGGGGAGGGGGCTGTGTTGTTGCCAGGGGACCGACGTGTTCTCATCTCGGAAGTGTTGCATATTTTATGAACTGGGGAGCACTGTTCGTGCGGTTCGAACATGAGTACTGCAGACTGTTGTTGGTACTGACATGAACAGGCACCGCTGTTCAGGCCAGCGTGCTTTGGCAAGTGGCATTATTTCGGATTTCTGTTTTTACTATTATTATTATTATTATTATTATTATTATTATTTGAGGAGAATATTTGGGCCTAAGAGGGACGAGGTAACAGGGGAGTGGAGAAGACTACATAACGAGGAACTTAATGATCTGTACTCATCACCAAATATTATTCGGGTGATCAAATGAAGAAGAATGAGGTGGGCGTGGCATGTAGCACGTATGGGTGAGGGGAGAGGTGCATACAGGGTTTTGGTGGGGAGACCTGAGGGAAGGAGACCACTTGGAAGACCCAGGCGTAGATGGGAGGATAATATTAAAATGGATCTTCAAGAAGTGGGATGGGGGGGCATGGAGTGGATTGATCTGGCTCAGGATAGGGACAGGTGGCGGGCTGTTGTGAGTGCGGTAATGAACCTTCGGGTTCCATAAAACGCGGGGAATTTCTTGACTAGCTGACGACCTGTTAGCTTCTCAAGAAGGACTGTGCTACATGGAGTTAGTTAGTTAGTTAGTTGGTTAGTTCGCGCAGCACTAAAGAAAATAGGCTGAGGTTATTTGGGTCTAAGGTGGAGAAAGTAAGAGGATACTGCAGAAAATTACAAGAAGAGCAGCTTCGCTATTTCTACTCATCAAATATTATTTGGATGATCCACTGGAGGATGAGGTGGGTGCAGCATGTGGCACGTATGGGGGGGGGGGAGAAGAGAAATTCATACAGAATTTGGTCGGGAAACGTGAAGGAAGAAGACCACTTGGAAAACCTAGATGTAGATGGGAGGTTAGAAGTAAATGGATTTTAAAGAAGTATGGTGGTAGACCTTGGACGAGACTAATCTGGCTGAGTAGCTGATTATTTGATATATTATTTGATTAATAAACAGTCTTATTGCATGAAAAGCAACGAACTGAGTAGCTGAACGACTAGCAGCTTCTTAAACAGGACTCTGGTCATGGAGCCAGTGATTTAACATGCAATAAAATTTTGAGGTCATGACAGAGAAGGGCTAATCAACAGATTAACCTTTGTCTGTCATGATCTACGTGTTCATTAGGCGTGTTTAACGACGTCATGTCTGTACCTCCGTTTGTCCGCATTTAACAACGTTAGTCCAATCTGACGGTCTTGTGTAAAACTGAATATTCGGAGGTTTCAATAACACTTGACGACACATACCGAACTGCGTTAAAAATCGGACAAACATGACGAAGACTGCATGAAGAACTACACAGAACTGTGTGTCCGGTCTTGAAAGTGGAGGAACAATGTGTTCTCTGTGAGGTACGGCCTGAAGTAAGTGGCTACATATACATCACGCTATTTACGAAATAAGTGCAGGAAAGATGATAAATATAAATACAGGAAACACGATATCTAGCAGTACAAAAAATACGACAACTCGGCATTTACGATTTAAGTACGAGAAATAACAGAGCAAAGGAGGCCACAGAAACAGTTGAATATCTAAACATGACACAGCAGGCAGTGGTGAAAGCGTGCAGACTGTACTGGAAGTTTTAACGAATTATAAGAACAGGAGCAATATCAGAGTGACGTAACACAAGCATTACGAAACGAACTGGGGATATTGACATTTGGACTTTATTGAGCTTCGAAATACATATGGGGTGGGGCGAAAGTCACTTTACACTAGAGACCACGTCAAAACACCGCGTATCGCGTGACTTTTGCGCCATACTGTACAACAAACTACAGGCGATATTATTTATATATGTATATATATATATATATGCTTACACAAATTCCTTCCTAATATTTACAGCATGTTTGTAAAAGGCCCAAATACACTGCTATCTACTGACATTACCTATCACAAAAATGTAACTACACTAACAGCTCTACAAAGCTGCAGGTAATAGGGTAGATCTGTCTGTGCGTGCGTGTGGCGGTACGCAAAACCTCAATGACACCGCACGCATTTTTGTGTTAAAAGAATGCGAGCCACTCGAATATATACGCAACGTATGAGATATTATTTTTTTAAATGTCACACCAACAGCACATTAGAGCCACCTGGCCGCTACATGAAAAGCTGCGACCGCAAATTGTTGGTCACAAGGGTCGTATGAACCGCGTTTTGCTGACTGTAATTAGGTTTTTTTTGTGTGGCCAAGTAAATTGGACTTTAAATTATCTCTTTTAGCACGGGAGTTAAAAAACAAATTTTGTTATTTCATGTGTTTAAATCGTAAATACTAAATAAAATGGGACTTAAAATTCAGTCACATAGGAAGAATTGAATAAACGTAATGCAGCTCATGTCTGTGGTTGATTGCAAGCACAACATAAACAATGTGTGTACACTGCTGACATCAAGCTGATCTTTAATATAGGGCACACCGTACACTGCTGACATCAAGCTGATCTTTAATATAGGGCACACCGTACACTGCTGACATCAAGCTGATCTTTAATACAGGACACACCGTACACTGCTGACATCAAGCTGATCTTTAATACAGGACACACCGTACACTGCTGACATCAAGCTGATCTTTAATACAGGACACACCGTACACTGCTGACATCAAGCTGATCTTTAATACAGGACACACCGTACACTGCTGACATCAAGCTGATCTTTAATACAGGGCACACCTTACACAGCTGACATCAAGCTGATCTTTAATACAGGGCACACCGTACACTGCTGACATCAAGCTGATCTTTAATATAGGGCACACCGTACACTGCTGATATCAAGCTGATCTTTAATATAGGGCACACTGTACACTGCTGACATCAAGCTGATCTTTAATATAGGGCACACTGTACACTGCTGACATCAAGCTGATCTTTAATATAGGGCACACCTTACACAGCTGACATCAAGCTGATCTTTAATATAGGGCACACTGTACACTGCTGACATCAAGCTGATCTTTAATATAGGGCACACCGTACACAGCTGACATCAAGCTGATCTTTAATATAGGGCACACCGTACACTGCTGACATCAAGCTGATCTTTAATATAGGGCACACCGTACACTGCTGACATCAAGCTGATCTTTAATATAGGGCACACTGTACACTGCTAACATCAAACTGATCTTTAATATAGGGCACACCGTACACTGCTGACATCATGCTGATCTTTAATATAGGGCACACCGTACACTGCTGACATCATGCTGATCTTTAATATAGGGCACACTGTACACTGCTGACATCATGCTGATCTTTAATATAGGGCACGCTAGTCTTTATTTTGAGCGAAAGTCTTGATAGAGATTGTCAAGATTCATAACATTAACAGACGAACAACGTGTCGAGACAAAACGTTTTGACAACGGCACACTTTGATATCAAAACTAAGTAATATTAAGTTCCTTAGACTTCACTCAAGTCCGGCCTCTTATATTTAGGACATCGCTGCCCTTACTAACTTTTCTAACGTCTGATTTTTCCGATTTCACGGCGGGTTTCCTCAGACGAGGCGTTCGGAATCTTACACAATTTAGGGTAATACGTTCGCAGTCTTATTACGAATTGTACCCTCCAGGTAAATGAGGTCACTTTTGTATGCAATTTAAAAATCGCAGAAAAGGTCACAGCTTTTTCATTATGGCCAAGAGGCTTAATGATTCTGACATTATTTGGTCCTAGGTACGACGAACAAATATATATACGTGCACAGTACCCCTGTGACCAAGCACCACATCGTTTAAATATACGCAGCACACAAACGACTCATAACCTGGGCATTAATGGAGGTAAATAATCAGTTTTCTGATCTGGCCGCTTCAACCCCAAGGAAAGAACTCGTGATTACTGGTTAGGCACCTCTACAGGCTTTAAAACCGTGTTTGGTGATGGGGAAGAGACAAATATATGACCCTCCCGGGAATCGATTCCTGACCCCCGTCTCATTTGCTTAGAGACTAAAGGGACAGAGGTTCAGATCTTGTGTACGTATATCGAAACAAATGAGGGAATTATTGAATGAGAAGTTAAAGTGTCGTGTGGTAATTGTTTACCGACGTTTCGGGACAACGTATCGGTCCCATCCTCACGGGTCAAAAGTCCGAGTAGGTAAACAATTACCACACGACGCCGTGTAATACCCCAGAAGAAAGCAGATTTCGAGGTAAAGTTCGATCAGCAGAACGATCATCTGTTTCTCAGTAGCATTTATGATCGGGGAAATTGGCTAAAAGCTGCACAAAGAAACAGTACAATCAGACCGAACCTTCGGGACCAGACGTGTTGCCACACGACGTCATGACGTCAGAGCAACGTAATGTGCGTGTCTAAATCGTACTTAAATTGGTACAGAGCTGCTTCCTATACCGCTCACCAGATGTCACAAAACATCACAGATAACACAACCATTCGCTACGTCACGGTTAGACGCCGCAATATTACAGCCCTTAGCAAGATCTGTGGCCGATTGGACGAGTCTTGGTTAAACGACGCTGTTTCATGTACACAAATTACTTGAGTAAAATGAGACACTAAGGTGACTGATTATTGAGGCCACAGCGGGTTACGTTTTGATCCTGTCACAATCTGATACTAGACTAAGGGGAAGTAACCTGAGAGACAAGCTGACAGTTGCACTGCGTAGGCCTAAAGTTGTCTCTGTCCCTACCATGAAGTCATACAGGTGGAGGAGGGACACAGATCCACCCATTCCTAGTCACGGGACTAACTGTGACTGAATGGAAGTCACGTCCCGGCCGCTTTAACCCAGGCGAAAAAATCCCTTGTACCTACTGAATATCAGAAAAAATATTTTGCTCCTGCCGGGAATCGAATGCCGAATCATCCAGTAGTACAATAATTGGCAGACAGTGCAAGCAATGTGCGTGTACGCACACTCAGCTCTTCGCTATAGCTGGAGGTATTTCGTATCACTGATTCCATTGCGGAAGGGGAAGGGAAAGGGGAAGGCGGTTGCTTTCCAGTTCGGGAAACACTGATGCCGGTTTTCTCGTTACAAGAACGCTTGGATAGGCCGAACACTAACAATAACAGGCTGCAGCACACATAAGCCTGTAAGACACGACGTCTGGGGGGGAGGGGGCACGGAGCCCGAACCATGCTACGGAATCAAATTACGGCCTCAATTTGCATCCTGATGACGTATAGGGAATCGTTCACGTAACACACACACACACACTTGCCATAGATCACGTGTGACGTTTATGTGGACAGTTTAGTTCACTTTTCAGAAATTGGACTGGCTTATGGCAAACAGCTGTTAAGGTTCACAAGTAACCAAATTTGTAGTCATTGTTGAGCCTTATATACATCACGCCGCATCAATACACCAATATTGCTGCGTTCCAATGTCGACCCTGGAAATGCTGGCTCGGCGACAAATTTCTTCGAAATATATATAGATAACATCTTGCGTAGAAACTGCCTTCTGAAACATGTGATTGAAGGAAAGTTAGAGGGAAGGATAGAAATGACGGGAAGACGAGGGAGAAGACGTAAGCAGCTACTGGATGACCTTAAGGAAAAGAGAAGATACTGGAAATTGAAAGAGGAAGCACTAGATCGCACTGTGTGGAGAACTCGCTTTGGAAGAGGCTACGGACCGTCGTAAGACAGACTGCAGAATGATGAATGGGTAACATATCATTTGCCGTGGAAAAACTGTGCGGATAATGTGATTGTGACAGTGGCAGTGACAGTGACAGTGACAGTGTCAGTTCAGTGGCAGTGACAGTGACAGCATCAGTGTCAGTGACAGTATCAGTGTCAGTGACAGTATCAGTGGCAGTGACAGTGTCAGTGACAGTGACAGTGGCAGTGTCAGTGTCAGTGGCAGTGTCAGTGTCAGTGACAGTGTCAGTGGCAGTGACAGTGACAGTATCAGTGTCAGTGACAGTATCAGTGTCAGTGACAGTATCAGTGGCAGTGACAGTGACAGTGACAGTGTCAGTGACAGTGTCAGTTCAGTGGCAGTGACAGTGACAGTATCAGTGTCAGTGACAGTATCAGTGTCAGTGACAGTATCAGTGGCAGTGACAGTGTCAGTGACAGTGACAGTGGCAGTGTCAGTGTCAGTGGCAGTGTCAGTGTCAGTGACAGTGTCAGTGGCAGTCGACAGTCTGAAGTCCATGACGTAATGCGGCTATATTACGAGCAAATGTGCGCTGATCGACAATTCCGTGGATTTTCATCGAGCGCCAAGTTTCACAAAGCACTATGTTTCACAAAGCACTAAGTTTTACAAAGCACTAAGTTCCACAAAGCACTAAGTTTTACAAAGCACTAAGTTTTACAAAGCACTAAGTTTCACAAAGCACTAAGTTTTACAAAGCACTAAGTTCCACAAAGCACTAAGTTTTACAAAGCACTAGCACTAAGTTCCACAAAGCACTAAGTTTCACAAAGCAGTCTGCAGTGCACTGCTGCTCTCTGAATAAAACATTTACTCTTTCGGATCTTAAAACATTACAATTATTACGTCTGAACAGCAAGCAGGTGAGGATGTAGCGCGACAATCGGCACCTTAGTCTAACAAGTGACATCACACACCAACACCAACATCCAGCCACCCGGGAACTTAGGCATTCTAACACCCCGCTGCGCCCCACTGAATGCAAGTAGTCCAGCCATCTTCAAAATCGCCGGACCATTGGTCTGTTGCATGTTCCATGTTCTACAGCTCACTGTGATATCAGAACATGGCCATGTTACATCATGGCGAACTGCAAAATTTAGTTACTGCTAATTGTAGATAAGCCTTATTTTATGTCACATAAAATCTGAAAGGAAATATAATTGAATAAATAAAGCGTGCGTAATACAGCACAGTAGGACTGTTACGGAGTGTGTTTACTGCGCGGTACGGACTGTATTTATGTGTTTTGTGTGGATCTCAGAACAAACAGCGATTATTTCACTGTACAACATTAACTGACTGGTTTGTATAACTGAGACGGAGTGTGTTTACTGCGCGGTACGGACTGTATTTATGTGTTTTGTGTGGATCTCAGAACAAACAGCGATTATTTCACTGTACAGCATTAACTGACCGGTTTGTATAACTGAGACGGAGTGTGTTTACTGCGCGGTACGGACTGTATTTATGTGTTTTGTGTGGATCTCAGAACAAACAGCGATTATTTCACTGTACAGCATTAACTGACCGGTTTGTATAACTGAGACGGAGTGTGTTTACTGCGCGGTACGGACTGAATTTATGTGTTTTGTGTGGATCTCAGAACAAACAGCGATTATTTCACTGTACAGCATTAACTGACTGGTTTGTATAACTGAGACGGAGTGTGTTTACTGCGCGGTACGGACTGTATTTATGTGTTTTGTGTGGATCTCAGAACAAACAGCGATTATTTCACTGTACAACATTAACTGACCGGTTTGTATAACTGAGACGGAGTGTGTTTACTGCGCGGTACGGACTGTATTTATGTGTTTTGTGCGGATCTCAGAACAAACAGCGATTATTTCACTGTACAACATTAACTGACTGGTTTGTATAACTGAGACGGAGTGTGTTTACTGCGCGGTACGGACTGAATTTATGTGTTTTGTGTGGATCTCAGAACAAACAGCGATTATTTCACTGTACAGCATTAACTGACTGGTTTGTATAACTGAGACGGAGTGTGTTTACTGCGCGGTACGGACTGTATTTATGTGTTTTGTGTGGATCTCAGAACAAACAGCGATTATTTCACTGTACAACATTAACTGACCGGTTTGTATAACTGAGACGGAGTGTGTTTACTGCGCGGTACGGACTGTATTTATGTGTTTTGTGCGGATCTCAGAACAAACAGCGATTATTTCACTGTACAACATTAACTGACTGGTTTGTATAACTGAGACGGAGTGTGTTTACTGCGCGGTACGGACTGAATTTATGTGTTTTGTGTGGATCTCAGAACAAACAGCGATTATTTCACTGTACAGCATTAACTGACTGGTTTGTATAACTGAGACGGAGTGTGTTTACTGCGCGGTACGGACTGTATTTATGTGTTTTGTGTGGATCTCAGAACAAACAGCGATTATTTCACTGTACAACATTAACTGACCGGTTTGTATAACTGAGACGGAGTGTGTTTACTGCGCGGTACGGACTGTATTTATGTGTTTTGTGCGGATCTCAGAACAAACAGCGATTATTTCACTGTACAACATTAACTGACTGGTTTGTATAACTGAGACGGAGTGTGTTTACTGCGCGGTACGGACTGAATGTTTAAATATGATTCGGGTTGCTCTTAGTATTTACAGTAGTTCTAAAGACATGCGTTCTCCATTATAAGGCTCACAGCACATATAAGCTCACTACTATCCAACTCTACGTTTCACTCTCCTATACAACAAACATTCACTGAGCGCTGACAGACAATTTCATTTTAAGACAGCAGCAGTTAAACCGCTGAGGTACAAAAAAAAAAAAAGAGGAGGAGCCAGTGTGAGATTACGTGGAAAAGTATAAATAATATTTCAAGGCAAATTTCAAGTCTTAGCATATTATTTACTCTGACGTGGACAACATGCAACTCCTGCTAATTTCCGTGATCAGTAACTGAGCCGCCACACGAAGAAACTCAGCAGTTGACACGCAACTGGCTTGACATGTGTGAGTCAAGTTCTGTCTCTCTTAGTACACACTCACACACTTAAACCCACACACTTCTCCCTCACGTACTGACAGTCAGCAACCTAACACACGTGTAGTGTTGCCTTGTACTGACACTTCGCTGTTTTTGTCTCTAAAAGCGTTGTGTTGTGTGTACGTAACGTAACGCAACGTAACGTAACTTAACCAATAACGTAAATTACGACCGTGCAGAGCAAACGGTGAAACTGGTATGGCGTGTTGGGACGAGACGAGGACGTCAGTCAGGCTGTGAAGGACGCACGGATACAAATTCTGTTTGCATAATGCGAGATCTGAGATTACATTGCGTAAATTTATTTGGGTAAATTTCTTTGGGTAAATTTATTTGAATAAATTTATTTGAATAAATTTCTTTGGGTAAATTTCTTTGGGTAAATTTATTTGAATAAATTTATTTGAATAAATTTCTTTTGTTAAATTTCTTTGGGTAAATTTCATTGCGTAAATTTATTTGGGTAAATTTCTTTTGTTAAATTTCTTTGGGTAAATTTATTTGAATAAATTTATTTGAATAAATTTCTTTGGGTAAATTTCTTTGGGTAATTTCATTGCGTAAATTTATTTGGGTAAATTTCTTTTGTTAAATTTCTTTGGGTAAATTTATTTGAATAAATTTATTTGAATAAATTTCTTTGGGTAAATTTCATTGCGTAAATTTATTTGGGTAAATTTCTTTTGTTAAATTTCTTTGGGTAAATTTATTTGAATAAATTTATTTGAATAAATTTCTTTGGGTAAATTTCTTTGGGTAAATTTCATTGGGTAAATTTATTTGGGTAAATTTATTTTGTTAAATTTCTTTGGGTAAATTTATTTGAATAAATTTCTTTGGGTAAATTTCTTTGGGTAAATTTCATTGGGTACATTTATTTGGGTAAATTTATTTGAGTAAATTTCTTCTTGGACTACCTGACCCTTGAAGATGAACACACAACGAACTTTCGAAACGTCGGGAACCACTCACCGACGCCACAGCGTCACATCGCACAATATCTAATGTTTCTCGTAGTCTTGTAGGTAAAGGGCTTTAGTCTTGAGGATGTTTGACACAAATCACAGTAAGTCGTACACGTGTGTGTATCTTCATTACGTCATAGCACGTGTAGTATATGAGTCGTGAAGACTGGACACGTGTAGTCAGAGGAGTAGAGTAGTAACGAGGACGATAGGGGAAAGGGGGGACTTCGGCAAAGGGGGAATTGTATTAAGAGCAATTCTCAAGAAATGGCACGGCCGGTAATGCAGTTCGCATGTGTATCATTGCTGCTGCTGTCGGTCCACGAAGCAGTCACAAGATTGGAACAGACGTTAATACTGCGTCATTTAATGCGAATGTGCGTCTCACAAATGGCTGTTCTAACAAAACGCAATATTACGCGGACTTACGCATCCTTTTTGTACACTCTTCGCAACAAAACCGAACACTTGCAGTTTCGACTTACATGTAGACCTATACAAGGAATTCCATCACACAACTATATACAGCGTAATTCTTCAGAAGCTGACAGTTGCTCTGCGAGTCTCTTAACCATACACTAGTACCTATCCTAAAGCCTCATGACTCCAATGCATACAGACAGACTCCATTCATTACATATCGTATCTAACATTATCCTAACATAAATCCCTACTTACTCGAAATGATCTCTGCGACATTCTAGATCCAAAGTTTGTACAAATGTGTTACGTCTTTTATGCGTGCCACAGAAAGTACCCATCGCAGCATATCTTTGATCTCATCACGCTGTTAACACGACACGATAAAACGCAAATGCGTGTGTTTCTCACTACCCCCCTCCCCCTCCTTATGCTCTCGTCACGCCGAATGGAGATTATCGCAAGTGGTTTCGGCAGGAAGTGACATTAGGCGAGACGTTTGGTCTCTAAAATTATTTTAATAGTAATGTAAGTTTGTCGTAATGGCAATGAGGTATTGTTTGGTCATATTACGTTAGTAAGTGCTGTAATGTTTGGTCATATTACGTTAGTAAGTGCTGTAATGTTTGGTCACATTACGTTAGTAAGTGCTGTAATGTTTGGTCATATTACGTTAGTAAGTGCTGTAATGTTTGGTCATATTACGTTAGTAAGTGCTGTAATGTTTGGTCATATTACGTTAGTAAGTGCTGTAATGTTTGGTCATATTACGTTAGTAAGTGCTGTAATGTTTGGTCACATTACGTTAGTAAGTGCTGTAATGTTTGGTCATATTACGTCAGTAAGTGCTGTAATGTTTGGTCATATTACGTTAGTAAGTGCTGTAATGTTTGGTCACATTACGTTAGTAAGTGCTGTAATGTTTGGTCATATTACGTTAGTAAGTGCTGTAATGTTTGGTCATATTACGTTAGTAAGTGCTGTAATGTTTGGTCACATTACGTTAGTAAGTGCTGTAATGTTTGGTCACATTACGTTAGTAAGTGCTGTAATGTTTGGTCATATTACGTCAGTAAGTGCTGTAATGTTTGGTCATATTACGTCAGTAAGTGCTGTAATGTTTGGTCATATTACGTTAGTAAGTGCTGTAATGTTTGGTCACATTACGTTAGTAAGTGCTGTAATGTTTGGTCATATTACGTTAGTAAGTGCTGTAATGTTTGGTCACATTACGTTAGTAAGTGCTGTAATGTTTGGTCATATTACGTTAGTAAGTGCTGTAATGTTTGGTCATATTACGTTAGTAAGTGCTGTAATGTTTGGTCATATTACGTTAGTAAGTGCTGTAATGTTTGGTCATATTACGTCAGTAAGTGCTGTAATATTTGGTCATATTACGTTAGTAAGTGCTGTAATGTTTGGTCATATTACGTTAGTAAGTGCTGTAATGTTTGGTCATATTACGTTAGTAAGTGCTGTAATGTTTGGTCATATTACGTTAGTAAGTGCTGTAATGTTTGGTCACATTACGTTAGTAAGTGCTGTAATGTTTGGTCATATTACGTTAGTAAGTGCTGTAATGTTTGGTCACATTACGTCAGTAAGTGTTGTAATGTTTGGTCACATTACGTTAGTAAGTGCTGTAATGTTTGGTCATATTACGTTAGTAAGTGCTGTAATGTTTGGTCATATTACGTTAGTAAGTGCTGTAATGTTTGGTCACATTACGTTAGTAAGTGCTGTAATGTTTGGTCATATTACGTTAGTAAGTGCTGTAATGTTTGGTCACATTACGTCAGTAAGTGTTGTAATGTTTGGTCACATTACGTTAGTAAGTGCTGTAATGTTTGGTCATATTACGTTAGTAAGTGCTGTAATGTTTGGTCATATTACGTTAGTAAGTGCTGTAATGTTTGGTCACATTACGTCAGTAAGTGCTGTAATGTTTGGTCACATTACGTCAGTAAGTGTTGTAATGTTTGGTTATTTTTGTGGCTTGTGAACGCTTGTGTACGGACAGACAGACAGACAGACGTTTGTAACCTATCTACGGGATTACAGAAATCGACAATGCGAAATTATACAGTTTGTGTTGGGTGCTTTACCGTTTTTGACACGGAAACGCGAAAGCAGATGTCACTAAACACGGACTCACTTCTACACGCACAATTTTATAGACATACACGCACGTTTGACGCACAATTCATTAATGGCTTGCTTAAAGCGTCCTGGCGTTCATATGCTGTAACAGCTGACAGGGTTATAGACATATAGATATGGAGCTATCAGGTTCAACAACATATCTGACATCTGGGGTAATTGCACAAGGGCAGGTGTTTTGGATAAGCACCAAATGTAATTGCGATCAACACAGCGCCGTCATGCAAATGCGGGCGAACGATTGCTTTGAAGGCTGCAGACTTTTATGAAGGACGTAAAAATTGATTAAAAATGCTTCTAAAGCAATGACGGTAATTGTCAAGCAGTCTTCACACTTCGGTAACTTGGGACTTTGTTCAGAACCGTGTAAGGATTTTGGTAGTTGTGACAGCGAGACAGACTGTTGGCCTACCGCACTGGCTGATACTGCGACATAATTGCGATATTTGCGCAAGGCGCACTAATAACTAAATAAGTACAACCAGTTTTTGTATCAAAAAGTACAGAAAATGCAAAATAAAATGTCAAGAAGCCTAAATGGCGAGATTCGTGTTGTATATAGAAACTAGGGACGTCTAAGATGGCGAGACTTTATTTTCGTCAATTAATACACTCAAAATTTGTGTAAGTATTATACAAGTTAGGCAATGTCAGCATGGCGTAACAATTATGGCAAATTCGGTTTCTTTACTTAGTTACGTCAAAAACTGCAAAATAAGAATATAAAAATAATTATGCTAAGAATAACTATAAAATAACAACAATTATGGGCACAAGTTGGTAGAAATCGATAGGATAAAACAAAATAGTAACAGAGAATAGACATCAGTCATTACGACATTGTTACAATACTGGACTGGCACACCAGATGACATTGTTACAATACTGGACTGGCACACCAGATGACATTGTTACAATACTGGACTGGCACACCAGATGACATTGTTACAATACTGGACTGGCACACCAGATGACATTGTTACAATACTGGACTGGCACACCAGATGACATTGTTACAATACTGGACTGGCACACCAGATGACATTGTTACAATACTGGACTGGCACACCAGATGACATTGTTACAATACTGGACTGGCACACCAGATGACATTGTTACAATACTGGACTGGCACACCAGATGACATTGTTACAATACTGGACTGGCACACCAGATGACATTGTTACAATACTGGACTGGCACACCAGATGACATTGTTACAATACTGGACTGGCACACCAGATGACATTGTTACAATACTGGACTGGCACACCAGATGACATTGTTACAATACTGGACTGGCACACCAGATGACATTGTTACAATACTGGACTGGCACACCAGATGACATTGTTACAATACTGGACTGGCACACCAGATGACATTGTTACAATACTGGACTGGCACACCAGATGACATTGTTACAATACTGGACTGGCACACCAGATGACATTGTTACAATACTGGACTGGCACACCAGATGACATTGTTACAATACTGGACTGGCACACCAGATGACATTGTTACAATACTGGACTGGCACACCAGATGACATTGTTACAATACTGGACTGGCACACCAGATGACATTGTTACAATACTGGACTGGCACACCAGATGACATTGTTACAATACTGGACTGGAACTCAGTACAAAACAGACACAGACAGACACACTAACAATAAAACAAAGCTGACAGACACACTAACAACAAAACAAACGCTGACAGACACACTAACAATAAAACAAAGCTGACAGACACACTAACAATAAAACAAAGCTGACAGACACACTAACAACAAAACAAACGCTGACAGACACACTAACAATAAAACAAAGCTGACAGACACACTAACAACAAAACAAACGCTGACAGACACACTAACAATAAAACAAACGCTGACAGACACACTAACAATAAAACAAAGCTGACAGACACACTAACAACAAAACAAACGCTGACAGACACACTAACAATAAAACAAACGCTGACAGACACACTTACAATAAAACAAACGCTGACATACACTACCGCTGATACAAATCCAATGTCCACTCATAATTAACAGTTCAGTTCTAGACACACTGCAACGTCTAGGATTCACATGCAACTTTCACTGCATGTTGCTGACAGAAGTAGGTAAAGGCAGGCAGGCAGGCAGGCTGTGATTACGCTCGATTAGCGAGCAAGTGCTTGTAACCGTCAACAGACAGAAGACCGATGTTGGACGCGGGAGACAGAGCAGCAAAAGGGAGAGAGAAATTGCGAAAGAAGATTCAGTTTGAGAGAATAGGGTGAAGGGGAACAGGAAGTGACGGAAGAACAGTGAGCAATTGAACAGCAAACGAATTTTCATCTTCACGAAGCAACGCGATGGTAAAGGAAACGGAATAAATTCGCTGATATTTGCTGATCAAACAGAATCAAGCTTGTCTAGACTGTTTATTTTACAGCAGATAAAGTCAAATAAAGCCTTGGAACCGAAACGCATCAAGTGGTCACTCTTCATTACTTCTGACACTAAAATTGCTGAAGTAACAAACTGGGCTCTAGATATAACTGAAGTGGGCCACGTGAATGGGTGGACAATGACTGCACTGACTGACTGCATTAACTGACTGACTGCACTGACTGACTGCATTAACTGACTGACTGCACTGACTGCTTGTCTGCATTAACTGACTGACTGCATTAACTGACTGACTGACTGCACTGACTGACTGACTGACTGCACTGACTGACTGTCTGCATTAACTGACTGACTGCACTGACTGCACTGTCTGACTGACTGCACTGACTGACTGACTGTCTGCACTGACTGACTGACTGACTGCACTGACTGACTGACTGTCTGCATTAAGTGACTGACTGCACTGTCTGACTACACTGACTGACTCACTGTCTACATTAACTGACTGACTGCACTGACTGACTGACTGACTGTCTGCATTAACTGACTGTCTGCATTAACTGACTGCACTGTCTGACTACACTGACTGACTGCACTGACTGACTGCACTGACACACTGCACTGACTGACTGCACTGACTGACTCACTGTCTGCATTAACTGACTGACTGCACTGACTGACTGCACTGACTGACTGCACTGATTGACTGCACTGACTGACTGTCTGTGACCTTCGCACTCCTCAGCTAACTACTCGGCCCGATCCACAACATAACGTCTCTCCTTCAGCTCTTCCTACCAATATTTTGTACGCACTTCTCTCCGATGCGTAATTTATGTCCTACCTGTCTGCCCCATCTTCATTTTATCATCCTGATGATGAGGATGATGATAACGATGATGAGAATGTAAGCCTTCTGGGATGATCCTGACTTTTAACTCTACACACGCACATTTTTGACATAATTTTCTGTACTTGTATACTTTTGTATATACCTCCCTGATGATGATCTTGTAGAGGTCGAAACATGTAGGTGGGACATAAGTGACGAATGATTATTTGCTACTGATTGTGCTATTTGCTGGATTACATACTGCACAATGTACTACACGCACTATGGATTACGATCAATTTGTCACAACGCACAATTCGTTTTCTCGACATCCACCCCCCCCCCAACCCCCCTCACCTTATCAGCAAACAACAAACAATGAATTATCATAACCAGAGTAGGCGGAAGCTGAGTGTCCCTTTCCATTTCAGTACTTCCTGATTCTCTCGGCCCTTTCCAACGGTACATATTGTCAACTAAAGCATAAAAGCAATGGCCAATGTCAGTCCCTTCCGAAAAACAGAAATGAATCAGAAAATTTTTCCGTTCCGGACTCCATTACACGTTTCACTAAACACGTGTCATTTACGAAGATACAAACAAACTATTTTCCACCTGCATCAACGAACAATACAGCTTATTGTGTTAAAGTTTGTTTGTGCTGTGAACATTTGTTAGAAGGCTGCAATTTGATTGAAGTACGCAGGACGTTCCGAAAACTGCGTACTTTCAAACTACTAAATATCCTCACTTGTTCTAATTCTTTCTAAATACGTTTTGCTAACATGCTGGTCCTACAGGACAAAGGAACTTCATGTCAGACGTCCACTAGCAGACAATGGGCATAACATACATAACATAACATAACATAACATAATACTTATTTCATGGCCACAACAAAACCGACAGCTTACACGGTACGTAATTCGGTCCCACAAAGTCATCGATTCATCACGCATTATCTCAAACCGCCGCTGTAACTCACGCAATGCGCCATCCAATGTACACATTACCAAAACACACAGCGTGCCTCAGTTCAGTGGTAACAATACGGCCAATTACGTTACCAATGCAACTACGACTATATATATCTAACGTGGATCTTGAAAGGGCTTAAAAATGGCGGATCACTTGACCGTTGACGTGAGGGCACTACCTTCCTTGAGATGCCGCAGTCAAGGAGTGGAGCCTTACCTCCAGTCCTCCATACGCCATCATGGTGGTGACAGGAAAAATTTTAATTTAACTATCTCATCGATTTACTTTAAGTCTTATAAGTAAAAATGAAAGTCGAAGCGTCTTCAAAATGTTGGGCTCTTCAACAGGACAATGCGACGCAGTGTTCGTCGTGCCACAATTGTTTTTCACTCATTTTCACGACACAATTGGATTACTGAAGACTGTGAACTCTCGAAGACCCCCCTGAGGATGGCACAAGGTGTGCCGAAACATATGTAGGGGCAAGAAATCAGTGCAAAAAGTGTATTGCATTTGTTGGATTGAAATAAAATTAATTAACAAAAATGCACGGTATATATATATATATATATATATATATATATATATAACATAAAGTTCGACTTCCGTGATGTTATAACAAGCACTAGTATCTGTACAGGCGATTCGTGACACGCGTGACGCACGCTACACTTGCCTACCTATCGCAAGACGCCGTTACACATGTAAGTCACAAACTGCTGTCAGTTACAACAAATAACCTTCATACAGACAGACAGACAGACAATTACCGCAGCTCTTATCACAAGTAACAATTTTAGGATTCAATTCTTCTGTGATGTGACGCTGACAGTGTCACAGCACGACTGTCTCATCCCAGTAGACGCTGTGGTAACCGCAAATATCACAGTTCGCTGGTTTGTAGCTCCAGTGACTACGGTCCTACGTACGTGGCCTACGGGGTGCGCGTAACATAGCGCATGTGAAACACACAGCCAATACACATATTGACACAGACTGTACATCTTACTGTCGGCGAAGATAAATACAACTGAGAATACATTTTATGTATTTCTGACACATTTGTAGTCTGCAACAGTCTAGCTGACCTAGTGTAATAGTTCATAGGGTAAAGCTAAAGGTAAAGGTAAAGGTAAAGCAATCCCATTACAGGCCTGGACAGGCCCTTAGGCTTCCAGGAGGTTAAGGCTCCCAGATTTATAGAGAATCAGCACATGAAGGAGGTAAGGATGTCAGCCATACGCACCGGCCACCTTTACCCCCCAGGAAATACTCCTGGTACTCATTTCTGTTAGAGGCTCAGTCGACCCCAAGGCTATAGTGCGAGCGAAAGGATTATGTCAATGAAAAATTCCAGTGATACCATCGGGAATCGAACCCGCGACCTTCCGGCTTGTAGCGCAGTGCCTCAACCAACTGCGTCACCGCGTGCCCCGCAATAGTTCATAATACAAACATTACATAAGTTCTACATTCTTATGTTACATGTTCTCCCTGCTGAAGGCCCAGCATGGCCGAAATATGTAGGAGCTACAGCAAACGTACGTGTGTACTGCGGTGGTCTGTACTGCGGTGGTCTGAACTGCGTGTGCATTAACAGTACACTCTGAGTGTGTCAAAATAGACACAATGCTTTTTTACGTTTCGTCTGTCGGATTACAGAGAATTAAAAACTAATCGGAAAGTTAAGCAATCCAGTTTTTGCTTTCTAAATACATCTAAATTCCTAAACAAGCCAAAAGGCACAAATGACGTTTCTCTTTCGTATAATATTCAAACAGCAGACGTCAAACTTCAAACGAGCACAAAAAAAAGTGTTCAGAATTTTCAGCTGCATATGTACAGTTCACTATCTTCTTCAGTTCTGAAAAAGTGCAGAACTTTGTAATCAGAAAATGTTTCATCCTCAACCAATGACTTTTGAAACGAGTGGGATTTTTGGACATTAAAGGGCTTATTATGATAAATGGCGCTTGTATTGGTTTCTTTAATATTATGAAAATTAAATTTACTTTGAACATATCGTATGAGACCGAAGGCCGATTGATTTAAATGTTTATGTGTCCTCTAACTGGTGCATAGAATTACCGTAATTACATATATATATGTATGTATATATATATGACAAAGCGAACTGAAGTAAAGTGCATGTAGAACTTAACGTAACCTTACAAATATTTCTCTCCTCTCGTCTTCATTATACAGAATTATTTATACAAACGACCAGAGATGGGAAGACGGTAATGTATTGCTTTTGGAATGCACTGTCACTTGAAGCCTTTAAAGCCCAGTGGTTACTATACGTACCACCACGTTTAACATTCAACAATTCTACTTTCTGCCCACACAGTGTATTTATGTGTTTTGTGTGGATCTCAGAACAAACAGCGATTATTTCACTGTACAACATTAACTGACTGGTTTGTATAACTGAGACGGAGTGTGTTTACTGCGCGGTACGGACTGTATTTATGTGTTTTGTGTGGATCTCAGAACAAACAGCGATTATTTCACTGTACAACATTAACTGACTGGTTTGTATAACTGAGACGGAGTGTGTTTACTGCGCGGTACGGACTGTATTTATGTGTTTTGTGTGGATCTCAGAACAAACAGCGATTATTTCACTGTACAGCATTAACTGACTGGTTTGTATAACTGAGACGGAGTGTGTTTACTGCGCGGTACGGACTGTATTTATGTGTTTTGTGTGGATCTCAGAACAAACAGCGATTATTTCACTGTACAACATTAACTGACTGGTTTGTATAACTGAGACGGAGTGTGTTTACTGCGCGGTACGGACTGTATTTATGTGTTTTGTGTGGATCTCAGAACAAACAGCGATTATTTCACTGTACAACATTAACTGACTGGTTTGTGTAACTGAGGCGGAGTGTGTTTACTGCGCGGTACGGACTGTATTTATGTGTTTTGTGTGGATCTCAGAACAAACAGCGATTATTTCACTGTACAACATTAACTGACTGGTTTGTATAACTGAGACGGAGTGTGTTTACTGCGCGGTACGGACTGTATTTATGTGTTTTGTGTGGATCTCAGAACAAACAGCGATTATTTCACTGTACAACATTAACTGACTGGTTTGTATAACTGAGACGGAGTGTGTTTACTGCGCGGTACGGACTGTATTTATGTGTTTTGTGTGGATCTCAGAACAAACAGCGATTATTTCACTGTACAGCATTAACTGACTGGTTTGTATAACTGAGACGGAGTGTGTTTACTGCGCGGTACGGACTGTATTTATGTGTTTTGTGTGGATCTCAGAACAAACAGCGATTATTTCACTGTACAACATTAACTGACTGGTTTGTATAACTGAGACGGAGTGTGTTTACTGCGCGGTACGGACTGTATTTATGTGTTTTGTGTGGATCTCAGAACAAACAGCGATTATTTCACTGTACAACATTAACTGACTGGTTTGTGTAACTGAGGCGGAGTGTGTTTACTGCGCGGTACGGACTGTATTTATGTGTTTTGTGTGGATCTCAGAACAAACAGCGATTATTTCACTGTACAACATTAACTGACTGGTTTGTATAACTGAGACGGAGTGTGTTTACTGCGCGGTACGGACTGTATTTATGTGTTTTGTGTGGATCTCAGAACAAACAGCGATTATTTCACTGTACAACATTAACTGACTGGTTTGTATAACTGAGACGGAGTGTGTTTACTGCGCGGTACGGACTGTATTTATGTGTTTTGTGTGGATCTCAGAACAAACAGCGATTATTTCACTGTACAACATTAACTGACTGGTTTGTATAACTGAGACGGAGTGTGTTTACTGCGCGGTACGGACTGTATTTATGTGTTTTGTGTGGATCTCAGAACAAACAGCGATTATTTCACTGTACAGCATTAACTGACTGGTTTGTATAACTGAGACGGAGTGTGTTTACTGCGCGGTACGGACTGTATTTATGTGTTTTGTGTGGATCTCAGAACAAACAGCGATTATTTCACTGTACAACATTAACTGACTGGTTTGTGTAACTGAGGCGGAGTGTGTTTACTGCGCGGTACGGACTGTATTTATGTGTTTTGTGTGGGATCTCAGAACAAACAGCGATTATTTCACTGTACAACATTAACTGACTGGTTTGTATAACTGAGACGGAGTGTGTTTACTGCGCGGTACGGACTGTATTTATGTGTTTTGTGTGGATCTCAGAACAAACAGCGATTATTTCACTGTACAACATTAACTGACTGGTTTGTATAACTGAGATAGAGTGTGTTTACTGCGCGGTACGGTCTGAATCTTTAAATATAATTTGAGATCGACTTAAAAGGTTACTGACAGCAACGCCCTTGTTTTATTCTGACTTTATGACAACAATATTTGCGTGGTGAAGCTAAAGTGCGTGGGCTAGCATGCGAGAGAAGAGAAACGCGTAAGAAGTGTGTGTTCTTATTTTGCCACAGTCCAAACCCTTATTAACAAACTCACTACGACACCAATTCTCGTAAATTTCCAGCCAACATATTTACATTTACTGTAATGAAATTACACGAATATGATGCAGTGAACGCTTGAAGTAACGATAAAAAGAGTTACAATATCAACTGTTCAACAGTCTCCATATAACGGGTAGTAACGGGAGAAAACGGCGATTATGACGACGACGAGGTAAAGCTGTCCATACCATCACTTAACCAACACACCATAGCTGTATTTAAAGCAGCTTCCTTATACTCGATACTAGATTAAGGCGAGTCGTTAGCTTCACGCTACGGCTGCTTTACGCCACCTGCACACTGAATACCAGACTGGGTGGGCCCAAGAACCGCTATGCAGCAACAGAACAAGCTATGACCCTGACAGAAGTCTAAGTGCTAGCACAGTCACTGCAGCAACTGAGCTACTGCGGCTTTTACTTCATGATAGCCAATAGCGTGTTAGCTACCTGCGTGAAATATATCTGCTGTCAACCTGAAAACAAAGTCGTTACTTCGAGGTTCGGTTCGCTTTGCGATTACAGCATTCCATACTGACGAAACATAAGGCACGGCCGAACTCCTCAAGACTGTACCGCGATCATCCAGCTACGAGCCGGGCGGACGGCGCAGCGCTGCGCGGGCCACCTGCTTCGTCATCACGCGGTGAAATTCATCACAGACCCGGCAGCCTAGATACCGCGAGATTTGTGCGTGTCGCGTGCAACAGACTTGAGGAGACCTGAAAGACAATGGTGGAAAGTCCCGCCCTGATTTTCGAATTTTAATTTATTTCTTAATATATTACAATATATTATGGTTTGAAACCTAGTGGCAAATACACGTACACCTTCTATAAACCGAAAAACTTTACACGCTGCCCACACAGTGTATTTATGTTTTGTGTGGATCTCAGAACAAACAGCGATTATTTCACTGTACAACATTAACTGACTGGTTTGTATAACTGAGACGGAGTGTGTTTACTGCGCGGTACGAACTGTATTTATGTGTTTTGTGTGGATCTCAGAACAAACAGCGATTATTTCACTGTACAGCATTAACTGACTGGTTTGTATAACTGAGACGGAGTGTGTTTACTGCGCGGTACGGACTGTATTTATGTGTTTTGTGTGGATCTCAGAACAAACAGCGATTATTTCACTGTACAACATTGACTGGTTTGTATAACTGAGACGGAGTGTGTTTACTGCGCGGTACGGACTGTAGTTATGTGTTTTGTGTGGATCTCAGAACAAACAGCGATTATTTCACTGTACAACATTAACTGACTGGTTTGTATAACTGAGACGGAGTGTGTTTACTGCGCGGTACGGACTGTATTTATGTGTTTTGTGTGGATCTCAGAACAAACAGCGATTATTTCACTGTACAACATTAACTGACTGGTTTGTATAACTGAGACGGAGTGTGTTTACTGCGCGGTACGGACTGTATTTATGTGTTTTGTGTGGATCTCAGAACAAACAGCGATTATTTCACTGTACAACATTAACTGACTGGTTTGTATAACTGAGACGGAGTGTGTTTACTGCGCGGTACGGACTGTATTTATGTGTTTTGTGTGGATCTCAGAACAAACAGCGATTATTTCACTGTACAACATTAACTGACTGGTTTGTATAACTGAGACGGAGTGTGTTTACTGCGCGGTACGGACTGTATTTATGTGTTTTGTGTGGATCTCAGAACAAACAGCGATTATTTCACTGTACAACATTAACTGACTGGTTTGTATAACTGAGACGGAGTGTGTTTACTGCGCGGTACGGACTGTATTTATGTGTTTTGTGTGGATCTCAGAACAAACAGCGATTATTTCACTGTACAACATTAACTGACTGGTTTGTATAACTGAGACGGAGTGTGTTTACTGCGCGGTACGGACTGTATTTATGTGTTTTGTGTGGATCTCAGAACAAACAGCGATTATTTCACTGTACAACATTAACTGACTGGTTTGTATAACTGAGACGGAGTGTGTTTACTGCGCGGTACGGACTGTATTTATGTGTTTTGTGTGGATCTCAGAACAAACAGCGATTATTTCACTGTACAACATTAACTGACTGGTTTGTATAACTGAGACGGAGTGTGTTTACTGCGCGGTACGGACTGTAGTTATGTGTTTTGTGTGGATCTCAGAACAAACAGCGATTATTTCACTGTACAGCATTAACTGACTGGTTTGTATAACTGAGACGGATTGTGTTTACTGCGCGGTACGGACTGTATTTATGTGTTTTGTGTGGATCTCAGAACAAACAGCGATTATTTCACTGTACAGCATTAACTGACTGGTTTGTATAACTGAGACGGAGTGTGTTTACTGCGCGGTACGGACTGGGTCTTTAAACACAATTTACAATAACGTCAGTTTAAACAATTTATGATCGTACATTATGAGCGAAGTCAACAAACTCTACACTGACTAACACACCAACGCTTCACCCAAGATGACTCACAATCAGCTTCCAGTTTGTGGATAAACTAGGCCATTACAGTCAACACGTTTAACAAAGTTTGACAGGTGTTCTCCAATTTGGAATGTAGAGATTACAATCGAAATTTTCTTTGCTGTATGTTGGGATTGCGCAAAGCTAATCGCAGCATAAATTACATAGAGCATAGTCATCAATTATTAAGCAAAACGTGTTTGAAACTAAAGTTGTACGCTTGAATGAACTCTGTCAAGCTAATATTATACAGGGTCCTTCTTTTATTTGACAAGTATTGTTTGTCACTACCGACCGCAATTCAGCCGCGCGTGTGAGCGGTCGTCTGAGCGGTCTACGTTAAAACGACAAACGTGCCGACAAAAAACAAAAAAACATATTAATGAGACAAGAAAAATGACCCCACATAGGTTGGTTTGTACGCTTCCATCATGGTTTTTCTTCGTAAATAATTACGCTCTTAACGAACCACGTTCTCTACGTATCTCGCCAACTTCACTTTTTAGATATTAACCAATTTTCATGACACGTGAAATAAAAACTACACCATTAGAGAATATTCCGAGGCTGTAATTTATAGTTGCATGCAATCGGTAATAACAATATGGCGGACTGAATTCGGAAGACGTGACGAGGAGTGGTGACGTCTATATAAGTGTCCTGAAGTTGAAATCATCATGAAATACCGCCGGAGGCATGTGTGTCTGTCTGTTGTGAGTGTTGTGTGTTGTCAGGTAGAGGTCTGTGCACGGGCTGATCACTCGTCCAGAGGAGTCCTACCGCGAGTGTGGTGTGTCTGAGTATGATCGTGAAGCCTCGAAAAATGAGGCGGCCTAGGCCCCCAAGGGGCTGTCGAGCCATTGAAAAGAAATCATCACGAATAATTATGCTATTTGTGTTACACTGACATTTTGTAGAATGTAAACTTTTAATAAAAGAGACATTCGGTGCTACGTTAGTGCTAGTGTTACGTTAGTGCTAGTGTTAGGCTTGTGACATTTGTGCTGTTACAGGGCACATGGCAGTTACGTTAGTGCTAGTGTTAGGCTTGTGACATTTGTGCTCTTACAGGGCACATGGCAGTTACGTTAGTGCTAGTGTTAGGCTTGTGACATTTGTGTTCTTACAGGGCACATGGCAGTTACGTTAGTGCTAGTGTTAGGCTTGTGACATTTGTGTTCTTACAGGGCACATGGCAGTTACGTTAGTGCTAGTGTTAGGCTTGTGACATTTGTGCTCTTACAGGGCACATGGCAGTTACGTTAGTGCTAGTGTTAGGCTTGTGACATTTGTGCTCTTACAGGGCACATGGCAGTTACGTTAGTGCTAGTGTTAGGCTTGTGACATTTGTGCTGTTACAGGGCACATGGCAGTTACGTTAGTGCTAGTGTTAGGCTTGTGACATTTGTGCTCTTACAGGGCACATGGCAGTTACGTTAGTGCTAGTGTTAGGCTTGTGACATTTGTGCTGTTACAGGGCACATGGCAGTTACGTTAGTGCTAGTGTTAGGCTTGTGACATTTGTGCTCTTACAGGGCACATGGCAGTTACGTTAGTGCTAGTGTTAGGCTTGTGACATTTGTGCTGTTACAGGGCACATGGCAGTTACGTTAGTGCTAGTGTTAGGCTTGTGACATTTGTGCTCTTACAGGGCACATGGCAGTTACGTTAGTGCTAGTGTTAGGCTTGTGACATTTGTGCTGTTACAGGGCACATGGCAGTTACGTTAGTGCTAGTGTTAGGCTTGTGACATTTGTGCTCTTACAGGGCACATGGCAGTTACGTTAGTGCTAGTGTTAGGCTTGTGACATTTGTGCTGTTACAGGGCACATGGCAGTTACGTTAGTGCTAGTGTTAGGCTTGTGACATTTGTGCTCTTACAGGGCACATGGCAGTTACGTTAGTGCTAGTGTTAGGCTTGTGACATTTGTGCTGTTACAGGGCACATGGCAGTTACGTTAGTGCTAGTGTTAGGCTTGTGACATTTGTGCTCTTACAGGGCACATGGCAGTTACGTTAGTGCTAGTGTTAGGCTTGTGACATTTGTGCTGTTACAGGGCACATGGCAGTTACGTTAGTGCTAGTGTTAGGCTTGTGACATTTGTGCTCTTACAGGGCACATGGCAGTTACGTTAGTGCTAGTGTTAGGCTTGTGACATTTGTGCTGTTACAGGGCACATGGCATGAACAGTTTATCTACGTACTGTGCGAATTATGCTGTTCAAGAAGCGTCGTGAGGAAGGAAAAAAAAAGGAGAAGCACTGTCGTGGAACATAAAACCACGAGGACCGCCCGGAATGTAACCAGTCAAAATGTTATAACCACGACGTTACAGTGTCGCCAGATTTAGGTATTTAAAAGGCGTTCTGTTAATGCAGCGTATAATCAGCGCAGGGAAGTGAACAGCTAGTTCTGCCAGGTTGTGTCACCCGCAAGAAGTTGTGTGACGACGGTGCGATGTTGCCATGTGTCAGCAGGAAGGTACTGCAGTGTGTAACTGCGTGTACAGCAACTTGTGCGACAGATGTTAGTCTACGACTGCAACCTCTCATACACGTTGTAACTACAGATGTGTTACAGCATCACTTCCTTTGTCCGCCCCAACAAACAGTGGAATCGAACTGCAAACATGTGCTTCCTACTTCTGATGTGCGTATGTATACATGATGCGTGTATACATACGCACATAAAATGTAAATCTAACGAGTAACTTAATTCTATAGAAAACTGACTGTCCTACCAAAGGCTACAGACAGAAGAAAACGCAGGTCGTATAATTTAATTCGGCTGTCACCCACAGCAATTCGTAGCAAATGTCAGTTTTCGGAATAATAATAATAACAATAATAATAATATCAAATATACCTACAATAACCAAGTACTGTTAAATATATATATGAAATTAAAATCCCGTTAAAATACAATTTAGCAGTAAAAATAAACCACATAGCATCAAGAACAAAAAAATCCTCACCAAGGTCAATAGTGTGTCTATTACAAAAATACAAAAACTGTCAAATTCTGCTCACCATAACAACCACGCACTTTCCAAGCTATACAATATTAACTGAAACTCGGCCAATACAATGTTACATACGTTGCACAGTTGAAGAAGATCAATAAATGAACTAGATAGAAACAAATTTCGAACACTGGAGACGGTGGTGACGTCGTGTTCATGTTACGTCGTGTTCATGTTACGTCGTGATCATATTACGCAATCCGCTCACTCGCCACAAATAAAGAAATAATACAGAATGCTAGGACATGATTTCTGAAATCGGCAACTGTTTGTTTAACGTGACTCGAAAGCATTTAACAGCAAATCAGCCTCAAACATGTTTCTGTGACATCAAGGCGACAGTACGCACAGCTCATTAACCCTCTACAACCCAGTGGTTACTATATGTACCACCAGTTTAACATTCAACAATTCTACGTTCTGCCCACACAGTGTATTTATGTGTTTTGTGTGGATCTTAGAAAAAACAGCATTTATTTCACTGTACAACATTAACTGACTGGTTTGTGTAACTGAGACGGAGTGTGTTTACTGCGCGGTACGGACTGGATTATGTGTTTTGTGTGGATCTCAGAACAAACAGCGATTATTTCACTGTACAGCATTAACTGACTGGTTTGTGTAACTGAGACGGAGTGTGTTTACTGCGCGGTACGGACTGTATTTATGTGTTTTGTGTGGATCTCAGAACAAACAGCGATTATTTCACTGTACAACATTAACTGACTGGTTTGTATAACTGAGACGGAGTGTGTTTACTGCGCGGTACGGACTGTATTTATGTGTTTTGTGTGGATCTCAGAACAAACAGCGATTATTTCACTGTACAGCATTAACTGACTGGTTTGTATAACTGAGACGAGTGTGTTTACTGCGCGGTACGGACTGTATTTATGTGTTTTGTGTGGATCTCAGAACAAACAGCGATTATTTCACTGTACAGCATTAACTGACTGGTTTGTATAACTGAGACGGAGTGTGTTTACTGCGCGGTACGGACTGTATTTATGTGTTTTGTGTGGATCTCAGAACAAATAGCGATTATTTCACTGTACAGCATTAACTGACTGGTTTGTATAATTGAGACGGAGTGTGTTTACTGCGCGGTACGGACTGTATTTATGTGTTTTGTGTGGATCTCAGAACAAACAGCGATTATTTCACTGTACAACATTAACTGACTGGTTTGTATAACTGAGACGGAGTGTTTACTGCGCGGTACGAACTGTATTTATGTGTTTTGTGGGATCTCAGAACAAACAGCGATTATTTCACTGTACAACATTAACTGACTGGTTTGTATAACTGAGACGGAGGTGTTTACTGCGCGGTACGAACTGTATTTATGTGTTTTGTGTGGATCTCAGAACAAACAGCGATTATTTCACTGTACAACATTAACTGACTGGTTTGTATAACTGAGACGGAGTGTTTACTGCGCGGTACGAACTGTATTTATGTGTTTTGTGTGGATCTCAGAACAAACAGCGATTATTTCACTGTACAACATTAACTGACTGGTTTGTATAACTGAGACGGAGTGTGTTTACTGCGCGGTACGGACTGAGTCTTTAAATATAGTTCAGGTGAATCTTAGACTGTAAACAGTTAAGCTGACTCATTCTACACTCATTCCTCTGTTCGCCCAAGTCCAATTTCAAGGCCAAGCTGCAATATGGTAGGGCGAAGTAACCGCGCAACAGTGCTGGCACGGACACCAAATCCGTGAACTTAACACCATTATAATGTTCACGTCTCACCTAAATGCTAATAACTATAAATTATTTACTTTCATTGCTTGAGCTACTAGCAACATCACTCTGTATCAGAATGAAACTGCGGTTCTATACTTAACTGCAATAAACAGCCAAATTTCAGGACAGCGCAGAATTGCGCCGACGGCAGATAACATAAAACGTATCTGGACAATCAACTTTATTGAAATTTCCCACAAAGCGGACTTTGTCATGCGAAAAAGTGCTTTCATTTAAATCAGGACGAATTTCCAATGTATAAAACACGATCTGGTATGTGCATTAACCCTTAGATTAAATTTAAACTTTCATGTCGATTAACATAGGTCATTCGGAGACACTCAGCGGTATGGATACAGAAATGCACAGAACAAACTGCGAGAACGATTAGCAATTCAAATTTGCCTTTATTGCAAAGAGAAAGTTTCATGCAGATATTTACTGATAATCTGACACATGTGGCAGTAATGTCCATAAAAACACACAGCTTTATATTCCCCGCCTTTGACAATGGACATCTGCACATTGCTCTGTTACGCAACTATCAGTGTGTTCGTTTACTTTCTTCGGAATACACTCAATATGTCGAAATTTTCAGCACAATATTTATTCACCCCAAAACTTGAAAATTTAAACTTGTATAACTGAAATGTTATTTAAAAGCGAATTTCATTTGGAATTGTTCATACGTCGAAAAAAAAAATTGAATATTTATGAGAAATGTAGCACTCGTCTCGGAAGTGACATGTCATAATCGGCTAAATGACACTTGACCTTCCGGCCTACAAATTGACAGAGCGACAACGCAGCTCCGAGTTCCTCCACGTTCCGTCTCTTAACACAAAACATACGATTCCCGACGGGCACAAGGGACTTTCAGATTCCCCTGAAACGTCCAGACCAGCCTCCTAGTCAATGTGTATCGGGTGCGTGAAGCTGACCTCATCTGCACCCAAATCCGTGGTTAAGAATGAGTGGAGGTTACCTTCAATCCCCCAGGGACAAATTTACCTTCACTTTCAGCACGGAAGACACAATTTGACCGTTCAACCGCACTAAACAAGCAACTTCTGATACTTCGGAACGTTCAACCGCACTATACAAGCAACTTCTGATACTTCGGAACGTTCAACCGCACTATACAAGCAACTTCTGATACTTCAGAAAGACTGTAAATGCACAGTAATCGTGCTGCGACATACGGAGCCGTTCTGTTTATAAACAGTCATAATTACAGTCGCAATAACATCGCCTTGAATTCGGCAACTTCAAAACATTCATTTGTTAGAGCGATGGGACAAGCGGCGCTACTTGTTCACATACTGCAATACCATAACTATGCCTGTTCACATACTGCAATACCATAACTATGCCTGTTCACATACTGCAATACCATAACTATGCCTGTTCACATACTGCAATACCATAACTACGCCTGTTCACATACTGCATCATACTATCTGTTACATACTGCAATACCATAACTATGCCTGTTCACATACTGCAATACCATAACTAGCCCGTCACATACGCACCATAACATGCCGTTCACATACTGCAATACCATAACTATGCCTGTTCACATACTGCATTACCATAACTATGCCTGTTAACATACTGCAATACCATAACTATGCCTGTTCACATACTGCAATACCATAACTATGCCTGTTCACATACTGCAATACCATAACTATGCCGTTCACATACTGCAATACCATAAATATGCCTGTTCACATACTGCAATACATACTATGCGTCAATGCAATACCATAACTATGCCTGTTCACATACTGCAATACCATAACTATGCCTGTTCACATACTGCAATACCATAACTATGCCTGTTCACATACTGCAATACCATAACCATGCCTGTTCACATACTGCAATAGCATAACTATGCCTGTTCACATACTGCAACAGCATAACTATGCTGTTCACATACTGCAACCATAATATGCCTGTTCACATACTGCAAACCATAACTATGCCTGTTCACATACTGCAACCATACTAGCTGTCACATACTGCATACCATAACTATGCCTGTTCACATACTGCAATACCATAACTATGCCTGTTCACATACTGCAACAGCATAACTATG
Source organism: Reticulitermes speratus (assembly GCA_021186555.1). Taxonomy (NCBI): domain Eukaryota; kingdom Metazoa; phylum Arthropoda; class Insecta; order Blattodea; family Rhinotermitidae; genus Reticulitermes; species Reticulitermes speratus. The sequence continues at coordinate 730,735 of JAJKFL010000002.1, forward strand.
CCTATTCACATACTGCAACAGCATAACTATGCCTGTTCACATACTGCAATACATAACTATGCCTGTTCACATACTGCAATACCATAACTATGCCTGTTCACATACTGCAATACCATAACTATGCCTGTTCACATACTGCAATACCATAACTATGCCTGTTCACATACTGCAATACCATAACTATGCCTGTTCACATACTGCAATACCATAACTATGCCTGTTCACATACTGATAACCATAACTATGCCTGTTCACATACTGAATACATAACTATGCTGTCATACTGCAAGCAACTGCTATCACATACTGCAACAGCATAACTATGCCTGTTCACATACTGCAACAGCATAACTATGCCTGTTCACATACTGCAACAGCATAACTATGCCTGCTCACATACTGCAACAGCATAACTATGCCTGATATTCTGTGTGAACGCAGACTTCAGTACATTAAAATTCAACATTCTACGGCGGTAGCCTATCACTCTCTCATACTAAATCAAATCACCGTTTGATATCTTACACGACAATCTGCTATCTAACGCGACACTAACTATGCTCTAACAAAATTCTGCTCATCATTCACTATCAAAACTTTTACACTCGCGATCAACGTGAACTCTAAACCGAACACAGCCTATTGCTCGATCATCACTGATGCTTCCGGCCTTAACTTTCGTCTTTATGGTGCAGTAACAAACTAGCTCTATGTTACCAAACATAGGTCATTTATGTAACTGCATACTTTGAAGATAACTTCAGTCCACAAAAATGTTTCAGCTGCTCTGAAGATACGAGATATAATCGGACGCACAAAATGGCGACGACGCGCCCAGTAACGGCTGTCGACGCTACGAAACCTCCTCTTCCTCCTCCGAGGCGACGTCGGGTCTCCTTTACCCGCCCCCTTTTCCTCCTGTCCTAAAAAATACTTGCAAGGCCCCCCGTACCAATCACGACGCGATTCCCAAGACACTATAAGCTCTAATTGATACAAATTAGCTCTGGTGTCCCGGTAAATAATAGAACTAATTAGATCAAAAACCAGTATCAACGAACACTCATACTTTATAAGCGAAATTCAGCTCAGGAGGAAGGATCACGTCCGCCCTTACTACGAAGTCTGGCTAATTCAATAATTGGAAAGCAATCTAAGCGTGAAAGGCTACAAGTAAAAATTGTTAATTTGTGCGTAATGAAGCAGAACGGTGGCGGTGGAGGGAGACACACAACGTCCTAAAAATATCGTCTGCTTTTAAAACAAAGCGAAAGTGCGATGAGAAATTACGAAAGACAAAGTGGGGCCTGCTGATGGAGAAACTGCGATACTGTTTTGTTAAGTTGACGTGCTTAACACTAAATACTGGCGGTTGCCTCATGCACAATAATGTTGTTTAACGTTCAACAAATTACTCAAATTACGTTCTGCCCACACAATTATTTATGTGTTTTGTGTGGATCTCAGAACAAACAGCGATTATTTCACTGTACAGCATTAACTGACTGGTTTGTATAACTGAGACGGAGTGTGTTTACTGCGCGGTACGGACTGTATTTATGTGTTTTGTGTGGATCTCAGAACAAACAGCGATTATTTCACTGTACAACATTAACTGACTGGTTTGTATAACTTAGACGGAGTGTGTTTACTGCGCGGTACGGACTGTATTTATGTGTTTTGTGTGGATCTCAGAACAAACAGCGATTATTTCACTGTACAACATTAACTGACTGGTTTGTATAACTGAGACGGAGTGTGTTTACTGCGCGGTACGGACTGTATTTATGTGTTTTGTGTGGATCTCAGAACAAACAGCGATTATTTCACTGTACAACATTAACTGACTGGTTTGTATAACTGAGACGGAGTGTGTTTACTGCGCGGTACGGACTGTATTTATGTGTTTTGTGTGGATCTCAGAACAAACAGCGATTATTTCACTGTACAACATTAACTGACTGGTTTGTATAACTGAGACGGAGTGTGTTTACTGCGCGGTACGAGCTGAGTGTTTAACAATAATTCTTGTTAGTCTTAGTCTTCAAACGGTCACAGAGCGCTGCAGCTATTGCACTGTTTGTGGAGAGTAATAATTTCATATTTTCGATAAATTCCAGCTCTATCCTTCACTAGCCCTAAGATACAACAAAGAAAATTTAATAAAAACTGCTGAAGGCCGCACAAAATGCCATATTTTTAAACTGGTGTTCACCTAAGTTGATATTCAGAAGGCCATCTGAACCCGTAAATTAATTTGAATCACGGCTAAAATACGTCCGAATCAAATCAAATGCCATCAATGTTTTCTTTTACGAATTTCTTCCATAAATATAATGACAAAATTGTATTTAACAGTTACAAGTCACAGCCCTCAGATTTATTTAAACATTTATATATAGTAATTCACAATACGGTTCCGCAGCAACAACAATCACGTAGTGCTCACTATTATTTCTTCCTCGTTACAAGTTTCGGCAGGAAACTGGCATCCTCGGGCGTTAACGTTGCTAATGTCAATACGTATATGACTCACTATTGCAATGCTACGGCCGTTCAACATCTCTGCCGGAACTAGCAGCGAGAACCAAATATCGTACAGTGCGTACTATACGTCTGTTGTACGACCGTCAACATACGGCAACTCATTTGTCAGTCCATCGTACATCAGACGCAAGTACGACATTCCTAACATGTACATGTTGCGTGTTTAAGTAGCCAGACAACGGCGACAACTGCCGATACGTCATCGCCAGTGTCGTTACGGCCGCACATTCTACTCTGAACAGAGCAATGAGGCATGTTGGGAATATCCCTAAAATACAGGGCATACACAAAAGAATGGTGCGGTTTTAATAGTGAACACTATTAAAACCGCACCATTCTTTTGTGTATGCCCTGTATTAGCGAGGGGCTTAAAATCTACCGGACTGTAGACATAACGGGACTGTTGAGGTGGAATTTGGAGACAAGAAATCGGGAACTTAAAACGGGTTGAATAACTTAATAAAAAATATAGAAAAGTAGGCCCGTATGAAGAACAGGAAACACGTGAAATGGGCTGCTAACTTATCGGCAAACCGCGTACAACGAAGTCGTTCTTATTCAGTGCGTAATGCGTTTATACACCTGCGAGAAATATGGCAGAAACATTACTGTCCACGGATAAGTGTTACGTTCTTCCGAGGCATTTTTCGTTTCAACAACTTATCGTGTTCCACATGAGATAAACGCAGAGAAGTAGGTCGACAAATGTCCGTATATTAAGTTGTATCAGATTACGTGAATATTCGGACACAGAAGGGCGGACAGTTATTTTAACAGGCATTCGGCCGGAGCGTGAACACTGTTAAAGCAAACGCCAGGAACATGTTCAGTTATTTTGCAATAAGAACACACTGCTGTAAAAAACCTTAACATGTGTTGTGCGTAGCGCTGCGCTCGAAAATACTACTCGGATATATATATATAACATTCGCCTATCAGTGTCTTCGGCATACATTTTTCACAACGATCTTTTCCTAAAGAAACAGTGCATATAAGTGCGACTTCAGCTTGAAACAGAGTATTATCAAGATATCCTGCAGTTTATCTTTAACCCTTTAAACACGAAGCGTAAACCGTTTCATTTAAAGACCCAGTCCGTACCGCGCAGTAAACACTTTTCATCTTTAAACACGAAACGTAAACCGTTTCATTTAAGACCCAGTCCGTACGCGCAGTAACACTTTCATTTTTAAACACGAACGTAAACCGTTTCATTAAGACCTCCGTACCGCGCAGTAAACACTTTCATCTTTAGACACAAACGTAACCGTTTAATTTAGACCCAGTCCGTACGCGCAGTAAAACACTTTTCATTCCGTTACAAAAACAAATCAAGTTAGTTATACAAGACAAAAGTCGCTGTTTGCTGTAATATAAATACAAAACACATAAATACAGTGTGGGCAGAACGTACAGTTTGTGAATGTTAAAACTGTTGGTGTATCGAGTAACCGTTAGGCTTTAACAGGTTAGCAACTATCGTCTGTCACTTGCCACCGCTACGAGAAAACAACCGACATTAAATGGCAAGTGGTAGTTGAGCAGGTGTTCAAGATTATCGCTAATTATATACAGCAATCTCTGGACACCTACAGTCTGTGCCGACCTCAGCATCAGTACACTTACAACTGCCATCCTCAGGGAGTTTTTAAACCAACTTTTAAAACTACAAAAATATGAAATTTGCCGAAAAATGTTAGAGTGATAAAAGACGATATGTTGTTTATGTTGTAGGTGCATGTAGTTGGTTTAGTAAAATAAAACACGGTGATCAAAATGCACGGAGTAAGCTGTCAGAATACTCTGGATACTATTTGCTCTCGCTGACGTTTCGACAACCCACAACACAAAACTTTTACAAATCAGAGACAACTTGCATAAACCCGTGTTACAAATTAATTTTCGTTCCAGATATAAAATTGAAAAGTGAGGCGGTTAAAATACGCATAATAACCTTCGCTAATACACAACGCATATCCAAGCAGGCTTACTGCATTACGTTACGTTACGTTACAACATATAAATTGTTTAACTGAAGGTACAACAGAATATTCTCGCATGTCAGTCGTCATAAATGTCAGACAATTAGTTACAATAATGGCAGGTGCATTCTTCGAAAATGCAGCTTTGAAAGGGGAGAACTGCAGTAATAGAACTGCACGTAATAGAACTGCACGTAATAGAACTGCATGTAATAGAACTGCACGTAATAGAACTGCACGTAATAGAACTGCATGTAATAGAACTGCACGTAATAGATAAACTGCACGTAATAAACTGCAGTATTAGAACTGCACGTATAGAACTGCAGCGTAATAGAACTGCACGTAATAGAACTGCATGTAAAGAACTGCACGTAATTAGAACTGCACGTAATAGAACTGCACGTAATAGAACTGCACGTAATAGAACTGCACGTAATAGGATTTCAAAATAGAAAATCGATAATTTTATTCTTCTTAAGGCAAAATTGGTGAAGGGTTTTCACAGCAGCACGTACGCAGTTAATCACAGGCGGTAAAGCAAGTTTAGCTTTGACAGACACACATAGTCAGCACACAGTCAGCACACACAGTCAGGACACACAGTCAGCACCGGCCGATTTACTCGCTTAATTCAATACGCCATTTAAACAACCTGGACCGACTTATCTTTGAATCCTCAAATCAAAAACGTTTGTACAATCGTTTGTAATTGCAACATTTGATACTCTTCGCGGAATGTTGGAAATTACAAAAAGTACAATTCAGGATAATAATACTACACTGCATAACACATCTCACGGCCAAAACAGCAATTTTACATCGCAAATTCTTCAAATGTTTGAAGTCATAATGCATCATAATTTTCAAAATATACAAATAAACAAAAAATTAAAAATCTTTCAACATCTCCCTACTTTAAATCGAAATTCGCTTCATCACAGCGATTTAAAACAAATATCAAAAATTCCAGAAGCATCTAAAATTTATTTAATTATAACATACAACTTTATTTCACGGATTCCATATGCAGTCCTACTTACGTGGATGTTGGATCGGGAATTGTGAATTGTATATTTGTATGTATTTGTATGTATTTGTATGTATTTGTATGTATTTGTATGTATTTGTATGTATTATGTATGTATTTTGTATGTATTTGTATGTATTTGTATGTATGTATGTATACGTAATTATTTTTAACACTTTTAAGCATGAAAAACTGGAAATAAACTTTTTCAACCCAATGCTCCCCATTTTCCGAAATAATGTCAGTCTTCGCCCGTTTGTCCTTCTGGTAAGAGCAACATGTAGATAAAGATGAGTATGGAGTATTAGTGGAATATATTGGCACGGGAAAACCGAAGTACTACGAAAAGGGCTGTCCCAGTACCATTTTGTTCACCACAAACACCACATTGACTATCCTGGGATCAAACCCGGGCCTCCGCAGTGAGAGGCCGGCGACAGACAGCCTGAGCCAGGTTCTGCCTTCGAAGCACGAAATTGAAACTGACACTGCATCTCAATTACACAGTCTAAGCGGGTTATGTGGTGCAGGGAGCTGAGACGGACGAAGCTCAAAGCCACTCCGTCAACAAAATGCAGACATCTGTACTTACACGGCAAGTAGCAATGACAGACGGAACTACATCGAACGACCGATCCGATCCGCTGCGTGTTACACCGTGTGGCTAGGCGCCGTGTGGCGAGCGGTAGTCCGGCGACGTGCGTATCTGCTTACAAACGGGATACACCACGTCTGACATAAATACAGCGTCGTTAAATTACCGTACGATGATTAACAGCTACAAAAATGTTTCTTTCACAATTATTAAGCAAATTGACGCTATTTTGGGGCTTATCTCTCTACATGTCACTACGTCGTCAGTATTCTATCACGCCTGTGGGCGTCTGAATTGAAGTTAGTTAGTTAGTTAGTTTGGTTGGTTGACTGTGACATAACTCACTGTAGGTCATGACGGAATAAGGCAGAGGCTGACTATTCAGCGACACACTTAGGGCCCCTAGAGGGCGGATACTGAGAACAAATCCCTGCAATCGGATTACTGTAGCACGTACCTTTTTCACCTGATGAAGGAAACGGAACCAGCTTCCGAAACAATGTTTAATTTTCGTACTATTTATACGATGCGCTACGGAAAGACTGAAAGTGCTGAATGGCTTTGAATTATAACATATACGTTAGTTAGTGCAAGGATAACAAACGGGACTGGCTGGTGACGACTGCTGCTGTCTTTGTTTGCAGAGGAGGCATTTAAATAACAAACAAACAAACTGACTGAGCATTCGGGTCTTCTGCTTGTGACGCTGAGTAACACGTTATTATTTGCCGACGTTTCGGAGAAATGTACAGCCTTTATCTTCAAGTGTCAATGAGTAGGAGTTTCGAGACTCCTTGAGCGTCGGCTTAAGTAACCGGATATAATTCTGCAGGTGACATCCTGTACACCTGCAGCCGTCAGTGGCAGTAACCGGATATAATTCTGCAGGTGACATCCTGTACACCTGCACCGTCAGTGACAGTAACCGGATATAATTCTGCGGGTGACATCCTGTACCCTGCAGCCGTCAGTGACAGTAACCGGATATAATTCTGCAGGTGACATCCTGTACACCTGCAGCCGTCAGTGGCAGTAACCGGATATAATTCTGCAGGTGACATCCTGTACACCTGCAGCCGTCAGTGACAGTAACCGATATAATTCTGCAGGTGACATCCTGTACACTGCAGCCGTCAGTGACAGTAACCGGATATAATTCTGCAGGTGACATCCTGTACACCTGCAGCCGTCAGTGACAGTAACCGATATAATTCTGCAGGTGACATCCTGTACACCTGCAGCCGTCAGTGGCAGTAACCGGATATAATTCTGCAGGTGACATCCTGTACACCTGCAGCGTCAGTGACAGTAACCGGATATAATTCTGCAGGTGACATCCTGTACACCTGCAGCCGTCAGTGACAGTAACCGCGTGCTTGAGGCGCTTGTGAAGTTAAAACAGGACATGAATGACGTCTCGTGAGACATTACAGCACGTATTGTTACATTACAGACGTACGTTACATTACAGCACGTATCGTTACACTACAGCACGTATCGTTACATTACAGCACGTATCGTTACATTACAGCACGTATCGTTACACTACAGCACGTATCGTTACACTACAGCACGTATAGTTACATTACAACACGTATCGCTACACTACAGCACGTATCGTTACATTATAGCACGTATCGTTACATTACAGCACGTATCGCTACATTACAGCACGTATCGCTACATTACAGCACGTATCGCTACATTATCACGACATTCACCGTTACGGTGCCAATGTGTAATTACAGTTGGTCTATTTCCCCCTAATTCGCCAAAGAAAATGTTTTCTTCGTATATATAATTTCTATTTGTTCAAAAAATTTTACAATATTCGAAATAATCTTGAAACAACTTTAAAATCATCATCATTATCATCGGCGCCTTCATTCATATCATTGAACGAAATGCCCACGTTTCCACACAATCAGTACGTCTCATTTCATAATAATACTCTTTATAAAGACAAATGCACTGTCCACCTTAATCCACTCAAGATAAACAACTCTTTTCATAATAATGCACTGAGTTGGTTAGCAAATCTTGATTTAGTCCCGCTAAAAGCGTCTGAAAGCTGAACACGTCATGGCAACTAAAAGTCACACATCTTGTTGCGTGACCAACCATTTCGCATCTTACAGCAGCCCGTCTGTGTTCCGCTCTAACAGGACCCGTCACCCGCGGAAATTCATCGCAACAAGACGTTTATTTGTATCTACGCAGACATCTCAACGCACTACAGCGGTACAACGGAAACGCTGTAGTGCCTTCATAAACAATACCGAACAAATAAGTCTAAGTAACACGCACTCAGCTAATGCTGTGTTAGGCTGCCCGACTTCCAGCGCACAATGAAACTTCAACACTGGCCAGATGCGTCCGCGGAAACACTACGCAGAATTAACGAATCTGGCAACGTACGAGAAAGAAGATTCAGCCTCCTTAGACCTCTGACAGACGCCTCCAATATCCATCGACTATACTACCATAAAATAGTACAGCCTATCGAACGACGCACTTCTTCACGTTCTCGCACAAATCTGTCTAAACTTCTGCCGTTTTCTAGCGTTCTTCAAGGCTCGCTTCTTTGTAGGACGAAGATAAAAAATACGTCACTCGGAGACGTAAGGAGCAGCGCATAGAGGAAAAGAAATTAAAACCGAGAGGAGCAAACAGTCGCCTCAGGTCCTCCAAACGTGTCCCCTACGCCTCAGCCCCTTTACGTTCTTCATTACGCGATAAAGAGCGCCATTACCATTCTTGATGTAGGATTGCAGATGTCACAGATTAAAATCACGCCCGAGAGGAACACCCCTCGCCTGCCTCTTCCAACTCCCATCCCTTACACAGTCGTAAGGGTAAAGACGAAAATGGAAAGGGGTACAAGAATTAAGGACTCTAGACTTAGCTATTGATTTCCGCTTTCATTATTGCTTCTCATTTCTTATCCGTCTTCACGTCTCTTACTTTAAGTAGGTCCTACGTACACCTCCCAGCTAAAATGGTGTTCGTTGCTACTTATAAATAATTTATCACGCAATTCATTGCTCAAGAACTACGCAAGGCCGATTTTAATGTCAAACTTCTGTAAGGCTATGAATTAAATGTTCACTGTGATCGCACTTTTGTATTTAGCACATTGTACTTCATTTGCGAAGAAATTTGTGTCACACAAACCTGCACAAATAACACAGTTATAAAACGATTACAGCTGAACGTCGTTCTTACGAATCTTAAGCCGTTCACAGCCACCAAAACAGCGCACACGTGTCACTTAAACGAGGAGCATTTCGTTACAAGCCGAATGAGAATGTACAAGAATGTACAAGAATGTACAAGAATGTACATCGCAACTGTTGAAGACACTTTCAAGAAGGGTGCACCCGGCGAAAGGCAGGGCGGAAGACCGGGTCAGCGTGACGCGACGCGACGCGCCATCAGGCATCAAAGCGGCCGAAAATTTACTTCTTTACGGAGAACCACTCGGCACTTAGTTTTTGCGTTACCACAGTTACCACAGTTACCACAGTTCGAGCCCCAAGTACAGTTGTTACAATAATACTAGAAGGTCTGTTACGAGCGACGTCGTGACTTAGCGTCCCGATGCCGGAACTCAGCAAGACTTACCGGTATCTGGCAGCAGTGGTATATACCGTCGTTATCACAAAAGGTAAACGTGTCCCTAGCAAGCACGCACTCTTACATGAATATAAATTATGCCGAAACGTCACTAGAGGACTTTGTTACCGTCACGCTGTCTGCAGTATGACTTAACCACGCACGAAGCAAAGTTAGGCGAAGTACTGATTGTCACGAAGTTCGTATTATACATTAACCAAATGCTAGTCAAGACATTGCCTGCGCAGGAGTGACTTAGTTACCAGAAGTGGGGAGAAGAAGTATGAATAGAACTAACTTAGTTTGATGTAAAGAAGAAAAGCTATATAAGGGGAGCGGGGAGGGAGGCACGGAGAGGGGGAGGGATGGAAAAAAGTTTTCAAAACTGTCATAAACTTAAGGCCAACCGAAACTGCGAAGTTGGCCTCCCATATTGACTCCAAGTAAGAAAGAAGTAACTCTGGAGGGGTGTGGTGTGGTAGTCGGAGGTAGTTGGTTGGTAGTTGAGGAACAAGAAGAACAAGTGGTAAAGTTGAGAAAGGATAGGGGTGGGGTTGTTGGGGAGTTGGTCGAGTCAAAAGAAGAGACTTCGAACAAAGTTGCACGCTTTCCTGCTACTATGACTGCAACTAGACGCCTCCTCAACCAACAAGAGGCAAAATTTTTCTAAAATCTTCTCAACAACTTAACTTTGTCTTCAGAAAACGAGAGAGAGAGAGACAGAACGAGGGCGAACAGACCGTTCCCCGCTCCCCGTCAAACTACAAACTAAGTCCCATCAAAAACTAAACTTTGTGCTCCTCGCCATACAAAAAGTACCCGCACAACGCGGTTCCTCAATTCCTTACCTCAGACGCCACAGCGCCGCCAAGGTGAGCATCGCCTGCCCGCGCCGGTGTCTCTGTCTGCAGTTCTTCTGTCGACCGCCCGCCTGGATCGTCTTCCTCTGATCAAGTTGCTTTGCTGGTTGCTGCTACTACCGGTGGACGATGGACTTGGACGTCGTCGTGATGTTGGTCCTATAATCGTCCGGACCGCGCCGCGACGCGCCTACGATTATAGCCGAATGTAACCGAAGCAAGCCGAATTGGGGAGGAGAGTATCTACAGAGAACTAACGCCTGCCTGCAACTCTCTCTAACTATGGTCGACAGCCTTGCCTTCGAGCTGTAGTGCTGGGAGTACAAGGGAGCGCGGGAGGAGAGACGTCGGGAGCCTCAACAGGACAGCGATGACGATGACGATGACGATGACAGCGGTAAGTGAAAGAACCACCCGACGACTAGCAGGTTGTTCGGAGCTCTGGGTTTGCACGTCTGTTCCTGTCCGACGTTGGGCGCAGTTTGTGTGTGTGCGTGCGTGCACGTGTGTGTGGGGGGGAGACACTAGGACCCTATAATTATAAGGGGAGGGAGTGAGAGGGAGTGAGAATCAGGGTGGACGAAACATTGCGGGCAGGAGTGCGATAGCGACAGAGATAGTCTAGAGACGGCAGAGGGGCGAGGTTAGGCTTCAAGCAAGCAGCTATTGATTGTGAGGAGGGGGTGGGGGGGATGCCGTAAGTGCGAGCACTGAGGATTACAGCAACTTGGCCTGCTGCTACTGTTGCGCTCCGTCAGCGCACACAAACCCAACAATTTTCATAAAAAATATATCAATAAGAAAATAATCCAGAAAATTCCCCTCAGAAAATGAAACCGCCTATCAAAGTGTTACTTATATATCGGTTACAAGTGTTACATTTCCCATTGCTTGTTCGTCACATACTAACCAATGCAATATGCATTACCGTAACACACGCACCCTTAGCCGAATTTAGGTACAGCTCATGTCTTCAGTAAAACTGTATGACGTCATCAGATATCACTTTATACTTCTTCAAAGAAAAGTCCATACATGTTTTCTACGCAAGCTAAGACTGCATTCCCGAGATATCGGACCAGCTGTCAGTCTAAAACAGGAGGTTCCGAGCGCCGAAATAGAGCGCGCTGTGAAGTTGAGACACAAAACGGCTGAGATGACTTGACAAGGACTTAATGACGTCTGATAAAACGGGTGAATAACGTACACTAGCGCTTTACAGACCAACATTAACTTGAACTATATTTAAAGACCCAGTCCGTACCGCGCAGTAAACACACTCCGTCTCAGTTATACAAACCAGTCAGTTAATTTTGTACAGTGAAATAATCGCTGTTTGTTCTGAGATCCACACAAAACACATAAATACAGTCCGTACCGCGCAGTAAACACACTCCGTCTCAGTTATACAAACCAGTCAGTTAATTTTGTACAGTGAAATAATCGCTGTTTGTTCTGAGATCCACACAAAACACATAAATACAGTCCGTACCGCGCAGTAAAACACACCCGTCTCAGTTATACAAACCAGTCAGTTAATGTTGTACAGTGAAATAATCACTGTTTGTTCTGAGATCCACACAAAACACATAAATACAGTCCGTACCGCGCAGTAAACACACTCCGTCTCAGTTATACAAACCAGTCAGTTAATGTTGTACAGTGAAATAATCGCTGTTTGTTCTGAGATCCACACAAAACACATAAATACAGTCCGTACCGCGCAGTAAACACACTCCGTCTCAGTTACACAAACCAGTCAGTTAATGTTGTACAGTGAAATAATCGCTGTTTGTTCTGAGATCCACACAAAACACATAAATACAGTCCGTACCGCGCAGTAAACACACTCCGTCTCAGTTATACAAACCAGTCAGTTAATGTTGTACAGTGAAATAATCGCTGTTTGTTCTGAGATCCACACAAAACACATAAATACAGTCCGTACCGCGCAGTAAACACACTCCGTCTCAGTTACACAAACCAGTCAGTTAATGTTGTACAGTGAAATAATCGCTGTTTGTTCTGAGATCCACACAAAACACATAAATACAGTCCGTACCGCGCAGTAAACACACTCCGTCTCAGTTATACAAACCAGTCAGTTAATGTTGTACAGTGAAATAATCGCTGTTTGTTCTGAGATCCACACAAAACACATAAATACAGTCCGTACCGCGCAGTAAACACACTCCGTCTCAGTTATACAAACCAGTCAGTTAATGTTGTACAGTGAAATAATCGCTGTTTGTTCTGAGATCCACACAAAACACATAAATACACTGTGTGGGCAAAACGTAGAATTGTTGAATGTTAAACGTGGTGGTACATATAGTAACCACTGGACTTATTTTTCCTAATATTATATGCCTACACGTGAGCAGTTTATTTAGAAATCTGACATTACACTCCTTTCTTTGTCTCTTGTCTTGATCTACTTATCAAAAACGAAAGACACTCATTTAGCGCACTAATAAGTTAATGTTTCTGCGATGCTAAAGAGGCACTGTCGTGATATATTTCGTTTCTTACGGAAGGATTATCATAATTAAAGAATCCGGACGCAACAAAAAGCTCATGTGATTGCCTTAAGGTTGCATTTAATTACGTTATGCCAGTTACGCTTACACGAAATTTTTTTCCCCCGCTTTTATGCATTCTTAAAAATAGGCGCTTCCGATATTTCCAGGGATTTAAACTCCATTTAAGTACCGCACGACCAACTTGTAGACCCGACGCACTTGCATGGGTTTTCATCATATTAAATAGGAAGTGAATTCCAAACCTCTACACAGTCCGTGCGGCCAACTAGTGCTGCGTGTACACAAACTTACACACAGCACCAGCAAACGGCCGCTCGTTCACTTCCCAGATTAAGCACGCTAGACAGGGTTTTCCGTTAACTCTTGCTTCAGAAATTAAAGAAAAATCAGGGTGGTAGCTCTTTACTGCTGGGTCGGTTGGTAGGATATCTCCCTCTCTCTCTCTCCTCCTACATATATGTGTGACTGGGGGCAGAGGAGGTCTGAAAACGTTGGCTTCATCGGGAGTTAATCCGCTTAATAGATTCTAGTTCGAGTCACTTGCTTTGTTGGTTCGGGAGCATGGGGGGCAGGGGGCATGAACGTGGAAAGGGGGTGGATCTGTGGGGTGGGGGGAGAAATACAGGCGCCATTTTAGGACCATGCCAAACGTGTTTAAAAAATATTGAAAATATACGGTTCCTTGCAATCGTATTTACAAAGTTGGTAAAGTATCGATGTGGCAATCAGAGTTGGTCTGACGTACGTATCAGGCGACCGAGCTGCGAAATATGAACTGCATCACTTGATATAAGCGTTTATAAATGTGTCAGTTATTTTAATTAACTAATTACATTCCTAGACTGAAGGATGAGCTCGCTATCACCAGAATGCTAACTGTGACACTGCACTTAATTCTACGTGTGCTCACACGTGTCATGTACACGTGTGAGCACACGTGTCATGCACAAATCATACACAATGTCGCAGGCTACTCTACAGAACGTGACACGTATTGGTCAATCACGAAGTCACATTTTTCCTTCCCACTTTTTAACAAGTATCACATAAACCTATAAATAATGACATGTGACCATGGTATTACTCAGGTGCATTAAATAGAACCGTTACTAAAGATTCCGTTCTTTTGACATCTGACGCTGCGTTGCTAATTAATTGGCTGCAGACGTTTCGAAGGAACCTACCGCATTTACATTCAATGGTTCAAGTTCACGAAGACTGCTACTTTCATCGTCAGAATTCAAAAGACCGGAATTCTCGGTTACACCGCCGTCGAGACGCCAAGACCCGCAAAACCATTACTGTCCGCATCACTCGGTGCTTCGCACAGACTTAGTTTCATGTGTGGTCAGAATCACAAAGGAGTCCTGTCAGGTCAACGGCGAAGTGTACAAGACGTGTACGAGGTACAGTGTACAGACGTGTACAGACGTGTACAGACGTGTACAGACGTGTACAGACGTGTACAGACGTGTACAGACGTGTACAGACGTGTACAGACGTGACAGACGTGTACAGACGTGTACAGACGTGTACAGACGTGTACAGACGTGTACAGACTGTACAGACGTGTACAGACGTGTACAGACGTGTACAGACTGTACAGACGTGTACAGACGTACAGATGTGTACAGACTGTACGACTGTACAGATGTGTACAGACGTGTACAGACGTGTACAGACGTATACAGACGTGTACAGACGTGTACAGACGTGTACAGACGTTAATGTACAGACGTATCAATGTGACGCACAGTTTGACTGCATACATACTGACATCAGACGGCTTTGTACTGCGTGTGTCTGAGTAATACCTAGACATCTACGAGTTAAGAAGCGGTGTCGTAGCGTAGCGTCCAGACGCGCTGGAAAGAACGTCACACGACATGACGTCCTTCAATGACACGGTGGATCAAGCTACATGCTGTCTTGCTTGATACACGAATGTGGTATGTTCTGAGATTTTGTGGACATCGGGAAGGGGGGGAGGGTTGCAACGCTGATAGTGGCCACCCACGTCATGTCATTTCTTACAAAGTTTCGTAAGACGAATCGTGCACCGAGGGTTGTTTACGTACTGTGTGATAAGTCAGTGACGAAACGTCGAGACAGGGCAACTGTTAGGTAGAGCTGCACCTGTCCGCGCTTTACAGGTGCACAGAAGCTTCAGAGTGTCCGTAGTTAGAGACATACGAGCGGGTCTCACAGCGCCCACAAAATTTCGAAAATTTAAATTAACTTAAATGACAAGTAGTTAAATGTAAACAGTACTTAAGGATATTTCTGGCTTTTTCTAAGAAGAAATTAAGTTCGTATTTGTATTAGAACTTTAAAACACTAAGTGACAGTACTTCTCTATCTAATGGTCCCCGATTCTCGACACAACATTGCTTCTCCCTTATGTACTCCTGATAAGAGCGACGTGAGGATGAGTATACAGCTTTGGTGGAATGATAGTGACGGGGGAAAACTCGGAGAATATCTTGTCCAGTGCCACTTTGTCAGTCATCAATATAACATCGACTAGCTTAGGATCGACGCCAGGCCTCCGAGCTGACAGGCGATCAACCTGCAGAATTACACAACCGCCTAGCAACATCGGCAACTTCGACGACGGACTCGTAAGGCGCGAAGTATATGCTACAGGCGCTACCGTGATTTGTTCAAGTGGCATATACGCTGCCTACGCTGTTCAAGACCAGGAGGAGCGTCTAGCGTAGAGCGAGTGCTGTCGTACGCTACGTCAATCGCTAGTTCTGAAACATAATTACATGTGCGCTTGTGTAGAAGGCACAGCTGCTTAATGTAGAAAGTGGCAGAAAGACAGAATTTCAGTTAAAAGCTCTAAAGGATACGCACACTTACGCAGGTTGTAATATTGTAATAGCTAATGACACACTCTGTGTTACCAACATGACAAAATTCAATTTACCACAGTCATGTCATTAATAAACACTGCATCAAATACACAGTCGTGCACGAACAGTGACGTACGTACACTACATTAGTGTACAATAATCGTGTTCTATACAATACACAATCAGGTCAGTACAGCGAGATACGGTTAGCATTAAGTACTGCAATTACACAGGGTCATGCATGCAATAACATACTTAGGAGCTTCATAAATTTAGCTTTTCACCTAACATGTTCTGTGTTCTTAAACTAATTGGCGGGACACGTAGTATGCACATAAGGAATAAAAAGCGCCAACACAACTTTAATTGGAACATATAAAAGCTAGTAGCCAATTTGGAAGAACTAGAAGTAAATGGTATACCAACTGAAGATTAACCCTTAAGAGATAATGTACTGGTTAGTATCTGGTTAAACTAATTCGCGTTATGCCCAGAGGCAAGCTTAGTGAACAAAGTGTTCAGACTTGTTACTGCATAAACGGCGAACATCAACTTGACTGAGCGACTAAGTCAAACTGACTGCAGCACCGAGTTGCCTATCTGTCAAATGGTCGCTAAATTACTACGAACTAGTAACTAGATCTTGTGCAGTAATAATGTTCGAATGTTCCTAACCAGAGAGGGAGTTGATTATTATTATTATTAGTAGTATTAGTGGTAGTGGAGTAGTAGCAGTAGCAGCATGTTATTGGAAAACAAGGAGATGAAAACGGCTGAAATTTCTCTCAAAAAACTCTTATTATGTATAAATTCTTATCAACAAACACATCATAAACGACAACAAAATTAGAGAACTGACTTTCTTTAACACTTTAAATGCTGAGATCAACCTGATTTATATTTCAATAGCTCGTACCGCGCAGTAAACACACTCCATCTCAGTTATACAAACCAGTCAGTTAATGTTGTACAGTGAAATAATCGCTGTTTGTTCTGAGATCCACACAAAACACATAAATACAGTCCGTACCGCGCAGTAAACACACTCCGTCTCAGTTATACAAACCAGTCAGTTAATGTTGTACAGTGAAATAATCGCTGTTTGTTCTGAGATCCACACAAAACACATAAATACAGTCCGTACCGCGCAGTAAACACACTCCGTCTCAGTTATACAAACCAGTCATTAATGTTGTACAGATAAATAATCGCTGTTTGTTCTGAGATCCACACAAAACCATAAATACAGTCCGTACCGCGCAGTAAACACACTCCGTCTCAGTTATACAAACCAGTCAGTTAATGTTGTACAGATAAATAATCGCTGTTTGTTCTGAGATCCACACAAAACACATAAATACAGTCCGTACCGCGCAGTAAACACACTCCGTCTCAGTTATACAAACCAGTCAGTTAATGTTGTACAGTGAAATAATCGCTGTTTGTTCTGAGATCCACACAAAACACATAAATACAGTCCGTACCGCGCAGTAAACACACTCCGTCTCAGTTATACAAACCAGTCAGTTAATGTTGTACAGATAAATAATCGCTGTTTGTTCTGAGATCCACACAAAACACATAAATACAGTCCGTACCGCGCAGTAAACACACTCCGTCTCAGTTATACAAACCAGTCAGTTAATGCTGTACAGTGAAATAATCGCTGTTTGTTCTGAGATCCACACAAAACACATAAATACACTGTGTGGGCAGAACGTAGAATTTTTTTGCGTGACATCACTGGCTTTAAAGGGTCACGCTTCTCTCTTAACTACTTAAATTAAAAAAAATGTTTTAAATTATATTTCACGACGTTCTATCTTGTTAGTCGACTTTCAGAAAGCTAAGTACCTTCCATCCCCATCTCTGTCACATGCTATACCAATTTTACGACTAAACTTATACCAATCTCTCATGTCCAGTACCGGGCAACGTTAAACATAATTTCGCTCCTGTCCTACCATTATTTGAGCATCATGGGCGGAGGATTCACATTCACAATAAGGGCGATGTTTCTTTTTTTCGTGACGATACGACGTACAAGTCCGGCGCGGGACGTCCATGCCCACGACGCCCGCGTCTCGTAGTCTCACTCGACGCCAGGACGCCTCCGCCTCCTCCATACATAGGCCTATATATCTGCGCAAGCGCCACGCTCCTCCCTTCACGCCCACCAAGGCACACTACCTTACTTTTTTCCCTCCCATCCACCCCCCTCCTCCCCCCAACGCCCCACTCCGCGTCCTATCGCCATTCCCGACAGAAAGTTTGGGAAAAGTTTTACACAATTTTTAACTGATCGTACTCTGGCCTCGTATTTTTTTTTTCAGTCGAATTTTGTATGCTGTAAATTCTAAGGGTCACGGTGTTCCATACCATAATGACGTCAGATGTATCTGATATCAGTCTGAGTCTCCGAGGACAATGGGTTCGAATCTATGTCAGTACACAGGTGAAAGAACTGAGATCGCATATCTTTACACATGTTTACACAATATATTGGAGCAGGCCTCGTCATAAGACGGTTTTAACACGTTCATTCTGCAGTGTCTTACGACAGTCCGTAGGCACTTCCAAAGCGAGTTCTCCACACAGTGCGATCTAGTGCTTCCTCTTTCAATTTACAGTATCTTCTCTTTTCCTTAAGGTCATCCAGTAGCTGCTTACGTCTTCTCCCTCGTCTTCCCGTCATTTCTATCCTTCCCTCTACCTTTCCTTCAATCACATGTTTCAGAAGGCAGTTTCTACGCAAGATGTGACCAATCCAGTTAGCCTTTCTTCTTTTTATTGTATGTACGATATTCCTCTCCTCCTTCACTCTGTGTAATACTTCTTCATTTCTCACACGATCGGTCCAACTGATCTTCTCCATTCTTCTCCAGCACCACATATCAAAACTTTCCAGATACTTCCGATCTACTTTCCAAGTGTCCACGTGTCCACTTTAACAAACCATCCGCACACAAATCTAAGGGTGAAAAAGTTTTAAAAAAATTTAGAAGTCACTTCAAAATTTTAGGCTCCAAAAGGTGAAGGGATGCAAGTTGCACACTGAGGGCCCACAGATGTCCGACGCCACGGTACACAATTTAGTCTCCCGGACGACCCAGCGCCCGGGATTTGTGCAACCCTGCGCCAATCTACACAACTTTACATCATGCGTACATGCGTGTCCTCACAACTTTACATCATGCGTACATGCGTGTCCTCACAACTTTACATCATGCGTACATGCGTGTCCTCACAACTTTCGTTAATAAAGTACTATTTTCTTGCAAACGTAGCTCAAAACCGACATTTTTGACGGGTAGGGGGGGGGGCGAGGATAACTCAAAACTGAACACTTTTATGAATTATTCGTCGTGCAAGAGCGATATAAAGTTAACTCACACACAACTGTGAAAAGTAATCAGAAACACTGAAACGAAATGTTTTAATTAGCATTTTGTGCAATATGGTGGCAAGTCATCATATAGTCGGGATTTTACGACACTAAATCGAGATGGGTGGTACATGTAGCTTGAGTATCGATAACAGAAATAAAGTCGATATTAAAACCTCATCAGAGCAAAATCACGTTTGTGTTCAGCTGTCGACTCCTCCATTACAATAACTTTCGTCAGCGTTCGTCGCCGGCATTAAAAGCAATTATGTTAGTCAACAATCGAATTGAATAGAACCTTGATTTTGTGACTAACGAAGAGTCGCACTGATGCCATTGTCATCAACTAGTCGCACTGATGCCATTGTCATCAACTAGTCGCACTGATGCCATTATCATCAACTAGTCGCAATGATGCCATTGTCATCAACTAGTCGCATTGATGCCATTATCATCAACTAGTCGCATTGATGCCATTATCATCAACTAGTCGCCCTGATGCAATTGTCATCAACTAGTCGCACTGATGCCATTGTCATCAACTAGTCGCACTGATGTCATTGTCATCAACTAGTTGTCCTGATGCCATTATCATCAACTAGTCGCACTGATGCCATTGTCATCAACTAGTCGCCCTGATGCCATTGTCATCAACTAGTCGCCCTGATGCCATTGTCATCAACTAGTCGCCCTGATGTCATTGTCATCAACTAGTCGCCCTGATGCCATTGTCATCAACTAGTCGCCCTGATGCCATTGTCATCAACTAGTCGCACTGATGCCATTGTCATCAACTAGTCGCACTGATGCCATTGTCATCAACTAGTCGCACTGATGCCATTGTCATCAACTAGTCTCACTGATGACATTGTCATCAACTAGTCGCACTGATGCCATTTTCATCAACTAGTCGCACTGATGCCATTGTCATCAACTAGTGGCCCTGATGCCATTGTCATCAACTAGTCGCACTGATGCCATTGTCATCAACTAGTCGCCCTGATGCCATTGTCATCAACTAGTCGCACTGATGCCATTGTCATCAACTAGTCGCACTGATGCCATTGTCATCAACTAGTCGCACTGATGCCATTGTCATCAACTAGTCGCACTGATGCCATTGTCATCAACTAGTCGCACTGATGCCATTGTCATCAACTAGTCGCACTGATGTCATTGTCATCAACTAGTCGCCCTGATGCCATTGTCATCAACTAGTCGCACTGATGCCATTGTCATCAACTAGTCGCCCTGATGCCATTGTCATCAACTAGTCGCACTGATGCCATTGTCATCATCTAGTCGCACTGATGCCATTGTCATCAACTAGTCGCCCTGATGCCATTGTCATCAACTAGTCGCACTGATGCCATTGTCATCAACTAGTCGCACTGATGCCATTGTCATCAACTAGTCGCACTGATGCCATTGTCATCAACTAGTCGCACTGATGCCATTGTCATCAACTAGTCGCACTGATGCCATTGTCATCAACTAGTCGCACTGATGTCATTGTCATCAACTAGTCGCCCTGATGCCATTGTCATCAACTAGTCGCACTGATGCCATTGTCATCAACTAGTCGCCCTGATGCCATTGTCATCAACTAGTCGCACTGATGCCATTGTCATCAACTAGTCGCACTGATGCCATTGTCATCATCTAGTCGCACTGATGCCATTGTCATCAACTAGTCGCACTGATGCCATTGTCATCAACTAGTCGCACTGATGCCATTGTCATCAACTAGTCGCACTGATGCCATTGTCATCAACTAGTCGCACTGATGTCATTGTCATCAACTAGTCGCCCTGATGCCATTGTCATCAACTAGTCGCACTGATGCCATTGTCATCAACTAGTCGCCCTGATGCCATTGTCATCAACTAGTCGCACTGATGCCATTGTCATCAACTAGTCGCACTGATGCCATTGTCATCATCTAGTCGCACTGATGCCATTGTCATCAACTAGTCGCACTGATGCCATTGTCATCAACTAGTCGCACTGATGCCATTGTCATCAACTAGTCGCACTGATGCCATTGTCATCAACTAGTCGCACTGATGTCATTGTCATCAACTAGTCGCCCTGATGCCATTGTCATCAACTAGTCGCACTGATGCCATTGTCATCAACTAGTCGCACTGATGCCATTGTCATCAACTAGTCGCCCTGATGCCATTGTCATCAACTAGTCGCACTGATGCCATTGTCATCAACTAGTCGCACTGATGCCATTGTCATCAACTAGTCGCACTGATGCCATTGTCATCAACTAGTCGCACTGATGCCATTGTCATCAACTAGTCGCCCTAATACGCATTCCACATGGATTCTTCTAGAATTGAACCCGGGTCTCTGCTGTGACAGGCAGCGGTAGAACATCCCAGTGTTCATGGACACACTGAAGACAACCACCGAAAATGTCGTACAGGTTATGCGAAGATCCACGAAACAGGAAGCAGGGATACCAACAATCAGCCACTATTAGTTGATGTTGCTAAACCTGCCATCTGGTGACGACATTCCGTTTTACGAGACAATACTTTGCACCTACACTGTGGCTTTTCTTTCTTTGTAAGTGAAAAAGTCAACACACAAATTCCGTGCAAATTTTTGCTGCATTGCATTTATTTGGTGGCTATCGGTGGAACAAACCAAGCCACAGCTTTCTGTACTCTCTGGAGTGCCTCACTTCACGGAGCGTACAATTGAAACGCGAAACCATTCGAACACTCTGTTAATGTGTCCCAATGAAAGTCATTCTATGAATTAAACTGTTGTACTTTAGACAGAGGTACGGTTATTGTACACCTGTCCTGATCACTGCAATAGATTGTTGACTGGTTCGACGTATCAGGAAACACTAGGCCCAATTAGTAAGTCCGCATAACACACATTCCATGGCATTATTACAATACAGTACAACACTAGTGTGTCTGGCCCACAGTGTTACAATACAGTACAACACTAGTGTGTCTGGCGCACACTATTACAATACAGTACAACACTAGTGTGTCTGGCCCACAGTGTTACAATACAGTACAACACTAGTGTGTCTGGCCCACAGTGTTACAATACAGTACAACACTAGTGTGTCTGGCGCACACTATTACAATACAGTACAACACTAGTGTGTCTGGCCCACAGTGTTACAATACAGTACAACACTAGTGTGTCTGGCGCACACTATTACAATACAGTACAACACTAGTGTGTCTGGCCCACAGTGTTACAATACAGTACAACACTAGTGTGTCTGGCGCACACTATTACAATACAGTACAACACTAGTGTGTCTGGTCCACAGTGTTACAATACAGTACAACACTCGTGTGTCTGGCGCACACTATTACAATACAGTACAACACTAGTGTGTCTGGTCCACAGTGTTACAATACAGTACAACACTCGTGTGTCTGGCCCACAGTATTACAATACAGTACAACACTAGTGTGTGTGGTCCACAGTATTACAACAAAGTACAACATTCGTGTGTCTGACCCACAGTGTTACAATATAGTAAAACACATCGTGTGCCTGGCCCACATTGTTACAATACAGTACAACACTCGTGTGCCTGGCCCACAGTGTTACAATACAGTACAACACTAGTGTGTCTGGCGCACATTTATTACAAACAGTACAACACTAGTGTGTCTGGTCCACAGTGTTACAATACAGTACAACACTCGTGTGCCTTGCCCACAGTATTCCAATACAGTACAACACATCGTGTGTCTGGCCCACAGTATTACAATACAGTCCAACACTCGTGTGTCTGGCCCACAGTATTACAATACAGTACAACACTCGTGTGTCTGGCCCACAGTATTACAATACAGTACAACACTCCAGTGCCTTGCCCACAGTATTACAATACAGTACAACACTCCAGTGCCTTGCCCACAGTATTACAATACAGTACAACACTCGTGTGCCTGCCCACAGTATTACAATACAGTACAACACTCGTGTGCCTTGCCCACAGTATTACAATACAGTACAACACTCAGTGCCTTGCCCACAGTATTACAATACAGTACAACACTCCAGTGCCTTGCCCACAGTATTACAATACAGTACAACACTCCAGTGCCTTGCCCACAGTATTACAATACAGTACAACACTCGTGTGCCTTGCCCACAGTATTACAATACAGTACAACACTCCGTGTGCCTTGCCCACAGTATTACAATACAGTACAACACTCGTGTGCCTTGCCCACAGTATTACAATACAGTACAACACTCGTGTGCCTTGCCCACAGTATTACAATACAGTACAACACTCCAGTGCCTTGCCCACAGTATTACAATACAGTACAACACTCCAGTGCCTTGCCCACAGTATTACAATACAGTACAACACTCGTGTGCCTTGCCCACAGATATTACCATGTTTCCAATTTACAATACATACAACACTCCAGTGCCTTGCCCACAGTATTACAATACAGTACAACACTCGTGTGCCTTGCCCACAGTATTACAATACAGTACAACACTCGTGTGCCTTGCCCACAGTATTACAATACAGTACAACACTCCAGTGCCTTGCCCACAGTATTACAATACAGTACAACACTCCAGTGCCTTGCCCACAGTATTACAATACAGTACAACACTCGTGTGCCTTGCCCACAGTATTACAATACAGTACAACACTCCAGTGCCTTGCCCACAGTATTACAATACAGTACAACACTCGTGTGCCTTGCCCACAGTATTACAATACAGTACAACACTCGTGTGCCTTGCCCACAGTATTACAATACAGTACAACACTCCAGTGCCTTGCCCACAGTATTACAATACAGTACAACACTCCAGTGCCTTGCCCACAGTATTACAATACAGTACAACACTCCAGTGCCTTGCCGACAGTATTACAATACAGTACAACACTCCAGTGCCTTGCCCACAGTATTACAATACAGTACAACACTCGTGTGCCTTGCCCACAGTACTAGTACAACATTCGTGTACTTAACCTACATTCATATCGATCCTTTCCTCGCCGTAACAAAGTCTATGCCCTTCACGACACAAACGCAAGCAATACGATCTTTGTAATAATGTACCTCACCTTTTCTTTTTTTCAAATTATCGCCAAAGAACGCAACGCGCATTACAGCTGTTCCCTTAAGTATTCTAAAGAAAGCCACAATCAAACGTGTTAGGCAATTTACTGAAGTGGCTGAGACTGTGACGACACACGTGGAGTCTTCACTCCACTTCCGTACTTCACTACTGCTAGCTCCGAAAAACCTCACGCCTCCAGCTTTATCAAAATGCTGGTTATAATGATAAATAAAACACACACGTGATTAAGGAGTACCGGGTTCGAATCTGAGTTACGTCACTGATTAGGAACACTTAATATGTAGCTGCAATAGGTTGTCAATAATCTCACAGCTGTACAGCCAGGAAAGTACAGTTTTGTACCGGCCGAAACCACGACAGGCTCATTACAGATAACAACAATAACTGTTAGTGTTAGAGCAACTCTACAGATGTAAGAGCAACTCATTACACCCAGCGATTACCAACATTACATGTTATTATGCGTCCGTAAGCTACACACATTACATACGGTATTGTACTGTCTGTTGTGGTACGCCTGCAGAACTGCTAGCTTCTGAAGAAGGACCCTGCTCCATGGAGTTAGTTAGTTAGTTAGTTAGTCAGTTGGTTGGTTAGTCATTCAGTTAGTTGGTTGGTTAGTTAGACATTCAGTTGGTTGGTTAGTTAGTCATTCAGTTATTTGGTTACTTAGTTAGTCGGTTGGTTTGTTAGTTAGTCAGTTAGTCATTCAGTTAGTTGGTTAGTCATTCAATTAGTCGCTTAGTTAGTCATTCAGTTGGTTGGTTAGTTAGTTAGTCATTAAGTTAGTCTGTTGGTTATTTAGTCATTCAGTTAGTCGCTTAGTTAGTTAGTTAGTTAGTTAGTCGTTCGGTTAGTTAGTTGGTTTGTCATTCAGTTAGTCGGTTAGTTGGTTAGTCATTCAGTTAGTCGCTTAGTTAGTCAGTTAGTCGGTTGGTTAGTTCGTCATTCAGTTAGTTAGTTAGAAGCCTAATAATATCACTTCATTCCCATACAAAACCAAACACGCCGCACGCCGCACGACACGTGTGCTTGCCCCCAAAGCTACAAGAACCGTGACCTTGCACGTAGTCACGGTCCAGCTGTTAACATCTCAAGCGGTACGCAACCCGCACGCCTTCCATGCACCACGGGAGAGTCCGAGCGAAGCCTAGAAGACAGACAGACAGACAGACATTTAACTCGGCAAGACGAGTTGCAGCAATCGAACCAACAGCACTGTAGCACAGCGCTTGGTAATTCAAACAAAGGAACGCATAGCTTCTGGCTATTGAAACACTGTCGAGCGTGGTTACTACGACTCTCTCATAACGATCATCATCATCATCATCTTCATCTTCATCGGTGGACGGTTCGTAACCACAACAGCTCGGTCTCATTTCGACTTCATACAGCCAGGACGTAGTTGTCTACAGTACTGCTGCTTACACAGACACAAAATAATTACAGACTGAGCTGCTATCTACTGCTTTTGCTTGCGAACTGTCACTGCACATGTGATATGGATATGACGGACCGTACTGCACATGTGATATGGATATGACGGACCGTACTGCACATGTGATATGGATATGACGGACCGTACTGCACATGTGATATGGATATGACGGACCGTACTGCACATGTGATATGGATATGACGGACCGTACTGCACATGTGATATGGATATGACGGACCGTACTGCACATGTGATATGGATATGACGGACCGTACTGCACATGTGATATGGATACGACGGACCGTACTGCAAAATGTGATATGATATGACGGACCGTTACTGCACATTGTGATATATATGACGGACCGTATGCACATGTGATAAGCGGCACAAGGAGAATCACTCGAGCAATTTCACAACCACCGCAGGTCAAAATACTTGCAATTTTGATAATACTGACGCAGATTACATTCATAACATTTTATATTACATACGTGTATTATATATATATACATACGTGTTATATATATATATATTATATATATATACATACGTGTATATATATATAATACATGTATGTATATACACTCAATAAATTATACACAGTGCACAAGAATTCTATTTTAGTTCGCTCTGTAAGTCACCGCGACATATTTCGGCCGTTATACGTGGTCATCCTCAGGCACTTTGTAATAAAAATCACGAAGGAAGAATACAAACAGAACGCAATGCATCTCTGACTAAAACAGGCCTATGTCCACATATTTTCTCATATAACATTAAAACTTCTTACAGTCACATAACAAGGTACCGTAAGTTTATAAGGTAAAGGTCACCCTAGAACAGGCCATGAAGGGCCAGAGGGGAGTAGAGGTACAACTCTACTCTTTCTTTAACCCTGGCACTAGATGGGGTGGATGGTTAACTCCACGCCCCGGCCGCTTTATCCCCGGGAAAGAGACACGTTACCCATTGTATAGGACGCTGGGTGGGCCCCACAGCCGGTCTGGACGGGTGCTGAAAATCTCGCCCCCACCGGGATTCGATCGCCGGACCGTCCAGCCCGTAGCGAGTCGCTATACCGACTGAGCTATCGCGGCCCGCACTTGTGTCTGTATGTCTGCATTCTGTTCACGTTTGATAGCACCAACTGTGAAAGATGGCCAGACGCAATGGTCGAAACACGTAGCAACGCAGCATGCTGACCAGAAGTCACGGTTTGCTGAGTCTACACACACATAGCCGAGTTATCGAGAAATTTGGTGTCCTGGGATACGACGCTGCGTCACTGGCTCCGTGGTTCCCGACGTTTAGAAGAACCTTTAATCCTTGAATATAAAGATAACCTGTTCCTTCGAAACGTCGACAACCACTCACCCAGCGATGCAATGTCACAGTCCAGTTCCATCGCTCTGTCACGTGACCCTCTTCATAAATAGCCTTCAAAAGACGCGGTTCTTCCAGCTGCTATTCTGCAGCAATTAGCTGATTTAGGTGAAGGGTGTGAGGAGGGGAGGGGAGGGGCGGGGAACGTGAGGTGTACAACATCATGTCCAGAAACTTTGTGGTACCTCGCCTTCCCCTTCAGACTGGCTCCCCGCAATACAGCTGTCTGTTACAACTGTTAGGACATGACTCTGACTGCACAAGGCGAGCCACCGCCCGACCGCCCCCTCCCGCCCCCCGCCCGCTAACACCCCGACCAGCTCGCAACTTAGGCCGTCCTTTAATATGCATGTGATAATTCAGCCCTTTTAATTAAAATTACACGGAAGGATGGAACAATGCGGAGTTACGTTGGGGAGTAAACAGACAGGCACATTGTTTTGGTAACTTGTGGTAAATACATGGGCACTTGGGTCAAGGCCTATTACACGAGGAAAACGTTCATTCTTTCAGCTTTTAACTGTTACTGTATTTGAGAACTAATTGGTTTCTGGACTTTGTCCATCGTCCGGAAATCTAAAATCACGACTTTTCGGAAGCAGATCCAGCTTCCGAAACGTCGTGATTTTAGATTTCCGGACGATGGACAAAGTCCAGAAACCAATTAGTTCTCAATGTTACATACCGTCGTCAGAAGATTTTGGAATTTATCTCACTTTATTTATTTCGCACTTTCTGAAAAAGACATGTGGTCTACTTTACATTATACATACCGAGCATGTCAGTAAGTAATTACTTCATTCCAATAAATGCACTACACTATTTTAGTGTCTTCTGTACCTCTGTGAACTCTCGACGGCACCCCTGATGAAGGCACAGGAAGTGCCGAAACATACGTAGGGACAGAATACACTAAAACAGTGTACTGCGTTTGTTGGAATGAAGTAATTAATTAAACGCGGTCTAGTCTCCGGTTTATACAACGTCCTACGCAACATCACATACAAACACATTACGGTTTATACAACGTCCTGCGCAACATCACATACAAACACATTACGGTTTATACAACGTCCTGCGCAACATCACATACAAACACATTACGGTTTATACAACGTCCTGCGCAACATCACATACAAACACATTACGGTTTATACAACGTCCTGCGCAACATCACATACAAACACATTACGGTTTATACAACGTCCTACGCAACATCACATACAAACACATTACGGTTTATACAACGTCCTGCGCAACATCACATACAAACACATTACGGTATATACAACGTCCTACGCAACATCACATACACACACAGGACGTTCCACAGATCACAAAATTATGAAGTCCTTACAAAGTTACATGCAGCCCATTTATTCAAATAAACTGTCACTATTTCCAACATAAACCCCAGCACGGCCGGACGCAACAGCCTCTTTGAAATCTTACGAAGGGTGCAAAACAAAACAAATGCAGCTAACATTTCCTAAGATATTCAAATATTTCCACACATTTTATGAAAGCCCACTGACCATTAGCGCCTTACTGATCCCTACCACGAGCCAGATCAATCAGTTCCACGCTCCACTCTGTCCTAACATATTTCTGCTAGTTCCACTTCAATATTATCCTCCCACACGCGCCTCAATCCTCCACGTTTTCTCCGACATTACCCACAGCTTGGCGCAATTATTGATTACGGAAGTACAGATTTATTCCGCGAACCGAGACAAAGAAAGCCGACGACAGCCAACTGTAAAGATCGCCTACGCATCACTCGAGGGTTGGCACATTCGTACCGTGGCCAATTCTGACACAACTGCTACTAGTCTCGCAGCACAGCAGTCTGTAAGGCCATTATTCACTGGCAGCACTGTGCCTACCGCTACTAGTGCTGACAACACAGCAGTCTGTAAGGCCATTATTCACTGGCAGCACTGTGCCTATCGCTACTAGTGCTGACAGCACAGCAGTCTGTAAGGCCATTATTCACTGGCAGCACTGTGCCTACCGCTACTAGTGCTGACAGTACAGCAGTCTGTAAGGCCATTATTCACTGGCAGCACTGTGCCTATCGCTACTAGTGCTGAAAGCACAGCAGTCTGTAAGGCCATTATTCACTAGCAGCACTGTGCCTATCGCTACTAGTGCTGACAGCACAGCAGTCTGTAAGGCCATTATTCACTGGCAGCACTGTGCCTACCGCTACTAGTGCTGACAGCACAGCAGTCTGTAAGGCCATTATTCACTGGCAGCACTGTGCCTACCGCTACTAGTGCTGACAGCACAGCAGTCTGTAAGGCCATTATTCACTGGCAGCACTGTGCCTATCGCTACTAGTGCTGACAGCACAGCAGTCTGTAAGGCCATTATTCACTGGCAGCACTGTGCCTATCGCTAATAGTGCTGACAGCACAGCAGTCTGTAAGGCCATTATTCACTGGCAGCACTGTGCCTACCGCTACTAGTGCTGACAGCACAGCAGTCTGTAAGGCCATTATTCACTGGCAGCACTGTGCCTATCGCTAATAGTGCTGACAGCACAGCAGTCTGTAAGGCCATTATTCACTGGCAGCACTGTGCCTATCGCTACTAGTGCTGACAGCACAGCAGTCTGTAAGGCCATTATTCACTGGCAGCACTGTGCCTATCGCTACTAGTGCTGACAGCACAGCAGTCTGTAAGGCCATTATTCACTGGCAGCATTGTGCCTATCGCTACTAGTGCTGACAGCACAGCAGTCTGTAAGGCCATTATTCACTGGCAGCACTGTGCCTATCGCTACTAGTGCTGACAGCACAGCAGTCTGTAAGGCCATTATTCACTGGCAGCACTGTGCCTATCGCTACTACTGCTGACAGCACAGCAGTCTGTAAGGCCATTATTCACTGGCAGCACTGTGCCTATCGCTACTACTGCTGACAGCACAGCTGTCTGTAAGGCCATTATTCACTGGCAGCACTGTGCCTATCGCCCTAACAACATAATTTTCTGAAAAACAATCGTCTGTTATTAAGTTCTCTAATTCGCTGTCCGGACCGCTGTGCTATGCAGCTCGCTCCTCCCCTCATCCTGCTAATTTGAACAGTAATTACCATCACTGCTGGTAACTAATGCTGCCAACATTCACATCGCCTGGACCATGCCTACTGTCGTTCCGCATTGGGACAAATATTTCAGAAAGGCGCCACCATCAGCACCCCCCCCCCCCCGTCTCCGCCGCTCTGTATCTCGAGCAGTCTCCTCGCCTTGTCACTAGCCTTCCCAGCATTACTCTACCATCTCTATACGTCGATTTGGACGGTGGGACGGCTAAGAACACATTTTTGTGATAATTACGAACGATAACTTTAAGCTGCTGTAAGATTATTGCCTTAAGTTAATTTGTAACTGCGATGTTTATGCAGCGTCACACAAGCTGCCAGCTTTATGTGCAGTCGAAAGCTACTGCAGCAGGTACATATTGAGCGTCAAGCGTCAAGCGTCAAGCAAGACTGCAAGCACGATCGCAGCTTTGCGAAAGTGTCTTACAGATTTGGTTGTGGCTAACTGCAGTGTACTTAGCGACGGTGTGTCTGGTAACTAACTAACTAACTAACTCCATGGAGCAGAGTCCTTCTTGAGAAGCTAACAGGTCGTCAGCTAGTCAAGAAATTCCCCGCGTTTTATGCAACCCGAAGGTTCATTACCGCACTCACAACAGCCCGCCACCTGTCCCTATCCTGAGCCAGATCAATCCAGTCCATGCCCCCCATCCCACTTCTTGAAGATCCATTTTAATATTATCCTCCCATCTACGCCTGGGTCTTCCAAGTGGTCTCCTTCCCTCAGGTCTCCCCACGAAAATCCTGTATGCACCTCTCCCCTCCCACATACGTGCTACATGCCCCGCCCACCTTATTCTTCTTGATTTGATCACCCGAATAATATTTGGTGTTTCTGATGCAGATGCTACAAAGCCCGCTGTAAGTCACGCAGCTGACCACAAGCGGTCTGTCTGTGTCTAGAAGTGACAAATCGAGTACTGCTGTCACGGCAGGCAGTGACTGCGTGCTGACAAACGCCAAACGCTTTAGAAAGCGTCCAATAATACTGCATTTGTTCGTTGGCAGCTGTGATGCGTGAAACATACTTTTCATGTCAAAGGGGGCGATATTAACTGCACAGGGACTCGAACTAGGGACGACAAAGTAGCAGGAGAGTCCTGAATCATTTGCTGTCTGACATGGGACTCCCGCGATAAATGAGTAGACAGACAGACAGGACATTTGGCGCAAAGTGCTGAGATCTCACGTTGTGGCCGCATTAACTGTCGGGCTAACTGCACTCTGGGATCTCGCATGACTTAGTCTTGGATATTTTTTCCTCCTGCATGCTGACGGACGCACTACGTCGGTACATGCCGCCCGGACTACACGGCGTCATAACAAAAAGACACTCGTTTTGACTGAAAAATGAAAAGTTGTCTTCTGGGACGTGACAACGTGTAGCTCGGTTACGGTTTCCCACGTTTCGAAGGAAGATATTTGTCACGTGTTCAAGTTTTGTGCAGACTAACCCGGAGATACAGCATCACATCGCAGACGATATTGATGCTAAACAACACCGCTGTGGTCACCTCAAATCTCACTTTAATCTCTCTATTTTTAACAGTAAAAAAACCTACTTTTGGGAATACAATAAAATAAAATGACTGCCTCCGCTGTATGTCTGTCTGTCTGATGAAACACTCAAGAGTGTCTACGGACGGAGCTTGTTACACCGCGCCGGATACGAGGTAACGTGGGAAATACACATATCCATAAATTACAGCCGAAGATGATGTTAATGTGGCGGATTTGCATGCAGTAACGACCACTGGGCGACACTTGTCACGCGAGCGGGGCAACTCGGCAATATCTCGGATGATTCCCCAGACAACCACGTGGAGCACGTCACGTGGATTAGACGTCGCAACACGCACGCACAATGTCTCGTGCAGTCGGCTAGTCAAGCAGAAATCGACGCACCCACTCTCGTCTGTCGACGCTATATAAGAAATATCCGACCAGTGACGTATTACACGATGCAGGTGTCTTAGGAAAGGATATGAGAGTTTAGTAATTACCTTTTAAATATACGTGAGACATCTGAAGCCCACCGAGCTTGATTGAGACATGCGAGAGTGACAAAATGTGGCTACTACACGTGTATACTTTAAACTGTGCAATTACATGACCTAATAGTCTTCCGTTGCCGATCCCAGTGGCCGCGCGGTCTAAGGCGTCGGTCTGCGGCCGCTCGCTTACTGGGATTGTGGGTTCGAATCCCGCCGAGGGCATGGATGTCTGTCTCTTGTGAGAGTTGTGTGTTGTCAGGTAGAGATCTCTGCGACGGGCTGATCACTCGTCCAGAGGAGTCCTACCGAGTGTGGTGTGTCTGAGTGTGATCGTGAAGCCTACAAATGAGGCGGCCTAAGCCCCCTAAGGGCTGTCGAGCCATTGAAAAAAAAAATGTCTTCTGTTATGGTCAGTGGTTAGCAAATCCCGCTTTGTACAGTGGCCATAGGGCTGTAGTGTCTGTCAAAACTCCGATTAAGCTGCTCACGTGATACACGTGGATGCAGACCATCATGACGACGCAAAGTGAGGACAGACAGCATTCAAGATCTCTTTTCGACACGCGTCGAACATCCAAATATCCCACAGGTATTCTATAACAATAGGCAGACACCACTAACACTTTAGTCACTTTAGTATAACACTTAAAGATATGACCAAGAAATTTATATAAACCTTTTCATAATTACAATTACAATTACAGCGTAACCCATTAAAAACGAAGGGAAAAGTGACGAACGCATTGGGGAGAAGAAATAGCATCACTTTGTTGGAAGATCATCGTGGTCGGTTGATTCAACAGAACCCAGGAATAGGCTATTTCACAAAAATACTTAAAAGTAAAGTCATATATCGTATAAAGCTTAGAGTCAAATTATGTGTAAAGCAGTTAGACATTAGTTAACAATAAGGACTAACAGATTGTACAGCGCGTAACGACTTGAATTAGAGGAGTTCAGACGTCATTTAAAACTGCCACGATGTTTATCCGAGTCACGGGAAAAGTACAAAAACTGCGCGGGTCGCTATGAACATGGACACCCCTGACAGCGGGCTGCAAAACTTTGCACTCCCCCAAAATTAATATACACCTCCGAGGCCGTGGTCTTATTTGTGCACTGCGACTCCCACGTTTGATAAAATTTTCGGCTGCGACAAAATAATATTCCACCACAAAAGTCCTGTAATTAAAAATTATAATTACTTAAAGTTTGTTAATGCGTTTAGTGATCTGTATATATGGGATTGGCGGGCGCTTCTAGAAGCAATCTGTATATATGGGATTGGCGGGCGCTTCTAGAAGCAATCTGTATATATGGGATTGGCGGGCGCTTCTAGAAGCAATCTGTATATATGGGATTGGCGGGCGCTTCTAGAAGCAATCTGTATATATGGGATTGGCGGGCGCTTCTAGAAGCAATCTGTATATATGGGATTGGCGCGGGCGCTTCTAGAAGCAATCTGTATATATGGGATTGGCGGGCGCTTCTAGAAGCAATCTGTATATATGGGATTGGCGGGCGCTTCTAGAAGCAATCTGTATATATGGGATTGGCGGGCGCTTCTAGAAGCAATCTGTAATATATGGGATTGGCGGGCTTCTAGAAGCAATCTGTATATATGGGATTGGCGGGCGCTTCTAGAAGCAATCTGTATATATGGGATTGGCGGGCGCTTCTAGAAGCAATCTGTATATATGGGATGGCGGGCGCTTCTAGAAGCAATCTGTATATATGGGATTGGCGGGCGCTTCTAGAAGCAATCTGTATATAAGGGATATGGCGGGCGCTTCTAGAAGCATCTGTATATATGGGATTGGCGGGCGCTTCTAGAAGAAATCTGTATATATGGGATTGGCGGGCGCTTCTAGAAGCAATCTGTATATATGGGATTGGCGGGCGCTTCTAGAAGCAATCTGTATATATGGGATTGGCGGGCGCTTCTAGAAGCAATCTGTATATATGGGATTGGCGGGCGCTTCTAGAAGAAATCTGTATATATGGGATTGGCGGGCGCTTCTAGAAGCAATCTGTATATATGGGATTGGCGGGCGCTTCTAGAAGCAATCTGTATATATGGGATTGGCGGGCGCTTCTAGAAGCAATCTGTATATATGGGATTGGCGGGCGCTTCTAGAAGCAATCTGTATATATGGGATTGGCGGGCGCTTCTAGAAGAAATCTGTATATATGGGATTGGCGGGCGCTTCTAGAAGCAATCTGTATATATGGGATTGGCGGGCGCTTCTAGAAGCAATCTGTATATATGGGATTGGCGGACGCTTCTAGAAGCAATCTGTATATATGGGATTGGCGGGCGCTTCTAGAAGCAATCTGTATATATGGGATTGGCGGGCGCTTCTAGAAGCAATCCGACTCCCTCTAAGGCTCAATGAATTCCTGCAAGCGACAATGACATACCTGAAGAAGCACCTCTATAAACAACCCATAGTGTCTGGAACACGAAAACTTCGATCAGTAGTTTATCCTGCCTTGTAAACTTTGCACACAACTAAAGTAAATTACTCTCCTGCCATCACTTCTACGTAGCTAATGGATTCCCAACTTGTGAGAAAGAAAAGTGAAAACTTGTAAAGCAAGAAACAACAGTTAGCTGACAGGGTAATGGTGGAGACGGAGCGTTAGTCGGAAATGCTGCCCTTGTTAAGTCCACCTGCGCTGACTGATCGGTCCAGTCATCGGACCTCTCAACTTTTGGTTCACTGAAACCCATACTCAAAAAGATACGGTCACTCAAAATTTATTAAGCCACTTTACTATCAAAAAATATATACAGTAGGCCCTCGATTTAACGGAATAATTGCGGGGAAGGGTGTCCGCTATTGCCGAAAGTCCGTTAAATCGAATGTATTTTAAAAACATATATTAATAACGAACTTACAATGTACAGGGTGTATCAAAATGTTATTATAATGTATAAGCATGAATAAAATATTATTATAATGTACATTCAGTAATTTATACACGTCACTAAAACAACTGTTACAAATACAAAAATAAATTTACGACAGGAAGCAAACTTTATGTAAATTAAACACGTCAAAAACTGTACAATGTAACTAGTGCAGTGTTGCCACTGTACAATGTAACTAGTGCAGTGTTGCCACTGTACAATGTAACTAGTGCAGTGTTGCCACTGTACAATGTAACTAGTGGAGTGTTGCCACTGTACAATGTAACTAGTGCAGTGTTGCCACTGTAAAATGTAACTAGTGGAGTGTTGCCACTGTACAATGTAACTAGTGAGTGTTGCCACTGTACAATGTAACTAGTGCAGTGTTGCCACTGTACAATGTAACTAGTGCAGTGTTGCCACTGTACAATGTAACTAGTGGAGTGTTGCCACTGTACAATGTAACTAGTGCAGTGTTGCCACTGTAAATGTAACTAGTGGAGTGTTGCCACTGTACAATGTAACTAGTGGAGTGTTGCCACTGTACAATGTAACTAGTGCAGTGTTGCCACTGTACAATGTAACTAGTGCAGTGTTGCCACTGTACAATGTAACTAGTGCAGTGTTGCCACTGTACAATGTAACTAGTGGAGTGTTGCCACTGTACAATGTAACTAGTGGAGTGTTGCCACTGTACAATGTAACTAGTGGAGTGTTGCCACTGTACAATGTAACTAGTGGAGTGTTGCCACTGTACAATGTAACTAGTGCAGTGTTGCCACTGTACAATGTAACTAGTGGAGTGTTGCCACTGTACAATGTAACTAGTGGAGTGTTGCCACTGTACAATGTAACTAGTGGAGTGTTGCCACTGTACAATGTAACTAGTGGAGTGTTGCCACTGTACAATGTAACTAGTGCAGTGTTGCCACTGTACAATGTAACTAG
This sequence comes from Reticulitermes speratus, assembly GCA_021186555.1. Taxonomy (NCBI): domain Eukaryota; kingdom Metazoa; phylum Arthropoda; class Insecta; order Blattodea; family Rhinotermitidae; genus Reticulitermes; species Reticulitermes speratus. The sequence continues at coordinate 767,046 of JAJKFL010000002.1, forward strand.
TGGAGTGTTGCCACTGTACAATGTAACTAGTGGAGTGTTGCCACTGTACAATGTAACTAGTGCAGTGTTGCCACTGTACAATGTAACTAGTGGAGTGTTGCCACTGTACAATGTAACTAGTGCAGTGTTGCCACTGTAAAATGTAACTAGTGGAGTGTTGCCACTGTACAATGTAACTAGTGGAGTGTTGCCACTGTACAATGTAACTAGTGCAGTGTTGCCACTGTACAATGTAACTAGTGCAGTGTTGCCACTGTACAATGTAACTAGTGCAGTGTTGCCACTGTACAATGTAACTAGTGGAGTGTTGCCACTGTACAATGTAACTAGTGGAGTGTTGCCACTGTACAATGTAACTAGTGGAGTGTTTCCTCCAATTTTTTATTTTTTTTTTTTTATTAAAGCTCACATAAAAAAAATGTTCTAAATTTTTCCTTTAGGAGAGAAATTTTTTTGTCCTTTAAATCCGAAGTCCGTTAAGTCGAGGGCCTACTGTACTGTGGTGCTTGAGGGATATTCCGACATTCTGCAGCAAACTTCACTTACTATTTCGGACACTGTCTTGCGTTTATGTAACACGCTTGGAAGTCCTAGATGTAAGGGAGGATAATATTGAAATGGATCTTACACATAATTCGCCGATATGGACTGCATTCTACAGACTCCAGTACAGCGTAACGAACCTTCCGCTGCCATAAAATGTACAGTCACGTGCCCAATAGTTACAAATAAACTGCAAATTAGTGTGCTGCAAATGAGTCTCAATTTCACCTTTGCATGCTACAAGTTCTGTCCAATATCAAATTTTGTACATCCTTGCCCCATTCGTCTGTTAAATTGTCTTATGTTGAAACATTCTTCTGAGCACTTTTCCACCAAAGCGCTCTATAAAACAAACAATCTCTACTAATCAAACACCCTGTATCAAACACCCTGTATCAATGAAACACCCTCTAAAAACAACCACTCTCTACCAAACACTATAAAACAATCAAACATACACTATCAGACACCTTCTAACAATCAAACGCCCTCTAAAATCAACCACCCCCTACAATGTCCACAACTTTCACGATCAGCCTGTATCAAACAAGTCATCAGTCACTAACAAATCATCACACAATGTATCAGCAAGTGCATATCCTTTGCTGATTGCTTATTGGTTTCACTTGAACAGCCATCATCTGTTGTTCAAAATCAGTGAATCAGTACCACAGTTCTGACATCAGTACTGTTCACATAAAGCCACGCATTCTGCACGACCTGTGCATCACATCGTTAAGACCTTCTGCAAGACCATTTTCGTCTCGCTTCTTTGATCCTAAAGGCAGTTCAGTGTTCCGATAGCCAGCAAACAAAGTCTCCTGCGAGACTTGGCACACGAAGATAGAGCACGCACTATCAAGCACGGCGTGCAAGTGCGCATTTAGAAGCTGCTAACTCCTAGCGCGATAAGCAACTACACTTGGCCCACACCTGTGCCTGCATAAAGGCCAGTTAATTATTAGCCAACAGTCCTGCCGGACTGCGAGCATGTTTGGCTGTCACCACGTCGGATGATAGATGGCGTGCAAACATCCAAAAGAAGGTGACTGTACTGCAGCCTATATACATCACCACCCCTACCCCTCTCCGCCCTCCTTCCGATCCACCACCTCTGATCATCATTTATGCGTAGAAGTAACCATATAGTAATTGACTAAGGACATGTGCACTATAATTCAAAAGTTTAATTTGAAAATGGGATTGGCTACAGGGAAAAGTTACGTTTCAGATATTTATAACCTAAACTCTGACCTTCAAATAACGTCAATTAATGAAATGGAGGAAACAGTAAGGAAGTGAGGAGAAACAGAGCAGAGAGAAAACACTGATAATGGAGTACACTTGGAAATACGTGTAGGTCCTTATGTACTGCCTCATGGAGTACACTTTAAAAATATGAAATTATTTACCCAGAAAAGAACATGTAAAGGCTTAGATTTTCAGCTTTACACGTTCTGACGTTTCGGAGTAACGTAACGTTTCCATCTTCAGTGTCACTGGATAGATGCTGAAGTACGTGGGAAGAAGGAGTAAGTCTGTTATCTAGAAACGTTAGAAAGAATTGCGGCCAATCGTAACTGCGGAATTGCCTTCAGCCTTCCTACACGACGGACATATCTTTATTCAGCATCAACAAGAACCAGATTCAATCACCCTGAAGACGACGCAGTGCGTTCGTCCGAAACGTCGGAACATACATTTAGTACACAGTGTAAAAACACCAAAGCAACCACAAATGCAATAGCAAACCACAGCAATATCGACAACATTGTATAATGAGTGCATAATTGTGAGCAGCAATATATAGTGTGATAGCACTTGCTTCAAATCGTATGACCAACTGATAGCTGTCAGTATGCAACGTTCCGAACGCGCTCGAATGCTACACAACACGTACGTACGTGACCTATGTTGATCTGCATAAACGTAACGGGCCTGAAATATCAGTTAAGTTGCTTAGAGCACTGAGCAATAACCACACTATTGATGCAATAATATGTTACGTTACTGCGAACATTACATGAACTGTGGTGACCTTTAGGCCTTTAAGACCTCTCAGTGGTTACTATATGTACCACCACGTTTAACATTCAACAATTCTACGTTCTGCCCACACAGTGTATTTATGTGTTTTGTGTGGATCTCAGAACAAACAGCGATTATTTCACTGTACAACATTAACTGACTGGTTTGTATAACTGAGACGGAGTGTGTTTACTGCGCGGTACGGACTGTATTTATGTGTTTTGTGTGGATCTCAGAACAAACAGCGATTATTTCACTGTACAGCGTTAACTGACTGGTTTGTATAACTGAGACGGAGTGTGTTTACTGCGCGGTACGGACTGCATTTATGTGTTTTGTGTGGATCTCAGAACAAACAGCGATTATTTCACTGTACAGCATTAACTGATTGGTTTGTATAACTGAGACGGAGTGTGTTTACTGCGCGGTACGGACTGTATTTATGTGTTTTGTGTGGATCTCAGAACAAACAGCGATTATTTCACTGTACAACATTAACTGACTGCTTTGTATAACTGAGACGGAGTGTGTTTACTGCGCGGTACGGACTGTATTTATGTGTTTTGTGTGGATGTCAGAACAAACAGCGATTATTTCACTGTACAACATTAACTGACTGGTTTGTATAACTGAGACGGAGTGTGTTTACTGCGCGGTACGGACTGTATTTATGTGTTTTGTGTGGATCTCAGAACAAACAGCGATTATTTCACTGTACAACATTAACTGACTGGTTTGTATAACTGAGACGGAGTGTGTTTACTGCGCGGTACGGACTGTATTTATGTGTTTTGTGTGGATCTCAGAACAAACAGCGATTATTTCACTGTACAACATTAACTGACTGGTTTGTATAACTGAGACGGAGTGTGTTTACTGCGCGGTACGGACTGTATTTATGTGTTTTGTGTGGATCTCAGAACAAACAGCGATTATTTCACTGTACAACATTAACTGACTGGTTTGTATAACAGAGACGGAGTGTGTTTACTGCGCGGTACGGACTGTATTTATGTGTTTTGTGTGGATCTCAGAACAAACAGCGATTATTTCACTGTACAACATTAACTGACTGGTTTGTATAACTGAGACGGAGTGTGTTTACTGCGCGGTACGAGCTGAGTCTTTAAATATAATTCAGGTTAACTGATTCTTCAAAGGGTTAAGAAATAAATGTTTACGGCAGTTTGAAAGAAAAGAGGAATCGCCTTAAGGATCTGCGCTGTGCGTGTTAGTGCGCGTTCTCATAACAACGCTACCGGCAATACAAAAATATGCAGCAGCAGAGGAAGTAAAACAGAGGCCGCAGTTGTCAGGTTGCTAGACGCTACAAACGAAACACAATTCGAGGAACAGAATACTGTCAACATACTTCAGAACACGCTCTAAAACCTTCCACTGATATTAAACATAGAAATGAAGAGATGGAGAGATAGAAAAGAAATGCCGTGAGTGTTAGACAGAGAGCCTGCAGCTTCCATTTAGACTTGAAACTGCCATAGCAACGAAACCAAACAGGCAGTGACGAAGGCTGGCAGGCAGCTCTTTCACAGCCGGAAACAAACCAAATGCCAGAGCTATAGCAATCTCTAGGAGCGCGTCAGTCATGCAACCAGCACTTCTTGTGACTGTGGATGATGGCAGAGGATTTCAATTTACCGTCTTTCGTGGCTGCTGAGCTGCAGCATACAGACTGTGCTTGTTCTCTCTTCTGGTGACTATTACATGCATTCGAGAACTGAGATACAAGGAGTGTCATTCAGTTTGTCCATCCAATTGTCAATTGTCCTCCCCGCCCCCCCTGTCTCACTGTGTACGTTCTGTCTATGCCTACAGCATGCTATACAAAGCACAACCCGCTATACCTGTTCTACGAAACAGCACTGCTTTTCACTTTGCATATCTGACTTATTTTTATATTTTCCTTTCCTGGTAGTAAGTCCTAAGTCTTCAGATTGGTCTTATTGACATTTGACCTTCTAGGTTAAAGAACGTGAGGTCAACAGACCCAATTGCGGTCCACGAAATTACGACGTATTTTGGAACGCTGTTTTTAAATTGAATTTACGATACGAATAATTGTGCCTTGAAGTTTCATTCAGTCACTGGATTTTTAACTGGTATTATTTTATTTGGGGGGGAAGGGCCCCGCAGCAGAAGCTACAGACGCACCGCAGCCTTAAGGCTTATTGTGCAACCTTGTGATGAAGATGAAAGATGATCAGTTTTTTTTTATTTTTACACGTAATGGAGGAACGGTGGAATGAAACTGACAGGGGAAAACCGAAGTACTGGGGGAAAAACCTGTCCCAGTGCCAATTTGTCCACCATAAATCGCACATGGACTGACCTGGGAGCGAACCCGGCTCTCCGCGGTAAGAGAACTGGTAGTTTTCCTTCATGGAAACATAGAAAATGTTGTGCCAATTTCCCAGCAGACATATCAATTTGCGAACCTTCTAAGCGGTCTCTTTGCTTCGAGTTTCCACACAAAACTCTGTACGCATTTTTATTCTCCCCCCACAACTGCTACATGTCCCGTCCATCTCATCCGCCTTCATTTCTTCACCCGAGGAGTCATTATGTCGGAAGTACAAATCACGAAACTCCTCATTACGCAATTTTATCCAGTAACTTCCTCCATATTAGGTGTAAACATCTTCCTCAGTATCCCATTTCCGAACATTATCAGCTCATGTTCTTCCACACCAAGTTCCACACCCATATAAAATAAACAGGCAAATTACAGCACGGTAACATAATGACTCAATATCCTGCAGTCTTAGCTGTATTGATGACAAATGCGATCTTAACGCTCCAAGCGATGTTCACGTGGTCACATTACGTCAGAGCAGAAGAGTATAAGCAGGTAGCACCCCCCCCCCCCCTCGTCTGTTCACTGTTCTTCCTTCCATCAGAGAGCGGTGAGCTGTTGCTGGTAACTTGCGCCTCCTTATCTCACAGCTCGTGGCTTTCATTGTCTTTAAGACTAGTCTATTAAACGTGCTATAAAGTACAGTCTGCCTCGTAATAAAATACGCATCATCTGCGAAGCTTTCGGAACCAAAGTGTTTCATATCGCAGTTTGCTTCTGGTATTTCGGGTAAAATATAGACAAAATGTAATTAATATTGTAATTCCCCCCCCCCCCTCAATGGCTCGACAGCCCTTTGGGGGCCTAGACCGCCTCATTTTTCGACGCTTCATGATCACACTCAGACACACCACACTCGGTAGGACTCCTATGGACGAGTGATCAGCTCGTCGCAGAGACCTCTACCTGACAACACACAACACTCACAACAGACAGACATCATGCCCCCGGTGGGATTCGAACCCACAATCCCAGCAAGCGAGCGGCCGTAGACCGACGCCTTAGACCGCGCGGCCAACTGGGATCGGCTATATTGTAATATACGAATGGAAATTTTATAAGGACGAACACATAAAATTTGGATTCGACAATCAGAGAAATGAGAAAACTTCGTACGCTTTAGGCCTCCTACGGAAAGCGCATCTAGCGCTCTTTCCTTAAGGTAAAGCCGTCAGGAAATACTCGCCCAACGACACAGTGTCATACGTCACAACACAACACTTCAACCGACGTGGCCGCCTCAGATGTCGACCTTTTTATATACTTTTTCCGTTAATTATGCAACACTTTCAATTTATTTTATGAATTTTATAAATTTCGAATACCACAAATGCGCAGTGCAAGTGCGCAGTGTCAGTACGTTGCTGCTCGCAGGAACGTACTGATTAGCCTCTTCAAAACTTGGGGATGTATATAACGTTTGTGTCACACGTAAATATTACTGTAACAGTATTACAACACAATTTAATACAATTTGACACTACCCTTAAAACTGAATAACTAACGTGAATTACATTTAAAAACCCAGTCCGTACCGCGCAGTAAACACACTCCGTCTCAGTTATACAAACCAGTCAGTTAATGTTGTACAGTGAAATAATCGCTGTTTGTTCTGAGATCCACACAAAACACATAAATACAGTCCGTACCGCGCAGTAAACACACTCCGTCTCAGTTATACAAACCAGTCAGTTAATGTTGTACAGTGAAATAATCGCTGTTTGTTCTGAGATCCACACAAAACACATAAATACAGTCCGTACCGCGCAGTAAACACACTCCGTCTCAGTTATACAAACCAGTCAGTTAATGCTGTACAGTGAAATAATCGCTGTTTGTTCTGAGATCCACACAAAACACATAAATACAGTCCGTCGGCGCAGTAAAAACTCCGTCTCAGTTATACAAACCACGTCGTTAATGCTTGTACAGTTGAATAATGCTGTTTTCTGAGATCCACACAAAACACAAATTTACAGTGCGTACGCGTCAGTACAAACACACTCCCGTCTCAGTTATACAAACCAGTCAATATGTTGTACAGTGAAATAATCGCTGTTTGTTCTGAGATCCACACAAAACACATAAATACAGTCCGTACCGCGCAGTAAACACACTCCGTCTCAGTTATACAAACCAGTCAGTTAATGTTGTACAGTGAAATAATCGTTTTTTGTTCTGAGATCCACACAAAACACATAAATACACTGTGTGGCAGAACGTAGAATTGTTGAATGTTAAACGTGGTGGTACATATAGTGACCACTGGGCTTTAAAGAGCTGGTTAGTTTCGAGTTGTAAGAATTCTGTAATATCAAACTAGCACAGGATGCTGCATTTTAATGCTAAGTTGTTATTAATATTTGTGTGACGTAACGCTGTGCACACCTACAAACCAACATATCCATCAGTCTGCACGGTATCACATTCCAAAATAAAGCAGCAGTAATAGTTCCATATTCAGGCCTATCATACCGCAAGGTATTAAGTTCAACATAGCGTGCCAAAATAAACAATGTGCAATATATCGAACATTGTTGTCTACAACAAAACCCGTATTAGAAGTAAATAAAGCACTCTTAATATCGAACGGATGACAACTGCAGAAATAACTTACTGGACATTCAAGTAGATCATCGAAGGGTTTAGCTCCGTTAAGTGCCAAGTTTAGCTAAAAGTAAATTAACTAGATTATCTACAATCCTGTTTAGGTAATATTAAGCTACAATTTGCGAGTTTTAAGAAGCTATTCAATTCCATCGCCATTGTCCCAAGATGTTACAGTCTGTACGGAGCGACAGTATTTGAAGCCACAGAAAATCAGCAATCAGGTGTGCTGATGTTTTAACTTAAACAGATGGCTATCAGCTAACACAAACTTAAGCGCCATCTGTACCATAACTGATATGTTGAAACTCATTAGCTTACCACAACAGTTGCAATGGTGGCACGCCTTACCTGAAAACAAACAAAACATTACATTAGTCAACAGGAAACGTATGATGCAAAGATTAACATAACGAGAGTTGGATACAGGGTGTTCATTAACATCAGTCATCGACACATAACAGAAATCGCTTACACTAGCAGGCTGATAACGCTCTGTGTAGGAAAGACACGTATTTTACTGTTGAAACACATGGTATATACAGTATATACACATGGTATACACAGTATATACACATGGTATATACAGTATATACACATGGTATACACAGTATATACACATGATATACACAGCATATATACACATGGTATATACAGTATAATATACACAGTTATACACAGTATATACACATAGTATACATGGTATACACATTATATACACATGGTATACACATTATATACACATGGTATACACATATATACAATGGTATACACAGTATATACACATGTATACACAGTATATACACATGGTATACACAGTATATACACATGGTATACACATATATACACATGGTATACACATATATACACATGGTATACACAGTATATACACATGGTATACACAGTATATACACATGGTATACACAGTATATATCACATGGTATACACAGTATATACACATGGTATACACAGTATATACACATGGTATATACAGTTACATAACGTGTTACGGGTAAAAAACGTAACGTTAGAGCCGTGCTCGGTATGAAGTCATACAGGGTGACTAGAAGTGTAAGCACAACTAATTCTTAACTTAATATTTGTAAATGAGTGGCCAACTTGACACTCCGGCCGCTTTACTCCCCGTGAAAGAGCCCCCGGTACGCGTACATTATGCTTTAAAGCGCTAAAAAGAAATACTTTTTTTTTTAAATAAATTCAAATATCTCGACTCGACACATCGACCGACATGTGCGCAGTGTCTAACCTCACAATCGACCGACATGTGCGCAGTGTCTAACCTCACAATCGACCGACATGTGCGCAGTGTCTAACCTCACAATCGACCGACATGTGCGCAGTGTCTAACCTCACAATCGACCGACATGTGCGCAGTGTCTAACCTCACAATTTCCTCTCCCGCATTTATCAATTTATTCATTTTTCCTCGTTCTTCCTCATTCTTCCTTCCATTCAACACATCGTTGTATCTTTTGTTCTGCTGCTTATACGTAAACAACGGCCTAAGCAACAGCAACTCTTCATATTATATATATATATATATATATATATATATATACAGACATCGTAACTTTAGCTTTACGCAATGCGTTTCAAGCAATCACAGTCAACATACAGATCAGTAACATATAACTTAACTAAGTGCTTCCTAAACCTGGGTAAATTACCCAAAATTGGGTAAAAGTGGTATTTTTTTGGGTAACGACACACCTCGGAATACACATTAAAATTTACCGTAAAAGTATATAGGAAGAAATACTCTGAAGAACGTGACCAGTCAGTGTGCACCGATATTCTAAAACAGTCTAACTATGGCATTATACTGACTGGCTGGGACCTGCGTGATGAAATGTGCGTGGTGAATAGTTACTGAATTGTTTGTGGCTGCTGAATGTTTAGAGATGTTTAGAATAAAGACGTTGCATCAAACATAATGTTTGTGGCTGCTAAATGTTTAGAGATGTTTAAACTAAAGACATTGCATCAAACATAATGTTTGTGGCTGCTAAAATGTTTAGAGACGTCTAAACTAAAGACGTTGCATCAAACATATTGTTTGTGGCTGCTAAATGTTTAGAGATGTTTAAACTAAAGACATTGCATCAAACATAATGTTTGTGGCTGCTAAAATGTTTAGAGACGTCTAAACTAAAGACGCTGCATCAAACATATTGTTTGTGGCTGCTAAATGTTTAGAGATGTTTAAACTAAAGACATTGCATCAAACATAATGTTTGTGGCTGCTAAAATGTTTAGAGACGTCTAAACTAAAGACGTTGCATCAAACATATTGTTTGTGGCTGCTAAATGTTTAGAGATGTTTAAACTAAAGACATTGCATCAAACATAATGTTTGTGGCTGCTAAAATGTTTAGAGATGTTTAAACTAAAGACATTGCATCAAACATAATGTTTGTGGCTGCTAATTGTTTAGAGATGTTTAGACTAAAGACGTTGCATCAAACATAATGTTTGTGGCTGCTAAATATTTAGAGACGTTTAAACTAAAGACGTTGCATCAAACATAATGTTTGTGGCTGCTAAATGTTTAGAGATGTTTAAACTAAAGACATTGCATCAAACATAATGTTTGTGGCTGCTAAAATGTTTAGAGACGTCTAAACTAAAGACGTTGCATCAAACATATTGTTTGTGGCTGCTAAATGTTTAGAGATGTTTAAACTAAAGACATTGCATCAAACATAATGTTTGTGGCTGCTAAAATGTTTAGAGACGTCTAAACTAAAGACGTTGCATCAAACATATGTTTGTGGCTGCTAAATGTTTAGAGATGTTTAAACTAAAGACATTGCATCAAACATAATGTTTGTGGCTGCTAAAATGTTTAGAGACGTCTAAACTAAAGACGTTGCATCAAACATATTTTTTGTGGCTGCTAAATGTTTAGAGATGTTTAAACTAAAGACATTGCATCAAACATAATGTTTGTGGCTGCTAAAATGTTTAGAGATGTTTAAACTAAAGACATTGCATCAAACATAATGTTTGTGGCTGCTAATTTGTTTAGAGATGTTTAGACTAAAGACGTTGCATCAAACATAATGTTTGTGGCTGCTAAATATTTAGAGACGTTTAAACTAAAGACGTTGCATCAAACATAATGTTTGTGGCTGCTAAATGTTTAGAGATGTTTAAACTAAAGACATTGCATCAAACATAATGTTTGTGGCTGCTAAAATGTTTAGAGACGTCTAAACTAAAGACATTGCATCAAACATTATGTTTGTGGCTGCTAAAATGTTTAGAGATGTTTAAACTAAAGACGTTGCATCAAACATAATGTTTGTGGCTGCTAAAATGTTTAGAGACGTCTAAACTAAAGACATTGCATCAAACATTATGTTTGTGGCTGCTAAAATGTTTAGAGATGTTTAAACTAAAGACGTTGCATCAAACATAATGTTTGTGGCTGCTAAAATGTTTAGAGACGTCTAAACTAAAGACATTGCATCAAACATAATGTTTGTGGCTGCTGAAATGTTTAGAGATGTTTAAAATAAAGGCATTGCATCAAACATTATGTTTGTGGCTGCTAAAATGTTTAGAGACGTCTAAACTAAAGACGTTGCATCAAACATAATGTTTGTAGCTGCTAAAATGTTTAGAGACGTCTAAACTAAAGACATTGCATCAAACATAATGTTTGTGGCTGCTGAAATGTTTAGAGATGTTTAAAATAAAGACATTGCATCAAACATAATGTTTGTGGCTGCTAAAATGTTTAGAGACGTCTAAACTAAAGACGTTGCATCAAACATAATGTTTGCTTCGTATTTCTTACCGATCTGTCTTCACTTGTCAAATACGTGTTCTGTGCAGTTAGAGTTTTACCTACATTGGGTAAAAAGGACTTTGTGATAAGCGGTTTTGGGTAATGAAGGAAAAAGTTTGGGAAGCAATGGACTAACTTCTCCGGCATTACATTATATTACATTACATTACATCGTGAGTGGACCAAGCAAAATACAGACACCTCGAATGAAACACTGAATCAAGTTATCTGGCGTCATACAAAATAAAGGAAAACTCCACTAATATTCTGCGGTGTAGATTAAGGTTACAGACCTAAACAAACTAAATGAAAACTGAGACTTAAGACGATCGATTACAAATATGGTAAAATATATCACATGTAACAGCATTAACGACATCGGATGACTAAAAACATAGCGTGCTTATTACAGACACAGTGTGCTTATTACAGACACAGTGTGCTTATTACAGACACAGTGTGCTTATTAGACACAGTGTGCTTATTACAGACACAGTGTGCTTATTACAGACACAGTGTGCTTATTACAGACATAGTGTGCTTATTACAGACACAGTGTGCTTATTACAGACACAGTGTGCTTATTACAGACACAGTGTGCTTATTACAGACACAGTGTGCTTATTACAGACACAGTGTGCTTATTACAGACACAGTGTGCTTATTACAGACACAGTGTGCTTATTACAGACACAGTGTGCTTATTACAGACACAGTGTGCTTATTACAGACATAGTGCGCTTATTACAGACACAGTGTGCTTATTACAGACACAGTGCTTATTACAGATACAGTGTGCTTATTACAGACACAGTGTGCTTATTACAGACACAGTGTGCTTATTACAGACATAGTGTGCTTATTACAGACACAGTGTGCTTATTACAGACATAGTGTGCTTATTACAGACACAGTGTGCTTATTACAGACACAGTGTGCTTATTACAGACACAGTGTGCTTATTACAGACATAGTGTGCTTATTACAGACATAGTGTGCTTATTACAGACATAGTGTGCTTATTACAGACACAGTGTGCTTATTACAGACACAGTGTGCTTATTACAGACATAGTGTGCTTATTACAGACATAGTGTGCTTATTACAGACATAGTGTGCTTATTACAGACACAGTGTGCTTATTACAGACATAGTGTGCTTATTACAGACATAGTGTGCTTATTACAGACATAGTGTGCTTATTACAGACACAGTGTGCTTATTACAGACATAGTGTGCTTATTACAGACATAGTGTGCTTATTACAGACATAGTGTGCTTATTACAGACATAGTGTGCTTATTACAGACACAGTGTGCTTATTACAGACATAGTGTGCTTATTACAGACATAGTGTGCTTATTACAGACATAGTGTGCTTATTACAGACATAGTGTGCTTATTACAGACACAGTGTGCTTATTACAGACACAGTGTGCTTATTACAGACATAGTGTGCTTATTACAGACATAGTGTGCTTATTACAGACACAGTGTGCTTATTACAGACACAGTGTGCTTATTACAGACACAGTGTGCTTATTACAGACATAGTGTGCTTATTACAGACATAGTGTGCTTATTACAGACACAGTGTGCTTATTACAGACACAGTGTGCTTATTACAGACACAGTGTGCTTATTACAGACACAGTGTGCTTATTACAAACGCTATACACAATACTAATGACAGCAATTATTGTGACGGTGACAGTAACACGGAACTTTAAAAATTCGTAATAATTCGTTACAATCAATTACGTGTAATGGAGATAAATACGAAATGATTTACAGCTTTCATCGGTGAGCTGTAACAGAATGTACAGACCTGCGTATCTGCAAGGCAGAATGTTCTATGTACTCCGGCTATGAACACTGCACGTAGCCCAACCAACGTCAGTCCGCACCTACCTCATGTAAATGTATCAGTCTGCCACTTACCAATGTCAGTCCGCACCTACCTCATGTAAATGTATCAGTCTGCCATTGACCAATGTCAGTCCGCACCTACCTCATGTAAATGTATCAGTCTGCCACTGACCAATGTCAGTCCGCACCTACCTCATGTAAATGTATCAGTCTGCCATTGACCAATGTCAGTCCGCACCTACCTCATGTAAATGTATCAGTCTGCCATTGACCAATGTCAGTCCGCACCTACCTCATGTAAATGTATCAGTCTGCCACTTACCAATGTCAGTCCGCACCTACCTCATGTAAATATATCAGTCTGCCACTGACCAATGTCAGTCCGCACCTACCTCATGTAAATGTATCAGTCTGCCACTTACCAATGTCAGTCCGCACCTACCTCATGTAAATATATCAGTCTGCCACTGACCAATGTCAGTCCGCACCTACCTCATGTAAATGTATCAGTCAGCCACTGACCAATGTCAGTCCGCACCTACCTCATGTAAATGTATCAGTCTGCCACTTACCAATGTCAGTCCGCACCTACCTCATGTAAATATATCAGTCTGCCACTGACCAATGTCAGTCCGCACCTACCTCATGTAAATGTATCAGTCTGCCATTGACCAATGTCAGTCCGCACCTACCTCATGTAAATGTATCAGTCAGCCACTGACCAATGTCAGTCCGCACCTACCTCATGTAAATGTATCAGTCTGCCACTTACCAATGTCAGTCCGCACCTACCTCATGTAAATATATCAGTCTGCCACTGACCAATGTCAGTCCGCACCTACCTCATGTAAATGTATCAGTCTGCCACTTACCAATGTCAGTCCGCACCTACCTCATGTAAATATATCAGTCTGCCACTGACCAATGTCAGTCCGCACCTACCTCATGTAAATGTATCAGTCAGCCACTGACCAATGTCAGTCCGCACCTACCTCATGTAAATGTATCAGTCTGCCACTTACCAATGTCAGTCCGCACCTACCTCATGTAAATATATCAGTCTGCCACTGACCAATGTCAGTCCGCACCTACCTCATGTAAATGTATCAGTCTGCCATTGACCAATGTCAGTCCGCACCTACCTCATGTAAATGTATCAGTCAGCCACTGACCAATGTCAGTCCGCACCTACCTCATGTAAATGTATCAGTCTGCCACTTACCAATGTCAGTCCGCACCTACCTCATGTAAATATATCAGTCTGCCACTTACCAATGTCAGTCCGCACCTACCTCATGTAAATGTATCAGTCTGCCACTTACCAATGTCAGTCCGCACCTACCTCATGTAAATATATCAGTCTGCCACTGACCAATGTCAGTCCGCACCTACCTCATGTAAATGTATCAGTCAGCCACTGACCAATGTCAGTCCGCACCTACCTCATGTAAATGTATCAGTCTGCCACTTACCAATGTCAGTCCGCACCTACCTCATGTAAATATATCAGTCTGCCACTGACCAATGTCAGTCCGCTCCTACCTCATGTAAATGTATCAGTCTGCCACTTACCAATGTCAGTCCGCACCTACCTCATGTAAATATATCAGTCTGCCACTGACCAATGTCAGTCCGCACCTACCTCATGTAAATGTATCAGTCAGCCACTCCAGCTACCATCTTTTTCCATTTAACTTTGTCCAGACCGTTCCAGTGGCTTGTGACAAAATTTTACTCGCAAATAAAAACCGCGTGTGACAAATATGGTTGTTGGAGCTATTTTTTTCTAAAAAAAACTAAAAGAAAAAAAGTCGATATACCTTTCGCTTCACCTCCCTTCCGTTTATTTGTCTCCACCCCTCTGTTACACCGCTACCCCACATTCACTTTAATTTCCAGAATGTTCCAGGCAGACGGCACAACTATGTGTGTGTTCTGGAGATGCTTCTCTGTAGTCCCCGAAGGAAAATAAATCGGGCAGGTTGGGAAGGCAATTAACAAGAGGCAGAGCTGCAATCTTGCGGTGCGGAGCGGAATATAGCGCCAGGCTCATTCCGGTAATGCAAGGTGCTTGCCCTCTGCACACACCTGCATGTGTCAATGTGGCTGCGTACCGCACACCGTGTCTGGGTGTGCGGATATAGCAACTAGTGGCTGTAACTGCAGCGAGATTTGGAACGCAACATGTCTGTGTCCATCAGAACGTAACTGTGTCCATCAGAACGTAACTGTGTCCATCAGAACGTAACTGTGTCCATCAGAACATAACTGTGTCCATCAGAACGTAACTGTGTCCATCAGAACGTAACTGTGTCCATCAGAACGTAACTGTGTCCATCAGAACATAACTGTGTCCATCAGAACATAACTGTGTCCATCAGAACATAACTGTGTCCATCAGAACATAACTGTGTCCATCAGAACATAACTGTGTCCATCAGAACGTAAATGTGTCCATCAGAACGTAAATGTGTCCATCAGAACGTAACTGTGTCCATCAGAACATAACTGTGTCCATCAGAACGTAAATGTGTCCATCAGAACGTAACTGTGTCCATCAGAACATAACTGTGTCCATCAGAACGTAACTGTGTCCATCAGAACGTAACTGTGTCCATCAGAACGTAACTGTGTCCATCAGAACATAACTGTGTCCATCAGAACATAACTGTGTCCATCAGAACGTAACTGTGTCCATCAGAACATAACTGTGTCCATCAGAACGTAACTGTGTCCATCAAAACATAACTGTGTCCATCAGAACGTAACTGTGTCCATCAGAACGTAACTGTGTCCATCAGAACATAACTGTGTCCATCAGAACATAACTGTGTCCATCAGAACGTAACTGTGTCCATCAGAACATAACTGTGTCCATCATAACATAACTGTGTCCATCAGAACGTAACTGTGTCCATTAGAACATAACTGTGTCCATCAGAACGTAACTGTGTCCATCAGAACATAACTGTGTCCATCAGAACGTAACTGTGTCCATCAGAACGTAACTGTGTCCATCAGAACATAACTGTGTCCATCAGAACATAACTGTGTCCATCAGAACGTAACTGTGTCCATCAGAACATAACTGTGTCCATCAGAACATAACTGTGTCCATCAGAACGTAACTGTGTCCATCGGAACTAACTGTGTCCATCGGAACGTAACTGTGTCCATCAGAACGTAACTGTGTCCATCAGAACGTAACTGTGTCCATCAGAACGTAACTGTGTCCATCAGAACGTAACTGTGTCCATCAGAACGTAACTGTGTCCATCAGAACTAACTGTGTCCATCAGAACGTAACTGTGTCCATCAGAACTATAACTGTGTCCATCAGAACGTAACTGTGTCCATCAGAACATAACTGTGTCCATCAGAACGTAACTGTGTCCATCAGAACATAACTGTGTCCATCAGAACATAACTGTGTCCATCAGAACGTAACTGTGTCCATCAGAACATAACTGTGTCCATCAGAACATAACTGTGTCCATCAGAACGTAACTGTGTCCATCAGAACGTAACTGTGTCCATCAGAACATAACTGTGTCCATCAGAACGTAACTGTGTCCATCAGAACATAATTGTGTCCATCAGAACGTAACTGTGTCCATCAGAACATAACTGTGTCCATCAGAACGTAACTGTGTCCATCAGAACATAACTGTGTCCATCAGAACATAACTGTGTCCATCAGAACATAACTGTGTCCATCAGGCCTGCAGTCAGTAGCATGCACTTTACTTCCCCTCCTCCTCCTCTTCACACGTCGCGACGTCCTCCGAGGGCTTCCCTGTAAGTCTTCACGGGCACAGACGCTTATGAACACAACAACAGCGCACTGACGGAATTATATGCACTTCCTCAGGAGATGGGGCTTTGCGTCCTTAAAGACAAGGTCACTAACTAACTAACTAACTAACTCCATGTAGCACAGTCCTTCTTGAGAAGCTAACAGTTCCTCAGCTAGTCAAGAAATTCCCCACGTTTTATGGAACCCGAAGGTTCATTACCGCACTCCCAACAGCCCGCCACCTGTCCCTATCCTGAGCCAGATCAATCCAGTCCATGCCCCTCCATCCCACTTCTTGTACATCCATTTTAATATTATCCTCCCATCTACGCCTGGGTCTTCCAAATGGTCTCCTCCCCTCAGGTCTCCCCACCAAAATCCCGTATGCACCTCTCCCCTCCCCCATACGTGCTACATGCCCCGCCCACCTCATTCTTCTTGATTTGATCATCCGAATAATATTTGGTGATCAGTACAGATCATTAAGTTCCTCGTTATGTAGTCTTCTCCACTCCCCTGTTACCCCGTCCCTCTTAGGCCCAAATATCCCCCTCAGCACCCTATTCTCGAACACCCTCAGCCTATGTTCCTCTGTCAGTTTGACAGACCAAGTTTCACACCCACACAAAACAGGCAAAATTATAGTTCTGTATATCTTAATCTTTGTATTTTTGGATAGCAAACCGTAAGACAGAAGCTCTCACTTCTTTCTTTCTCCAAACACAGCACACACCTGACGAATGTCCAAGCCTTTAGTCTTAGGCGCACATTCAGTCGCCCCATACTAACACCTTGCGAAGCAATGTAAGGCAAACTAGTCAATACCAAATGTGTCTGAAGAACAATTCCACCACTAACAGAGCGAAATGTTGCGTGCTTTGTAACGTGTATTTGTTGTTACATTACGTAACGCTTGTTAAGGCCCAGTGCCTACTTTATCGCCGCGTTTAACGTCCAAGAATGTTACCTTATGCACACAAGATGCATTTATTTGTCTATACTAAACTGACTGACTGGTTGTTATAATAGAGATGGAGTGTGTTTACTGCGCGGTACGGACTGAATCTTCACACATAGTTCATGTTAAATTGAGTCTTATAAACAGACGGTGTGTGTTTACTGCGCGGTACGGACTGAATCTTCACACATAGTTCATGTTAACTTGAGTCTTATAAACAGACGGTGTGTGTTTACTGCGCGGTACGTACTGAATCTTTATATTCATTCAGGTTAATTTTAGCCTCTAAAACGTTAATCCTCCAGAACAATGAAGCCGCTACAAGCCAGACTTCTAGACATGCAGTCCATTAAGTCTAGTGTATTGTTTACCTGCAGCCAAAGAAGGACTGTACATTCTAATTAACAGCAATGCCGTGGGAATGGCTGAAGAAAGAAATAGTTCGATGTATGTGAGTGAAGTGGATACGCGTCTTGAGTCATCCCGCATTAAGTTAATTATGTCATGCTTAGAAAATACACTGAAGACATTCGTTTCGAATTAACACCAAAGAACAGTAGGCACACAAATTAAAAGGTTAGCTCAGTAAATCAATTACACTTCCCCGTTGTGAAGCTGACGAAATATATAGTGTAAATTACACAATATTCTATTCTTGTAAAATGTCTTACATGCTTTTTCGTAATTGTCTTATCAGTCAGGCTTAATTACGACGTTCCATCTTGAGCCTGCATATTACGGAAGACTGGCATTGCCGAGTTGCAAAGAAGAGGCTGTCGACTGCTTTAAGGCACTACTGGTACTGACTAAATTATACACTCAGCACAGTCGCACCTTGCGACAGGACTGCAACTCAGAAACTCGCAACTACAAAACACGACAGCTTATTTTATGGCAGGGTATATTAATCTCGAACTCAATCATAAAAACTGAGGAAAACCACAGAAACTGCAGTCAGGCTAGCCGATACGCGAACTGGATAAGTCTACAACGCAGATTGAAACAGAAGCCCAAACAACGTCGTCGGATAACTGAGTATGTAACAGCAGGCTGTAAATACAACACTGATGTGGGTGTCGTTGCGGCAAAAGAAAACTCTGCTTTCGGAAAATTACGTTTTGTGTGGTGTTACACGAGTCAGTCCGGTAAATAGGCACCAACGTTTTGGAGGCATGATCTGCCTCCATGTTCAGGGCACTGCGTCACCCTGAACATGGAGGCAGTACAATGTTCCGAAACGTTCAAACTTCTGGCAAACCACGAAACGTCAGATCTCAGAGTAAGTGTTACACGTCACAGCACGACTCAGAACTGTGCAGTGCGCTACACGTGGCTTCACCCTACGCGCAGTCCACAAGCGCCACACATCTAATATGGTCCGACAGTCACGGGCCTTAAAATAACAAATTTTCAAAGCAAATTTTTTTTTCTTCTCTAACGATTTCTGCAATTGTTGAATAGATAAAGTGTGGATCTTAGAAATGTGATTACATTTTATCACCGCTATGAAGTGTTTGCGTTCCGACAGCGAGTTTCACCGGCACAACTGCCTCGTATCGTTCACAACAATACAATAAACTTTATATTGTTCACACCGTGCATTTTCATCTGTTCACACATTTTGTAACCAACAAAATTCACACTTTTTATTACACCGTACAACTTCTTTCTACAATAAAATTAATCCAACACGTTTCGGTTCTCCAATGTAACCATCATCAGGGATTTAAACCTTGACTTTACACATATTTATAAAATAACAAACAATTGGCACACATTAACAGTTACATATGTAAAGCCACTGTATTCTGCCAACAGCTGTAAAACACAGAAGTTACAAAAAACAGTTCATTGGGGCTCCTAAATGACTTCTGTGTGCCAAAAGCTGCGGCCTGACTGACTGAACGAGCAACGACTTTGTACAGACATAAACAAAACACGCGCAAAAGTAAACAGAACTTTCAAATTGCGGTATTTTCCTTGACCGCAAGTCTGCAAGCCGATCCCCATTATCTGCCTCGTACCATATTAAGTGGTAGCTGGCCGGCCCTAAATCTCGTGTGCCCCCCCAACCCCCCATCGTCACATCTCGTGACGCCATGATGTATGACCGCGAAAGCAGCAGGGGGCTGCAGAAGAGACTTTGGAGGACTTCCGGTCTTGTTCGAGCACAGGATTATACCTTCTGACACCATCGCGCCCCCTCACGAGGGCCCTCGGAAACATAAGCGATCGTCAGACTATGCTGTATAAATGTATACATAAGGGAGACAGAAAAACATACATTGAAGATAAGAGTTATGTACTTTTGGATGGGGAGTGGGAGGAAGTTTGGGGGAAAAATAGTCCGACTGTCAGTTTGTACTGCTGAAAATTGTTCGTTTCAATGTTTCATTTCGAAAGTTTAGTCAGCTCCTCTATCGCCATGTCTAATGTTAATTAACTCTTTCGTAATAAATCTCGCCGAAATTTTTAAAAGGTACCCAGAAAGGGAAATTGCTATATTTATGTCGTTATACTTTCTCTTCTGGAAACAACCCACTCAACAACATACAAACAACCCACTCAACAACATACAAACAACCCACTCAACAACATACAAAAAACGCACTCAACAACATACAAAACAACCCACTCAACAACATACAAAAAACGCACTCAACAACATACAAAACAACGCACTCAACAACATACAAAACAACCCACTCAACAACATACAAAACAACCCACTCAACAACATACAAAAAACGCACTCAACAACATACAAAACAACGCACTCAACAACATACAAAACAACCCACTCAACAACATACAAAAAATGCACTCAACAACACACAAAACAACGCACTCAACAACATACAAAACAACGCACTCAAGAACATACAAAACAACGCACTCAAGAACATACAAAACAACGCACTCAACAACATACAAAACAACGCACTCAAGAACATACAAAACAACGCATTCAACAACATACAAAACAACACACTCAACAACAGATACAAAACGGATATAATTGAAAAAAATACAAATTGACAACACATGACTGCAATTCTGACAGTTAAAGTTACAAGCCTGAGTTCTCGAGACAAACACAGCTCACATCCTTACTGCCTTAAGACCCTCTATGTCGTGGTCTACCATGCAGTGGTTTTTGTACCTACTGACGAGGTAAAGGTAAAGCAATCCCATTACAGACCCTTACGGTTCCAGGAGATTTAGGCTCCCAGATTTCTAGACAATCGGCACATGAATGTGGTAAGGTCAGCCCTACGCAGCGGCCGCCTTTACCCCCAGGAAATACTCCTGGTACTCATATATGTTAGAGGCTGAGTCGACCCCAGGGCCATAGTGCGACCGAAACGATTATGTCAACGAAAAATTCCAACATCATCGGGAATCGAACCCGCGACCTTCCGGCTTCTAGCGCAGTGCTTCAACCAACTGACGAGAACTTTAGTATCGTCTTATCATTTCTTTCTTCAGTCTACCTGTCCCGTCCAACTCATTCTCTTTGATCCACAACAACAAAAAAAATGGGGTAAAGACGACTCGCCGTGAAGGTCAACAAAACGTAATTTGCCCAGTGCCCCGTCACTTCCTCTCCTCAGCACCCTCAACAGCGCACACAGTACAGACTTTCGTATTAATTATTAGCCCGCAACAAAGGCTGTAACACAGCGCGCACGACACAAGTGTCCACTGCCTGCTACAGTTCTTTATCTAACATACAGATAACACGCACGTGCCTCTACATTCAAATACGCACTGCTACGCGTTGACCCGCCACGTAGTACACATTTCGTCCTTATCGTAGCGCAAGAAGAGCGACAAAATGCGAAAGGGACTGGCGGTGTGTTCTCTTTTGTAATCTTGCTCGCTAACTGAATGCACGACACTAAAATGCAAGTACTAATTTAGATTGGTTACGTAATTTAAGCGCACTGTCGCAATATAATTACGTCCTTCCACAGAGGTCTGTCGTAACTGTCGTAGTGCCGCGGTGAGATGCAATGCAAGCTAACTTGTTTATAAACACAACTGTTGTTACTGCATCCTGGTTACTAATTACTACAAAATTAATTGTTATTTTGTATATAAATAACCTAAAAATAATGGAGGAAACGATACACAGTAATAATATATTTTTCTCGGGGCACGCGGTTGCGAAGTTGGTTGAGGCACTGCGCTATAAGCCGGAAGGTTGCGGGTTCGATTCCCGATGGTGTCATTGGAATATTTCATTGACATAATCCTTTCGGTCGCACTATGGCCCTGGGGTCGACTCAGTCTCTAACAGAAATGAGTACCAGGAATATTTCCTGGGGGGTAAAGGCGGCCGGTGCGTTGGGATGACAACCTTACCACCTTCATGTGCCGATTGTCTATAAATCTAGTAGCCTCAACCTCCTGGAAGCCTAAGGGCCTGTCCAGGCCTGTATTGGGATTGCTGTACATTTACCTTTACCTTTTTACCCAATTTTTACGTACACTCAGGCCCAAACACAATGTCCCACATGCGTCACGCACGGCTACGCACGTCACTGTATGTCTGTGCGTACGTGTTGACTAAACACTGACACGTACAGCAGAAATACTCTCCTGCAGATTGTTACGAAACAATACAGCATTACGATCAGCGTACCGGAAACAAACCGGACCTGCCCCAAAAGACCAAAACCTTCATAAGGTATGTTAAAATTATTTGTATCAATGAGACAAACTTCACGTGAGGTTTCCTTTTCCACGGGCTGCTTCACCCCGAAGAAGGAGGTACTTAAAATTCGTCGAAACGCCGATAACAACTCACCTAACACAGCGTCACGTCCAAGAAGAAATTAATCTAAGGCGAACATCAGTTTGGAACAGAGTATCTTCATCTCTGTCTCACAACAGTCTGTACAATCGCTGTCTCTGTCTGTCCCGAAATCAGTTTGCCACTCTGGTGACAATTAATGAAAGTATATAGACACTGTTCACTCAGCACAGTCTGTTAAATTTGTTTAGTGGAATTAGTTTTTGTAACTGAAATGGAAACAAACAATGCTGAATGAGGTTTGAAGTTGTCACAATGCTGGCTGTAAGGATTGGGCGTCTTCCTTTAGGTGAGGCATTGTGGATTGATACGAGGTTACGGACGATTTGTAGAAAGCTGCTGGCTGTCTTCAGGACAGATTTTGAAGACAGTCCGTGCCTATGGGAAGTTGACAAAGCCACGCGGAGCTGCAGCCCACAAGACCCTGATCTAAATACAACTTAGCAAGCTAGAAGTTGGGGAATATTTTTAAAACAAAATCTTGAAATTTGAAGTCGATGTATTTTGGTTCAACCAAAATCTTGAAAGCCGGAACGATCTGCTAAGCTCAACTTCTCTAGGTCAGGCTCAAAATGCAGACAATCACATCGCAGTCAAAGCCATTCAAACACTCTTCACCGTGTTTAAACACGAACAGTCCACTCTAGCCATCACCGTGGAGGCATGGTGCGGCCATCAACAGATGCGTTTAAAGACGAACAAAGAATTTTTCCTGACCTCGAAGGTACTATTAGCGTACCGTGAGCGTATCGCTTGTGAGACACACGACATGGCCGTCGACAGACGTAGTCATAAGACGTTCAGTGCTTTAGAACAGTCATTACTTCTCTCTTTGTCCAAATGCTGTAACACTGCGCATAAATAAACTTCTGAATAACACTAAACGCAAGACACGTATATCACAACAACACATCCACTTGTACAATAACACTAAACGCAAGACACGTATATCACACAAATACATCCACTTGTACAATAACACTAAACGCAAGACACGTATATCACACAAATACATCCACTTGTACAATAACACTAAACGCAAGACACGTATATCACACAAATACATCCACTTGTACAATAACACTAAACGCAAGACACGTATATCACACAAATAAATCCACTTGTACAATAACACTAAACGCAAGACACGTATATCACACAAATACATCCACTTGTACAATAACACTAAACGCAAGACACGTATATCACACAAATACATCCACTTGTAAAATAACACTAAACGCAAGACACGTATATCACACAAATACATCCACTTGTACAATAACACTAAACGCAAGACACGTATATCACACAAATACATCCACTTGTACAATAACACTAAACGCAAGACACGTATATCACACCAACACATCCACTTGTACAATAACACTAAACGCAAGACACGTATATCACACAAATACATCCACTTGTACAATAACACTAAACGCAAGACACGTATATCACACAAATACATCCACTTGTACAATAACACTAAACGCAAGACGCGTATATCACACAAATACATCCACTTGTACAATAACACTAAACGCAAGACACGTATATCACACAAATACATCCACTTGTACAATAACACTAAACGCAAGACACGTATATCACACAAATACATCCACTTGTAAAATAACACTAAACGCAAGACACGTATATCACACAAATACATCCACTTGTACAATAACACTAAACGCAAGACACGTATATCACACCAACACATCCACTTGTACAATAACACTAAACGCAAGACACGTATATCACACAAATACATCCACTTGTACAATAACACTAAACGCAAGACACGTATATCACACAAACACATCCACTTGTACAATAACACTAAACGCAAGACACGTATATCACACAAATACATCCACTTGTACAATAACACTAAACGCAAGACACGTATATCACACAAATACATCCACTTGTAAAATAACACTAAACGCAAGACACGTATATCACACAAATACATCCACTTGTAAAATAACACTAAACGCAAGACACGTATATCACACCAACACATCCACTTGTACAATAACACTAAACGCAAGACACGTATATCACACAAATACATCCACTTGTACAATAACACTAAACGCAAGACACGTATATCACACAAATACATCCACTTGTACAATAACACTAAACGCAAGACACGTATATCACACAAATACATCCACTTGTACAATAACACTAAACGCAAGACACGTATATCACACAAATACATCCACTTGTACAATAACACTAAACGCAAGACACGTATATCACACAAATACATCCACTTGTACAATAACACTAAACGCAAGACACGTATATCACACCAGTACATCCACTTGTACAATAACACTAAACGCAAGACACGTATATCACACAAATACATCCACTTGTACAATAACACTAAACGCAAGACACGTATATCACACAAATACATCCACTTGTACAATAACACTAAACGCAAGACACGTATATCACACAAATACATCCACTTGTACAATAACACTAAACGTAAGACACGTATATCACACAAATACATCCACTTGTACAATAACACTAAACGTAAGACACGTATATCACACAAATACATCCACTTGTACAATAACACTAAACGTAAGACACGTATATCACACAAATACATCCACTTGTACAATAACACTAAACGTAAGACACGTATATCACACAAATACATCCACTTGTACAATAACACTAAACGCAAGACACGTATATCACACAAATACATCCACTTGTACAATAACACTAAACGCAAGACACGTATATCACACAAACACATCCACTTGTACAATAACACTAAACGCAAGACACGTATATCACACAAATACATCCACTTGTACAACTCTCAAATCATTACGTCTCATTTAGGAACAGAATGCTGATTTTTTTAATGGTCTTGCAAACTTCTACCTGATGATGGCCGGCGTACGCGACCGAAATATGTTTTACAAATGTCCCCCGCTTTTCGACGGTCCGCTTTTCGACGATCCGCTCTTTCGACGGTCCGCTTTTCGACGATCCGCTCTTTCGACCCTTTTCTATTATAACCGGAACCCATACATTCGACGCGTGGTCCGCTCTTTCGACCTATTTCGTCATGTTTTGTTCATTTCTCTGTACTTTTGTATATATATATATATATATAGTGCGTTATTTACGTTTTTCGGCTGCCAAAATGCATTTGCGAGCTAAAAAAAAAAGACTGTGTTCCGCATTTCGACGATTTCCGGTTTTTGACAGTGCTCTGGTCCCTAATCTGTCGAATAAGCGGGGGACGCCTGTACAGAAAGTAAACAGCGCATGTGAAAAACGTTGTGCTTACTCTGACCAAAACTGAAACCACATAATGCTGCATAAATATGGCGCCCTTCAGCAAAACATGTCCATAAATAGAACAATAAGGAAAAAAGACTAACTATTCGTGCTCGAACAAAACTTGGCTCAAGTAACAACAACATACATCTTCTATTATTTCATTTTCCCAGGTGTGTATATGTGGAAAGGGGACCAGTCGTTATGTAAGGCAGTATATCCATTGAAACGACTTGAAATTGCGTTCAGCGACAGCCATTATTACCTTCACATGATTGCTTTTCAGGGTGAGGATATGGGAGGAAGAAGATCCATACAGTAAGCCAATACTAGTCTTGTCTCGTCTCACCACTGAACTTGCAGACAGAGTTCTTGCTATGAGCAATATCTGCTTCTGGTACGTGGGTGGGGTAACGATTACCGATCGCAGTCGTTACGGCACACAACAAGCTGTTAAAACTCTTTTAAATATGCGGCCACTAGTGCTGGACCTTCCCAACTCCCGTCACAAAAGTCTCCAATAATTTCTTCACCGTATTGTTTAACGACGGCGTCAAATACTACGATCATACTGCGTAACACAGGCCGTAAGTGGCAATGAATGCAGAACACAGGCGAAATATTTATAACAAATAAAAACTGAAGTAGTTTGATAAACTTGTCCCGATGTCACTTCGCCCATTGCAAATCCCACACGGACTCGTCTGAGTTCAAAAGTGCTATCTCCGCTGCGAGAGGTAGGCGACTTACCGCCTGAATACTGGCACGACCGCAACACGGCAAAAGGTGAACCTTACCTCGAAGGAACATCTTTGTCAGCCTGGCAATTAAAACTTTGTTTATTAAATCAGTATTTCACTAACAAACTGCTGATTCAAATACACTTATCATTCCCACATCAGTACGACACATAAGGCATATACATATACTACGCTGTTTCCATCTGTAAAGACGCTGATTCACCTTTATAGATAATAAACCGTCGTATCAGCTACTAAAGCATTTATGAACTTTAATTCGGAGCGAACTCGGCTTCAAGGAAGGCCGAAAGGGAAAAAGCGCCAAAAATAAACCTTTTGTATGGGGATCAAAGGAACCGTAACAGTATCAAGACCGATAATGAACTGCCATCACATTGTTTTTGTCGTGTAAACTTAACGGTTTAAAGCCCAGTGGTTACTATATGTACCACCATGTTTAACATTCACAAATTCTACGTTCTGCCCACACAGTGTATTTATGTGTTTTGTGTGGATCTCAGAACAAACAGCGATTATTTCACTGTACAACATTAACTTACTGGTTTGTATAACTGAGACGGAGTGTGTTTACTGCGCGGTACGGACTGTATTTATGCGTTTTGTGTGGATCTCAGAACAAACAGCGATTATTTCACTGTACAACATTCACTGACTGGTTTGTATAACTGAGACGGAGTGTGTTTACTGCGCGGTACGGACTGTATTTATGTGTTCTGTGTGGATCTCAGAACAAACAGCGATTATTTCACTGTACAACATTAACTGACTGGTTTGTATAACTGAGACGGAGTGTGTTTACTGCGCGGTACGGACTGTATTTATGTGTTTTGTGTGGATCTCAGAACAAACAGCGATTATTTCACTGTACAACATTAACTGACTGGTTTGTATAACTGAGAAGGAGTGTGTTTACTGCGCGGTACGGACTGTATTTATGTGTTTTGTGTGGATCTCAAACAAACAGCGATTATTTCACTGTACAACATTCACTGACTGGTTTGTATAACTGAGACGGAGTGTGTTTACTGCGCGGTACGGACTGTATTTATGTGTTTTGTGTGGATCTCAGAACAAACAGCGATTATTTCACTGTACAACATTCACTGACTGGTTTGTATAACTGAGAAGGAGTGTGTTTACTGCGCGGTACGGACTGTATTTATGTGTTTTGTGTGGATCTCAGAACAAACAGCGATTATTTCACTGTACAGCATTAACTGACTGGTTTGTATAACTGAGACGGAGTGTGTTTACTGCGCGGTACGGACTGTATTTATGTGTTTTGTGTGGATCTCAGAACAAACAGCGATTATTTCACTGTACAACATTAACTGACTGGTTTGTATAACTGAGACGGAGTGTGTTTACTGCGCGTTACGGACTGTATTTATGTGTTTTGTGTGGATCTCAGAACAAACAGCGATTATTTCACTGTACAACATTAACTGACTGGTTTGTATAACTGAGACGGAGTGTGTTTACTGCGCGGTACGGACTGTATTTATGTGTTTTGTGTGGATCTCAGAACAAACAGCGATTATTTCACTGTACAAAATTAACTGACTGGTTTGTATAACTGAGACGGAGTGTGTTTATTGCGCGGTACGGGCTGTATTTATGTGTTTTGTGTGGATCTCAGAACAAACAGCGATTATTTCACTGTACAGCATTAACTGACTGGTTTGTATAACTGAGACGGAGTGTGTTTACTGCGCGGTACGGACTGTATTTATGTGTTTTGTGTGGATCTCAGAACAAACAGCGATTATTTCACTGTACAACATTAACTGACTGGTTTGTATAACTGAGACGGAGTGTGTTTACTGCGCGTACGGACTGTATTTATTGTTTTGTGTGATCTCAGAACAAACAGCGATTATTTCACTGTACAGCATTAACTGACTGGTTTGTATAACTGAGACGGAGTGTGTTTACTGTGCGGTACGGACTGATTTATGTGTTTTGTGTGGATCTCAGAACAAACAGCGATTATTTCACTGTACAGCATTAACTGACTGGTTTGTATAACTGAGACGGAGTGTGTTTACTGCGCGGTACGGACTGTATTTATGTGTTTTGTGTGGATCTCAGAACAAACAGCGATTATTTCACTGTACAGCATTAACTGACTGGTTTGTATAACTGAGACGGAGTGTGTTTACTGCGCGGTACGGACTGTATTTATGTGTTTTGTGTGGATCTCAGAACAAACAGCGATTATTTCACTGTACAACATTAACTGACTGGTTTGTATAACTGAGACGGAGTGTGTTTACTGCGCGGTACGGACTGTATTTATGTGTTTTGTGTGGATCTCAGAACAAACAGCGATTATTTCACTGTACAACATTAACTGACTGGAAGGTTGGCATTTGGTCTGTGCAGGTGGTGCTTATTGCTGTGTCTGTACTGTGTATAGATGAATTTGTTTGAAAATTTTATTGATTGTTTAAAATAAAGTTAATTAATGAAAATATATATTGACATGAAATAGGTACAATCTGTAACACTACAAATGTGCGCTGAGATGGTTTATACTGAGCGACTGAGCAGAACGTACAAACGTAACAATCTTTAACTGCAAGACACAGCATGGCCTCACCATATACTGCTTTCTTTCAAGGACGGCAAGTACAAACGACGCACGAACTCCAAAACCGTCGGTACTAACTGCACACCTCAGTACAGTCGGCTACACACGAAATATGTAACTCGATGTCCCTAATGCCTGATTTAACACAGACATTCAGTGCTAAAGATCGATTAAGACCGGATAATGTGGGGACTGTATCAACAGGGGGGGGGGGGTCAGTACAAGTGTGTGCGGTCATCATCAGAGCAGGGAGGCTCTTCCGGCTGCCCGCCGGCTAAGCGCAGGACGTTTATCACAAGAGCTACCTAGAGGCACTAGCGAGCTATTTGTCACAGGAACATTACATTAAACGTCGGACGGACGCAGAGATGGCGCGGAGACTTTCTGCGCATTAATCATATCCTGCAACGTCTGCTTTGTAGGCTATCCTGAAAACCGGATGTCCACGGAAATCAACAAACGCCCACATGATTCCCAGCAGGGGTGGCCAAACGTTGGACGCACTAGGTCGCCACTTTCGATGCCAAGTTAACCCTTCAATGACACTGGGATTTAAATTCAAACTACTGCCCTGGACGCAGGGGTTCTTTAATTTACAGTGCATGGTGCACCGAGGTCGAGAGAGTAGGAAGAATTAAAGGTCCGTGCATTGCACCGAGGCATGCATAGATGGGTTCAGTGTGATGACAAATTCCAGAAAGTAAACAAACTTTAAATAAATTAAAATTGTGTTAATTCCACGAGGACCAGGAATTTGTAATAACAAATATTTGAATTAATATTTCAATTTCAATGTAACACATATTCTAGCAATCATTTTATTTTCCGCCTACTGCGAACACAGCAAATGCTGTGCTTAGCTACTGGAGGAATTAAACTAAATAATACTAGACAGACGTGAGACTGTTGCTGTACTTAGATCACGCTCCTTATAACGTACGTTACCACTCTGTCCGGCTCCGTTTCTGAACTATTTCGTGTCGCGAAAGAATGTTAACGAAAGGTATAAATCCCAGACCGCACATTCCTTTCCAGCATCCAGCGGGCGTTCGTTTTTGTGCCGCTGACCGCATCCAGTTCCACTGTTAGATTTCGTCTTCATCTCTGTGAAAACTGAATTCTTCCTAGAGAAGTATTCGTATTACAGCTGTTAAAATATTCCTTGTGTCTGAATTAAGGCGGAAAGTTGGGCAAAGGAATTACAATCTGATGTAGAGAGGAATGAGCACTGCATTTCAACAAGAATGGTCAAGTCTGTGTTTGGGGACAGAGCCTGAACGCGCCGAACTGTAAGTGAATGTACGGTTACAATTTGCTGTGACAGCGACAGACATTTTGTTGTTTGTCGTTGAAATATTTCAAAGACATTCTCGGAGCCTTGAGGGAGTATCTGTGAGGAGTACTGTGTGCTACAGAGCGTGCATTTAACTGAATTGCATTTAAAGACTCAGTCCATACCGCGCAGTAAACACACTCCGTCTCAGTTATACAAACCAGTCAGTTAATGCTGTACAGTGAAATAATCGATGTTTGTTCTGAGATCCACACAAAACACATAAATACAGTCCGTACCGCGCAGTAAACACACTCCGTCTCAGTTATACAAACCAGTCAGTTAATGTTGTACAGTGAAATAATCGCTGTTTGTTCTGAGATCCACACAAACCACATAAATACAGTCCGTACCGCGCAGTAAACACACTCCGTCTCAGTTATACAAACCAGTCAGTTAATGCTGTACAGTGAAATAATCGCTGTTTGTTCTGAGATCCACACAAAACACATAAATACAGTCCGTACCGCGCAGTAAACACACTCCGTCTCAGTTATACAAACCAGTCAGTTAATGTTGTACAGTGAAATAATCGCTGTTTGTTCTGAGATCCACACAAAACAACAAATACAGTCCGTACCGCGCAGTAAACACACTCCGTCTCATTTATACAAAGAGTCAGTTAATGTTGTACAGTGAAATAATCGCTGTTTGTTCTGAGATCCACACAAAACACATAAATACACTGTGTGGGCAGAACGTAGAATTGTTGAATGTTAAACGTGGTGGTACATATACTAACCACTTGGCTTAGGTGTCAGTCAGGCATAAGGGAACCGACAAAGAGCGGACAGGCCCAATTACCATGTGTTCAGAAGAACAACCGACCGTACGGACGTCGCCCTGACCAAGCCTGCCAGCAAGACACGTAACGACGCCCCACGCCCGTTATAACGCAATACACCGTGCACAAGCAGCTGAAGCCACTTCACTCTGTAATACAGCTTTGCCTCTTACCCATCAACATTCTCTGTTAATCACTGTCGTTAAAAAGGAACAAGAGCATCTTTGGGTGTGAGGCTTTACACTTGTTTTTAAAACGCACAAAACAGCTTCCTTTAAAAAAAGAAAAAAAGAAGAGCTTCCTCGCATAGACTGGGGGTAGTAATTTAAGCCCCAGAATTCATCCCCTCTTTGCCTTAGCATCTCATCTCAAAAGCTCAGTAAAAACGTGAGCATTCTCTCCACCTGCAAGTCCTCATAATGCAGCAGCAATCAACGTGTAAATAGAAGCTCGCGCCTTCCCAAGTCGTTCGCAGTGCCTTGCTGAGATCTCCACTGCCAACGGCGAACTGGCTACCAACACCGTCTGCTTGTGGACGGAACTCTCAACTGCAGCAGTTAAAAATGTGCACGCACACACACGCACCGACACACGCACCATTGTCGCCACTCCGCGATCTAATACAGCCGTATTCAACCTTTTTTGTTCGCGTACCCCCACATATAATTTCTCTTCAACTTTGAACCCCCAAAGTTGTTGGTGCATAATTCAAGTTTTACACAGTCTATAATCTACATCTAAAATAAGTTAAATAAATTACATCCAAAATAATGTATTAAATAATAAGTTTTAGATGAGAAAAGGAGAGTCAAGCTATTAAATAACAAATATATTATTGTCTATCGTATAAAAATTAATAAAGGAACAAATGTATTTTAGCAAAGCAAAATTATATGCACTGTGTGGAATAAAATGAAACTAGCCGCCCAGATAAGAATCGCATAAAGGAGAGAGACAGAGAGAGAGAGAGAGAGAGAGAGAGAGAGAGAAGTGGCGCTCCCAAATCGCATGTCCTTACGTCCGGTATCTTGTGGCTAACCCTAAATCTGGCCCTGATTATTCAGTGTTTATCATGAAATAACACATTTATTTTTTTTTATTTCACGTACCTCCTAAGATGTCTTCGCGTACCCCCGGGGGTACGCGTACCCCAGGTTGAATACCACTGTTCTAGTATAATAGCGGTACTCAATTAAGCACACAGACTATACTTACTTTGTATTTCACCATAAGTTTCGGCAAACATAGGACATCATCACAGTGACATATATTTTTT
Source organism: Reticulitermes speratus (assembly GCA_021186555.1). Lineage (NCBI taxonomy): Eukaryota > Metazoa > Arthropoda > Insecta > Blattodea > Rhinotermitidae > Reticulitermes > Reticulitermes speratus. The sequence goes on from JAJKFL010000002.1 coordinate 799,934, forward strand.
ATTTTGTCGTGATAAAATTCTCTGCTATGAATAACAAATGACGTAATAACAGAACCAAATACATGCAGCTTACATTAAGGTACTGAGGACTGCAAATTGAAACGGATATAACACATATATAACACACATATAACACACATGTAACAGATATATAACACATATATAACACATATATAACACATTTTAAGAATGAAGAATTCTCGCCACCCAAAGTTGGTGTGTGACTGGAAGAAAAACCGTCGACCAAGGAAAAGAAGGACAGACAAACACGCATGAAAATCAAGCATGGATGGCTTATATCCTGTTGATGACAGTCGTGATGACTCGACAGCCCCTTGGGGACCTAGGCCGCCTCATTTGTCTAGGCTTCACGATCACACTCAGACGCACCACACTCGGCAGGACTCCTCTGGACGAGTGATCAGCCCGTCGCAGAGACCTCTACCTGACAACACACAACACTCACAACAGACAGACATAAATGCCCCCGGTGGGACTCGAACCCGCAATCCCAGCAAGCGAGCGGCCGCAGACCGACGCCTTAGACCGCGCGGCCACTGGGATCGGCAGAGACATCTCACACGTTTAAATAACAATCCTATCACGATGACAGTTGCCCATCTGGTACTTCGTAACTCCATTCCACCACTGAATGCCACAATTCCCCCTCCCTCACCGTACTCTCCATATGTACTGCATTTGGTCCTTTTCCCTCTTATGCAGTTCCGACCCAATCTTTTCTTTTACCTAATAAGCTGCCTCATCCCTCCTCCACCCACCCCTTTCCAAGGGAAAAGAAGAATTAAGAACAACTTCCTTTTTCCTCTTCCTTTTCATGAGGAAATTATTATTTCGAGTGTCAACTTTATCGTCGGCCATTTATTTTCATTTGTTTTCCTCCCCCTTTTCCAGCCACGGAAAAACATCCCCTTGCAAAGGCCATCGAGATTTGCAAATGCTGTCATTCGGAAGAAACATCTTTTGTTTTCAGGTCAAGTTAACTGAAGCCTTTGGATCCGAGAGTTAAGACGGCACGCAGAAGTAGTTAGTTTACAGTCTCATTATTAAGCAGAAAATTAAACCTGTGTTACAGCGTCGTTACATGACCGTCCCAAGGAAGGCTTCGTGTAAAGTTTAAACATCCGGCTGCATTAATGCAATCCTGCAAGGGTACATAATGACTACATCAACAGCACATAATGACTACATCAACAGCACATAATGACTACATCAATAGCACATAATGACTACATCAATAGCACATAATGACTACATCAACAGCACATAATGACTACATCAACAGCACATAATGACTACATCAAGAGCACATAATGACTACATCAACAGCACATAATGACTACATCAAGAGCACATAATGACTACATCAACAGCACATAATGACTACATCAAGAGCACATAATGACTACATCAACAGCACATAATGACTACATCAACAGCACATAATGACTACATCAACAGCACATAATGACTACATCAAGAGCACATAATGACTACATCAAGAGCACATAATGACTACATCAACAGCACATAATTACTACATCAACAGCACATAATGACTACATCAACAGCACATAATGACTACATCAACAGCACATAATGACTACGTCAACAGCACATAATGACTACGTCAACAGCACATAATGACTACGTCAACAGCACTTAATGACTACGTCAAGAGCACATAATGACTACGTCAACAGCACTTAATGACCACACCAACAGATGAGGCTTCTCAGAAATCAGTGTGACAATTCCTAAAATGGCTACATGCAAATTAAAATAATAAATTATGGTCATGCTAACAATTCAGGAACACCATTCGTATATATATACTGATTTTGTGCCAAAGATTTCGGCTGAACGAATTCCCATTTGAAAGACTAGGCGGGCGGGATGCATGCTATTGGTCATAAAATTCGTATGGGCGACATTTCGTAATGCTGGCTGTCGTACGGTGCGTACACGCGTAACTACGTAGTCAGTACAACGCAAAGACCAAGTACAGTGTCGGTATGCTTCAACGTGCAACTGCTTAAGCAAACATTACTGCTTGAAGCAAACATTACATGGTAACCGTGAAGTTGTCCTCTGTGCACAACATGCAGACATGTGTTATGCACTAAATGGAGCCAAATAGCTAGCTTCACGCCCCGGTCGCTTACACCAGGAGAAAGAGCCTCTAATACCCATCGAGTAGAATTACATTACACGAGGTTTATGAAACTGGCAGACAGAAGCAAGTGAAATATTCTGAATCAGTGATGATAGTTTTGTTTGGTGAAATCATTAGCGCTAGACACCACTGACTTGACAGTCATTATACTTGACACACGTCTCGGAATCATCAGTGTGTGTGGAGACTTCAAATGGACACACGTAGTTTCAAAATGAGCACATGATCGTGAAGTGTAGAGACAGACGAAGGCAATGTTGTGTACAGGCAGACGGAGATGAGTGTGATTGAATGTGGCGTGCGAGGCAGAGCCGAAGTTACTGTAGGAGAGTTAATGAAGCCAGTTAGTGTTGGGGCGAGCCTCTGACGATAAGGGGAGAGGCGTTCTTACCAGAACGCTGCATTAACAGTAAAGCTGTCTGTGAGATAGGTGCGGTTGTCGTGACCTACGCACAGTAAAACTTGCACACTTTCATGTCTGATCTGCTCATTATTATGGCTTTTAGCATCTAATTATAACCTAGGCTACAAGCTACAGAACAAATAAAGAAATCAGATAAGAACAATATATAAAGGGCATACACAAAAGAATGGTGCGGTTTTAATAGTGTTCACTATTAAAACCGCACCATTCTTTTGTGTATGCCCTGTATATATACATATATACAATGCATATAAAATTATTGGTATTTCAGTCGCAGGTGGACACAACATTATTATACTGAACAAGTCAGTGCGTGAACACAGACTGACCGGCCGTAGAGGGCAAAGAGGGACAGAACAACGCCAACGAAGTCGTAACAACAGTGGAACGGCTTGTACTCTGTTGATAACAACAAAGACAGCCAGGTGACCCGCAGGCAATGACACAACCGCATCTTGTGTAGGGATAAGCAAATGTTGTGAACAAACTCCATGACAACCACCAAACTAAACAAACTACATGACAACCACCAAACTAAGCAAACTCCATGACAACCACCAAACTAAACAAACTCCTTGACAACCACTAAACTAAATAAACTCCATGACAACCACCAAACTAAACAAACTCCATGACAACCACCAAACTAAACAAACTCCATGACAACCACCAAACTAAACAAACTACATGACAACCACCAAACTAAACAAACTCCATGACAACCACCAAACTAAACAAACTACATGACAACCACCAAACTAAACAAACTCCTTGACAACCACTAAACTAAATAAACTCCATGACAACCACTAAACTAAACAAACTCCATGACAACCACCAAACTAAACAAACTCCATGACAACCACCAAACTAAACAAACTCCTTGACAACCACTAAACTAAACAAACTCCATGACAACCACCAAACTAAACAAACTCCATGACAACCACCAAACTAAACAAACTCCATGACAACCACCAAACTAAACAAACTCCATGACAACCACCAAACTAAACAAACTACATGACAACCACCAAACTAAACAAACTCCTTGACAACCACTAAACTAAATAAACTCCATGACAACCACTAAACTAAACAAACTCCATGACAACCACCAAACTAAACAAACTCCATGACAACCACCAAACTAAACAAACTCCTTGACAACCACTAAACTAAACAAACTCCATGACAACCATCAAACTAAACAAACTCCATGACAACCATCAAACTAAACAAACTCCATGACAACCACCAAACTAAACAAACTCCTTGACAACCACTAAACTAAACAAACTCCATGACAACCATCAAACTAAACAAACTCCATGACAACCACCAAACTAAACAAACTCCTTGACAACCACTAAACTAAACAAACTCCATGACAACCATCAAACTAAACAAACTACATGACAACCACCAAACTAAACAAACTCCATGACAACCACCAAACTAAACAAACTCCATGACAACCACTAAACTAAACAAACTCCATGACAACCATCAAACTAAACAAACTCCATGACAACCACCAAACTAAACAAACTCCATGACAACCATCAAACTAAACAAACTCCATGACAACCACCAAACTAAACAAACTCCATGACAACCACTAAACTAAACAAACTCCATGACAACCACTAAACTAAACAAACTCCATGACAACCACTAAACTAAACAAACTCCATGACAACCATCAAACTAAACAAACTCCATGACAACCACCAAACTAAACAAACTCCTTGACAACCACTAAACTAAACAAACTCCATGACAACCATCAAACTAAACAAACTCCATGACAACCATCAAACTAAACAAACTCCATGACAACCATCAAACTAAACAAACTCCATGACAACCACCAAACTAAACAAACTCCTTGACAACCACTAAACTAAACAAACTCCATGACAACCATCAAACTAAACAAACTCCATGACAACCACCAAACTAAACAAACTCCTTGACAACCACTAAACTAAACAAACTCCATGACAACCATCAAACTAAACAAACTACATGACAACCACCAAACTAAACAAACTACATGACAACCACCAAACTAAACAAACTCCATGACAACCACCAAACTAAACAAACTCCATGACAACCACCAAACTAAACAAACTCCTTGACAACCACTAAACTAAACAAACTCCATGACAACCACCAAACTAAACAAACTCCTTGAAAACCACTAAACTAAACAAACTCCATGACAACCACCAAACTAAACAAACTCCATGACAACCACCAAACTAAACAAACTCCATGACAACCACCAAACTAAACAAACTCCTTGACAACCACCAAACTAAACAAACTCCATGACAACCTCCAAACTAAACAAACTCCATGACAACCACCAAACTAAACAAACTCCATGACAACCTCCAAACTAAACAAACTCCATGACAACCACCAAACTAAACAAACTCCATGACAACCACTAAACTAAACAAACTCCATGACAACCATCAAACTAAACAAACTCCATGACAACCACCAAACTAAACAAACTCCATGACAACCTCCAAACTAAACAAACTCCATGACAACCACCAAACTAAACAAACTCCATGACAACCACCAAACTAAACAAACTCCATGACAACCTCCAAACTAAACAAACTCCATGACAACCACCAAACTAAACAAACTCCATGACAACCTCCAAACTAAACAAACTCCATGACAACCTCCAAACTAAACAAACTCCATGACAACCTCCAAACTAAACAAACTCCATGACAACCACCAAACTAAACATAAGAAATGGGAAGGACGAAATATTCCGCAAATGAAAACTGCTTTACGGTTTCGACTGTCACAATTACGGACAAAGCACACAGAAAATGTAACGATCAGGGAATTTTGCGTTGCTCAGAACTGTCTTCATAAACACCGTTAAGAAGAACTTAGGTTACTAATGACCTTCTAGGCACTGGACGTCGTTATGTACTAACTACTGTGCTTGTAACTTACGCTGCGTTCTGCATGACCAGACAACCGATAATGTGATTCATGGGAGCCAAGTGGCATACTGTTGGCATAAGACAATAATAAGCCTATACGTGACATACTGTTGGCACAATACAATAGGAAGCCTGTATGTGGCATACTCTTGGCACAAGACAATAGTAAGCCTATATGTGGCATATTCTTGGCACAAGACAATAGTAAGCCTATATGTGGCATACTGTTGGCACAATACAATAGTAAGCCTATATGTGGCATACTGTTGGCACAAGACAATAGTAAGCCTATATGTGGCATACTGTTGGCACAAGACAATAGTAAGCCTATATGTGGCATACAGTTGGCACAATACAATAGTAAGCCTATATGTGGCATACTGTTGGCACAATACAATAGTAAGCCTATATGTGGCATACTGTTGGCACAATACAATAGTAAGCCTGTATTTGGCATAATGTTGGTACAATACAATAGTAAGCCCATACGTGGCATACTGTTGGCACAATACAACAGTAAGCCTATACGTGGCATACTGTTGGCACAATACAATAGTAAGCCCATATGTGGCATACTGTTGGCACAAGACAATAGTAATCCTATATGTGGCATAATTTTGGCACAAGACAATAGTAAGAATACATGTGGCATAATGTTGGCACAAGACAATACTAAGCCTATATGTGGCATACTCTTGACACAAGACAATAGTAAGCCTATATGTGGCATACTATTGGCACAATACAATAGTAAGCCTATATGTGGCATACTCTTGACACAAGACAATAGTAAGCCTATATGTGGCATACTATTGGCACAATACAATAGTAAGCCTATATGTGGCATACTGTTGGCACAAGACAATAGTAAGCCTATATGTGGCATACTATTGGCACAATACAATAGTAAGCCTATATGTGGCATACTGTTGGCATAAGACAATAGTAAGCCTATATGTGGCATACTGTTGGCATAAGACAATAGTAAGCCTATATGTGGCATACTGTTGGCATAAGACAATAGTAAGCCTATATGTGGCATACTGTTGGCATAAGACAATAATAGGCCTAAACGTGACAGAAGACCGCAGATTAAAATAATTCAATTTTCATTAACTTTTCAGGATAATCTCTTTGAATAAAGACGCCAAAAATTGACACACGTCTGTAGACAATGCAAGATAAAATATTGTTTAGAATTGTAAAAGAATTTTTGATTTATATTTTAAACATTTTTAGTAATTTTAAACAAAAACACTGTATTTTAACTCAATACATGCATGTGTTTGACAGAATTTGCTGTGCTTGTATGCCTTAGTATTACCCCCCTGATGACGACTTTACAAAGATCGAAACATGTAGGAGAAACGTGACTAATGATTATTTATTACTGACTGTTGGTACGAATACTGTACAGCACATCATGTTGGTACGAATACTGTACAGCACATCATGTTGGTACCAATACTGTACAGCACATAATGTTGGTACGAATACTGTACAGCACATCATGTTGGTACGAATACTGTACAGCATATCATGTTGGTACGAATACTGTACAGCACATCATGTTGGTACGAATACTGTACAGCACATTATGTTGGTACGAATACTGTACAGCATATCATGTTGGTACGAATACTGTACAGCACATCATGTTGGTACGAATACTGTACAGCACATAATGTTGGTACGAATACTGTACAGCACATAATGTTGGTACGAATACTGTACAGCACATCATGTTGGTACGAATACTGTACAGCACATCATGTTGGTACGAATACTGTACAGCATATCATGTTGGTACGAATACTGTACAGCACATCATGTTGGTACGAATACTGTACAGCACATAATGTTGGTACGAATACTGTACAGCACATAATGTTGGTACGAATACTGTACAGCACATCATGTTGGTACGAATACTGTACAGCACATCATGTTGGCACGAATACTGTACAGCACATAATGTTGGTACGAATACTACAGCACAATCAATATGACGCACATCATGTTGGTACGAATACTGTACAGCACATAATGTTGGTACGAATATACTGTACAGCACACATCATGTTGGTACGAATACTGTACAGCACATCATGTTGGTACGAATACTGTACAGCACATAATGTTGGTACGAATACTGTACAGCACATCATGTTGGTACGAATACTGTACAGCATATCATGTTGGTACGAATACTGTACAGCACATCATGTTGGTACGAATACTGTACAGCACATAATATTGGTACGAATACTGTACAGCACATAATGTTGGTACGAATACTGTACAGCACATCATGTTGGTACGAATACTGTACAGCACATAATGTTGGTACGAATACTGTACAGCACAAATCATGTTGGTACGAATACTGTACAGCACATCATGTTGGTACGAATACTGTACAGCACATCATGTTGGTACGAATTACTGTACAGCACATCATGTTGGTACGAATACTGTACAGCACATAATGTTGGTACGAATACTGTACAGCACATCATGTTGGTACGAATACTGTACAGCACATCATGTTGGTACGAATACTGTACAGCACATCATGTTGGTACGAATACTGTACAGCATATCATGTTGGTACGAATACTGTACAGCACATCATGTTGGTACGAATACTGTACAGCATATCATGTTGGTACGAATACTGTACAGCACATCATGTTGGTACGAATACTGTACAGCACATCATGTTGGTACGAATACTGTACAGCACATCATGTTGGTACGAATACTGTACAGCACATCATGTTGGTACGAATACTGTACAGCACATCATGTTGGTACGAATACTGTACAGCACATAATGTTGGTACGAATACTGTACAGCACATCATGTTGGTACCAATACTGTACAGCACATAATGTTGGTACGAATACTCTACAGCACATCATGTTGGTACGAATACTGTACAGCACATCATGTTGGTACGAATACTGTACAGCACATCATGTTGGTACGAATACTGTACAGCACATCATGTTGGTACGAATACTGTACAGCACATCATGTTGGTACGAATACTGTACAGCACATCATGTTGGTACGAATACTGTACAGCACATAATGTTGGTACGAATACTGTACAGCACATCATGTTGGTACCAATACTGTACAGCACATAATTTGGTACGAATACTGTACAGCACATCATGTTGGTACGAATACTGTACAGCACATCATGTTGGTACGAATACTGTACAGCACATCATGTTGGTACGAATACTGTACAGCACATCATGTTGGTACGAATACTGTACAGCACATCATGTTGGTACGAATACTGTACAGCACATCATGTTGGTACGAATACTGTACAGCACATCATGTTGGTACGAATACTGTACAGCACATCATGTTGGTACACATACTGTACAGCACATAATGTTGGTACGAATACTGTACAGCACATCATGTTGGTACGAATACTGTACATCACATCATGTTGGTACGAATACTGTACAGCACATCATGTTGGTACGAATACTGTACAGCACATCATGTTGGTACCAATACTGTACAGCACATAATGTTGGTACGAATACTGTACAGCACATCATGTTGGTACCAATACTGTACAGCACATAATGTTGGTACGAATACTGTACAGCACATCACAATGCTTACAAACTCCCAGCCTTTCTACTCCGATATCAATATCCGTCGTCGAAGTCGACGTCGACGCAACAAAAAGCTTTCTGCTCGTTTACCCATCGCGAGCACTGAGATGCATAAAAAAGGTGTGGACGTGTTCACTGTGCAAATGAAGCAACACATACTGGAACATTTAGATAATTATATGCGCATTTTAGCATTCAGCTACCGTTACACGGTCAAACAGCAAACAGAAGTAAACGAGGTTTTGTGGAAATGACGAAGGAACGGGCAATAGATAGCCGATATAATAACACCAACAGAGTTACAACTCAGAGCAAACACTTCAAGGGTTTGCTTGACCTGACCTGCAATTTTATCCTCCTCCAGACTTCCGCAGAAATCATACTGTAATGCCTAATCACAACAAATGTGAGGGAAGCAGCTGACGAACTGTACACACACTGACAGACGAAAAAGACAGTCGGTACAAACCAAAGTGCTGCATACTTAGTACGCTACTGATGTGGTCGTGAGTTTAGAAGTACAAAACGGGCTGCGTACGGAAAAACATAACAGGATCAAAAATTATATTGCTTTTCAATAAGTCCCGAGTGGCCATTTACTGGGCTGTCAACTGTCTGTGTGCATGAGCCACAACGGACAGGCGCCTCTCCTATGGCTCCTTGCACAATGCGTACAAATACCGACGACTGTGACGGCAATTGCTTTCATGGTGAGTTGGAAAAAACTTCGAGCGAGGCTGCGTGGCCACGTTGAGGTACTAACCTGCAGGTCACGTGGAGTAACTGGAAACATCATAAACTTGAGCAACAAAACTGGCGTGTCAGCTGGGATTCGAATCGCGTATCGCCAGAATACAAGGTCACAGCTCCAACGTACTGGACCTCGTACGTCACCATACTCTTGTTTTATTCTGCGACACACAACCGTGCAGTTGATAGGGTGTCGCTGAATAGCACAAGAATAAAATAAATAAGCGGCCGCTAACCCTTCAAATTAATCTGAATTAAAACTCAGTTCGTACCGCGCAGTAAACACACTCCGTCTCAGTTCGTACCGCGCAGTAAACACACTCCGTCTCAGTTCGTACCGCGCAGTAAACACACTCCGTCTCAGTTATACAAACCAGTCAGTTAATGTTGTACAGTGAAATAATCGCTGTTTGTTCTGAGATCCACACAAAACACATAAATACAGTCCGTACCGCGCAGTAAACACACTCCGTCTCAGTTATACAAACCAGTCAGTTAATGTTGTACAGTGAAATAATCGCTGTTTGTTCTGAGATCCACACAAAACACATAAATACAGTCCGTACCGCGCAGTAAACACACTCCGTCTCAGTTATACAAACCAGTCAGTTAATGTTGTACAGTGAAATAATCGCTGTTTGTTCTGAGATCCACACAAAACACATAAATACAGTACGTACCGCGCAGTAAACACACTCCGTCTCAGTTATACAAACCAGTCAGTTAATGTTGTACAGTGAAATAATCGCTGTTTGTTCTGAGATCAACACATAAATACAGTCCGTACCGCGCAGTAAACACACTCCGTCTCAGTTATACAAACCAGTCAGTTAATGTTGTACAGTGAAATAATCGCTGTTTGTTCTGAGATCAACACATAAATACAGTCCGTACCGCGCAGTAAACACACTCCATCTCACTTATACAAACCAGTCAGTTAATGCTGTACAGTGAAATAATCGCTGTTTGTTCTGAGATCCACACAAAACACATAAATACAGTCCGTACCGCGCAGTAAACACACTCCGTCTCAGTTATACAAACCAGTCAGTTAATGCTGTACAGTGAAATAATCGCTGTTGGTTCTGAGATCCACACAAAACAAATAAATACACTGTGTGGGCAGAACGTAGAATTGCTGAATGTTAAACGTGGCGGTACGTATAGTGACCACTGGGCTTTAAAGGGTTAAAAGCACGACGGATAAGTGGTGCCAGTTTTCCAGTAGATTAGGCACACAGTATGGCACTGCCCATGGGACAGAAGGCTGAAGATTGTGTGACCTCTTATAGCGACCACCACGGCAGGCAGGCAGGCAAGGCTGGCCACTTCGTAACATTACTACTTTATCTAAGGGAGGCAGGAGGGCAAGTCAGGGCGGCGAGAGCCTAATGGGGAGGCTATAATTTCATTAGCTGGCATGAGATAAATGAGCATGGCCTTCTGGAAGCAGCAACAGTGGTGGTGGTATCATATCATAGCGGCTAAGTGCGTCGCAAGATGTTGCCACGCCAAGCAAGGGCTAGCAGACAGCTTGGAAAAGAGAAGTGAACACAGCCAGTTAACATGTAGCATCTGCTGTTTGTTGGCCCGAGTTAGACCTAGAAGGCAGAAGGCGTATCCTACGGTGACCTCTGACGGCATTCTGCTGAGGAAGCGAGTGTAAGAGAAGAAATAATGAAAGAAAACAGAAAAATTACAGTTGAAGATGAGTCTGTGTGTATTGGCAGGACTTGGGGTGACGAGAAATGAAACACGAAAGTTGACGTTGTGGCAGAAAGATGTCATAAGAAGCAGTCCATGTTGCCTGATTATAGGAGTCAGTTGACGAAGCAGTAACTTCGTTTAAACGAGTATAAGAGACAACAGAACTGACTTCACCAGGCATAGAAGTCGTATCGTACTTTGACTGAAATTCTGTCACAAACTGCGTGAATTTTCGTCGTAGAACAGTGCTAAAAGGTAAGGTAAAGGTAAAGATCTCCCTAGAACAGGCCATAAAGGCCCTGAGGGGAAGTAGAGACAGTTTCTTTAACCTCAGCGCTAGACGAGGGTGGGTGGTCAACGCCACGCCCCGGCCGCTTTACCCCCGGGAATGACCCGGTACCTATTGTACAGGAGGCTGGGTGTACCCCATGGCCGGTCTGGACGTATACGGAAAATCTCGCCCCCACCGCGATTCGATCCCCTGACCGTTCAGCTCGTAGCAAGTCGCTATAACGACTGAGCTAACAGTGACCAGTGCTAAATGTCACGCAGTTTTACTTGTATAGCACTAACTGCATTTGTATTACAGTTAGTGTTACTTGCTGACATTTGGCTGCGTTTGTTTAGTTGTAATTCTGTGCGACTGTAAATAGTATGTAATTACACTTCATACGTCACAAATGTCAGCAACTCAACAACGTCTCGCTCACATTACAGTACAATACGTACACACAACTGCAACGTAATAACGACAATTTATTGTTTATATTAAGTTTCAAATACGTTTTACTTACGCTAACACCATGTTTTCTGCACCAGACGCCCCGGCCACCTTTAACCTACATCATTTACGGTAAGACTTGCTGCTACACGCTCCTCGTTCACTTCCTTTCGTTTTTCCACTTACACAGTAAAAAACTTAAGTACATTTTTAAATTCTATTGTCTTAGTGCCGATCTCAGTGGTCGCGCGGTCTAAGGCGTCGGTCTGAAGCCGCTCGCTTGCTGGGATTGCGGGTTCGAATCCCGCCGGGGGCATGGATGTCTGTCTGTTGTGAGTGTTGTGTGTTGTCAGGTAGAGGTCTCTGCGACGGGCTGATCACTCGTCCAGAGGAGTCCTACCGAGTGTGGTGCGTCTGAGTGTGATCGTGAAGCGTCGAAATGAGGAGGCCTAGGCCCTCTAGGAGGCTATCGTGCCAGTGGAAAAAAAAAGTAATCTTAGTACAGTTAATTTAATTTCTTACATGCTGCCTTCACATTCGTAATTAACAACTTACAGTTTAACGGTTTTTCTTTGAGCTTCCCACATTTCAACAACTCTCAACGTAACACTGTTGCCAACAGTACACAAACTAACTTCCTTATTCTCTAGGTCAAACACCAAGTTGATCAGCGTGACGTCATCAACATATTTCATCTACTGAACACCCCACGCCGTTTCGTAGCTCTCAGCTCCCAATTTTGCAGTTACAATTATCCAGATGTAATTACTCTTCGCGTATCGCACACGTGGTTTCACTGGAGATTTGAAGGGAATTAATTATTTACAGAACTTTCCACCAGGCCTATTTTGGTTCTAGAATAGCGAAATATTCATCATGCATAGCAATTTATATTTGTTCGTGGTCGAAGTTAATTACAGCACAAAACTCCCCACTAAATTAAAAGCAGTTTGTTTCTTTTCGTTCTATTTGTTCAAACGAGTGTTTGCTATTTATCAGCGTTCAAGCGCCTATGTCTGTCACAACACGAAACAAACTGAACAATTCAGAAATGCATGTAACTTCGTACATCAGTAGCAAATTACAATGACAAAGACTGAGATACACAACGATCGACGTTGCGGACACAGCAGTCACCAGCAATCAAAGGTCATATTCTGGAGATACAATAACAGTAGGTTCAGCTGGCCTTACTGGATTTGTCTTACCTGTCGGCCTTACACACCTGTCGCTACTTATCGAACTGAATCGTGTAGGCCTATTTGTTAGCAGCAATATGTCCGAATGCTGGAGAGTTATATATATATATATATAACTGCAAGTGGGTTTGTGCCCGGTGGCAGTGTTACTACAGTGACACATAACACAGAATAACATGTGGCAGTGTTACTATAGTCACACATAACACAGAATAACATGTGGCAGTGTTACTATAGTCACACATAACACAGAATAACATGTGGCAGTGTTACTATAGTCACACATAACACAGAATAACATGTGGCAGTGTTACTATAGTCACACATAACACAGAATAACATGTGGCAGTGTTACTATAGTCACACATAACACAGAATAACATGTGGCAGTGTTACTATAGTCACACATAACACAGAATAACATGTGGCAGTGTTACTATAGTCACACATAACACAGAATAACATGTGGCAGTGTTACTATAGTCACACATAACACAGAATAACATGTGGCAGTGTTACTATAGTCACACATAACACAGAATAACATGTGGCAGTGTTACATAGTCACACATAACACAGAATAACATGTGGCAGTGTTACATAGTCACACATAACACAGAATAACATGTGGCAGTGTTACTATAGTCACACATAACACAGAATAACATGTGGCAGTGTTACTATAGTCACACATAACACAGAATAACATGTGGCAGTGTTACTATAGTCACACATAACACAGAATAACATGTGGCAGTGTTACTATAGTCACACATAACACAGAATAACATGTGGCAGTGTTACTATAGTCACACATAACACAGAATAACATGTGGCAGTGTTACTATAGTCACACATAACACAGAATAACATGTGGCAGTGTTACTACAGTCACACATAACACAGAATAACATGTGGCAGTGTTACTACAGTCACACATAAAAAACACAGAACTCAAACAGTGGGCAGTGTTACTACAGTCACACATAACACAGAATAACATGTGGTAGTGTTACTACAGTCACACATAACACAGAATAACACACATCACAAAAAGTATGTTAATGTTGGACACAGTGGCCAACGACAAGCTTCGTAATCAGTAACATTAAAATGTGAGTGAGAATTGTGCGGTACTAGGCAGACTGCAATGTTAAGGCAGACTGCAATGTTACGGCAGACTGCAATGTTAAGGCAGACTGCAATGTTAAGGCAGACTGCAATGTTAAGGCAGACTGCAATGTTAAGGCAGACTGCAATGTTACGGCAGACTGCAATGTTACGGCAGACTGCAATGTTACTGGCAGACTGCAATGTTAAGGCAGACTGCAATGTTAAGGCAGACTGCAATGTTAAGGCAGACTGCAATGTTAAGGCAGACTGCAATGTTAAGGCAGACTGCAATGTTAAGGCAGACTGCAATGTTAAGGCAGACTGCAATGTTAAGGCAGACTGCAATGTTAAGGCAGACTGCAATGTTAAGGCAGACTGCAATGTTAAGGCAGACTGCAATGTTAAGGCAGACTGCAATGTTAAGGCAGACTGCAATGTTAAGGCAGACTGCAATGTTAAGGCAGACTGCAATGTTAAGGCAGACTGCAATGTTAAGGCAGACTGCAATGTTAAGGCAGACTGCAATGTTAAGGCAGACTGCAATGTTAAGGCAGACTGCAATGTTAAGGCAGACTGCAATGTTAAGGCAGACTGCAATGTTAAGGCAGACTGCAATGTTACGGCGAGACAGACGAAGCATGTCAGAAGAGATGTGCGTGCAAAGCTTCATGGAAGAATCCTAACAAATCGGCAATGAGTACCGGGGGGGGGGGGGGGGGGGTTACGAAGTGTGTCATTTAACGACGCAGTCAACTGCTAAGATTATATAGCGCCGTTGACAGATGAACGAGTACGGAATATTGGTGGAATGACAGCCGAAGTGCTCGTCAAACGGCCTGCCCCAGTACAAATCTGTACACCACAAATCACACATGGACCGATCTGGGGATCGAACCACAGTCTCTGCGGTGAGAGGCACGGCCTGGAGATCGTGGGCTGAATTCATTGACACGCGAAGTCTTCGCGGTTACCTGCCGCGGTTACCGCAACGTTTGAAATTGTTTATGAATTAATTTTGTGCTGGTTAAGAAGACTAGCGGTTTGCAATGCGATTGACAGGCTGGAACTTTCCTGCTTAGCTAAGTGACTACAAACTGAGGACGTCTGGAGTTCCCACAGGGTCCCTTAGCACGTGGCTTTGCGTCATTGGGTGAGTGGTTCTCGACGTTTCGAAGAAGCGTATGGATCAAGTTGAACAACAGGAAATCTCAATCCCTTAGAACGAAGACAATCCGTTCTTTCGAAACGTCGGATGGGTACCACTCAACGACGCAGCGTCACATTCCAGAAGACCCAAATCCTCGCCTGTAAGCTTCGTAAGGACAATATTACATAAATTAAAGAAACCTGCGGTCTTCTGGGGTATTACGCAGCGTCGTGTGGTAATTGTTTACCGACGTTTCGGGACAACGTATCGGTCCCATCCTCACGGGTCAAGAGTCAAGAGTTTCCCACTCGAACTCTTAACCCGTGAGGATGGGACCGATACGTTGTCCCGAAACGTCGGTAAACAATTACCACTCGACGTCGCGTAATACCCCAGAACGCAGATTTCATTAACATCGCGGCGGAAGCCTGAAATGAAGGTTACATGAATTAAGTTATGGTCGACATGCAAATAAGCAAAGTTCAATTCTGCCACTCAATCACTACACAAACAGTTTGACCATGTATGTCGATATATATGTCTACATCGGCTAAGTAAACTTGTATCAGGTCGCGTTTTGCGTCAGCTTCAAACACGCTAGCAATAAATGACATTAAACACTCAAAGAGACATCAATTTCTGTGTTTTCTGTTCTAAAGCTGTATCAAAACGCAAAATGACAGTAGAAGGTATTTAAGCTCTCAAAAGATTTAATATCATTACGTTATCGTCATACCTGGAACGAAATGTTCCCTCATGAAGCTTAAGTTTTAAAAAAAAGGCACAACAAAAAAACACGACAGAGGGAAACCGGGGAGAGGGGGGGCCAGTTCTGTTGTTGTGGCCACGTAACGAGCAGCACAATAATTCGAGCCGTAACTAACACAGCTAATGCTTTATAATGCAGGAGTTGCTAGCAGCTGCCGTCACGCTAGACTGTTGCGAGAGCCACGGCGCTGCTGCAGTCACAACTCGAGTGAAAGTTTGCCGGCCAGTGTGGCGGCAGCTGTTACGACGCGGAGAGCAAAGTTTCCTGCCGCGACTCGGCTCCGGAACACGGAACACTCCGGCGGAAATATTTCCTGTGTGGGCCAACATTACTCGAAATTTACTGAAACGACTCTTAGTCTCAATACGTTTCCTGCCACCTACTGGTATATCGAGGTACAGCGGCTCGGACTGCAGCTACGGCTGAGATTCTGATGTCGGCCGGGAGACTGTCTACAAAGGTCCTTAGTCATTATCCTCTGTTCTTCCATGCAAAGTCCGGGATAATATACCACAGCAGGCCACGACTGCGTCCATAAACGCACTTTTGTACTCTTTATTAACCTTTTAAAGCCCAGTGGTTACTATATGTACCACCACGTTTAACATTCACAATTCTACGTTCTGCCCACACAGTATATTTATGTGTTTTGTGTGGATCTCAGAACAAACAGCGATTATTTCACTGTACAACATTAACTGACTGGTTTGTATAACTGAGACGGAGTGTGTTTACTGCGCGGTACGGACTGTATTTATGTGTTTTGTGTGAATCTCAGAACAAACAGCGATTATTTCACTGTACAACATTAACTGACTGGTTTGTATAACTGAGACGGAGTGTGTTTACTGCGCGGTACGGACTGTATTTATGTGTTTTGTGTGGATCTCAGAACAAACAGCGATTATTTCACTGTACAACATTAACTGACTGGTTTGTATAACTGAGACGGAGTGTGTTTACTGCGCGGTACGGACTGTACTTATGTGTTTTGTGTGGATCTCAGAACAAACAGCCATTATTTCACTGTACAACATTAACTGACTGGTTTGTATAACTGAGACGGAGTGTGTTTACTGCGCGGTACGGACTGTATTTATGTGTTTTGTGTGGATCTTAGAACAAACAGCGATTATTTCACTGTACAACATTAACTGACTGGTTTGTATAACTGAGACGGAGTGTGTTTACTGCGCGGTACGGACTGTATTTATGTGTTTTGTGTGGATCTCAGAACAAACAGCGATTATTTCACTGTACAACATTAACTGACTGGTTTGTATAACTGAGACGGAGTGTGTTTACTGCGCGGTACAAGCTGGGTCTTTAAATGTAATTCAGGTTAGATGTCGTCTTTAAGGGGTTAACATAACTAATATTAATTAAATTAATTAAATTAATTTCTTGCCTATTTTGAGATTTCCTTTAGTCTGTCACGATGCACTCATTCACAAATACCCACCATATAACTTATCCTGAATTAATGGAGCTTTCTAATGTAGCAGGTGGCGGCCAACATTCGGGCGAACACATACCGAGGACAGAGGCAGCATTTGTCTCTGTAACAGCATGCACAGTACACAGTAAGCCGCAACATGACACTGCGATAACCTCAGGCCACACCATCTCATTCCACGTTTAATATCCATTTCAATAATATCCTCTCACCTACACCCGTAATTCACAATCCATTCCTTGGACTTCAATATTTTCACTAAAACTTTGTATTCCGTACACACTGTGCATACTACATGTTCAGCCCATCAAACCCCCTTCATGTAGTCACCAAGTAAATATATGGTAAATATTGCACAATATGGATTTAATCGACTTTCTCGACTATCATGTTAGGTGCGCGCGCATACGTCAAATATACAAATCAATTTCGTTCTCAAACAGCCTCAGACACTCAGTGAGACAGCACAAGTTTCACATCAGTTTAGACCAACAATTGTTATCAGCAGCCACAGAGCATAAGCCACGCAGGCTTATTCTGTATTCATGGGTGTTGGTCTGTCCATCTTCTCTATGGTCGAACAACGTTTCTTCTGCCGTCAGAAGGCAATCATACACTGGCCTGGGAAGGCGTGTGTTGTGTCCACGTGCATGGGCCAAGAGTGACAGGCAACACTATAAACGTTACGGTACAGCACGTGTTACTGTGCCTGTAAATGCTAGCAGCACGTGTTACTGTGCCTGTTACTGCTAGCAGCACGTGTTACTGTGCCTGTTACTGCTAGCAGCACGTGTTACTGTGCCTGTTACTGCTAGCAGCACGTGTTACTGTGCCTGTTACTGCTAGCAGCACGTGTTACTGTGCCTTTTACTGCTAGCAGCACGTGTTACTGTGCCTATAAATGCTAGCAGCACGTGTTACTGTGCCTGTTACTGCTAGCAGCACGTGTTACTGTGCCTGTTACTGCTAGCAGCACGTGTTACTGTGCCTGTTACTGCTAGCAGCACGTGTTACTGTGCCTGTTACTGCTAGCAGCACGTGTTACTGTGCCTGTTACTGCTAGTAGCACGTGTTACTGTGCCTGTTACTGCTAGTAGCACGTGTTACTGTGCCTGTTACTGCTAGCAGCACGTGTTACTGTGCCTTTTACTGCTAGCAGCACGTGTTACTGTGCCTATAAATGCTAGCAGCACGTGTTACTGTGCCTGTTACTGCTAGCAGCACGTGTTACTGTGCCAGTTACTGCTAGCAGCACGTGTTACTGTGCCTGTTACTGCTAGCAGCACGTGTTACTGTGCCAGTTACTGCTAGCAGCACGTGTTACTGTGCCTGTTACTGCTAGCAGCACGTGTTACTGTGCCTGTTACTGCTAGCAGCACGTGTTACTGTGCCTGTTACTGCTAGCAGCACGTGTTACTGTGCCTTTTACTGCTAGCAGCACGTGTTACTGTGCCTATAAATGCTAGCAGCACGTGTTACTGTGCCTGTTACTGCTAGCAGCACGTGTTACTGTGCCTGTTACTGCTAGCAGCACGTGTTACTGTGCCTGTTAACTGCTAGCAGCACGTGTTACTGTGCCAGTTACTGCTAGCAGCACGTGTTACTGTGCCAGTTACTGCTAGCAGCACGTGTTACTGTGCCTGTTACTGCTAGCAGCACGTGTTACTGTGCCTGTTACTGCTAGCAGCACGTGTTACTGTGCCAGTTACTGCTAGCAGCACGTGTTACTGTGCCAGTTACTGCTAGCAGCACGTGTTACTGTGCCAGTTACTGCTAGCAGCACGTGTTACTGTGCCTGTTACTGCTAGCAGCACGTGTTACTGTGCCAGTTACTGCTAGCAGCACGTGTTACTGTGCCAGTTACTGCTAGCAGCACGTGTTACTGTGCCTGTTACTGCTAGCAGCACGTGTTACTGTGCCAGTTACTGCTAGCAGCACGTGTTACTGTGCCAGTTACTGCTAGCAGCACGTGTTACTGTGCCTGTTACTGCTAGCAGCACGTGTTACTGTGCCAGTTACTGCTAGCAGCACGTGTTACTGTGCCAGTTACTGCTAGCAGCACGTGTTACTGTGCCTGTTACTGCTAGCAGCACGTGTTACTGTGCCAGTTACTGCTAGCAGCACGTGTTTACTGTGCCATGTAACTGCTAGCAGCACGTGTTACTGTGCCAGTTACTGCTAGCAGCACGTGTTACTGTGCCAGTTACTGCTAGCAGCACGTGTTACTGTGCCTGTTACTGCTAGCAGCACGTGTTACTGTGCCAGTTACTGCTAGCAGCACGTGTTACTGTGCCAGTTACTGCTAGCAGCACGTGTTACTGTGCCTGTTACTGCTAGCAGCACGTGTTACTGTGCCAGTTACTGCTAGCAGCACGTGTTACTGTGCCAGTTACTGCTAGCAGCACGTGTTACTGTGCCGTTACTGCTAGCAGCACGTGTTACTGTGCCTGTTACTGCTAGCAGCACGTGTTACTGTGCCTGTTACTGCTAGCAGCACGTGTTACTGTGCCAGTTACTGCTAGCAGCACGTGTTACTGTGCCAGTTACTGCTAGCAGCACGTGTTACTGTGCCAGTTACTGCTAGCAGCACGTGTTACTGTGCCTGTAAATGCTAGCAGCACGTGTTACTGTGCCAGTTACTGCTAGCAGCACGTGTTACTGTGCCTGTTACTGCTAGCAGCACGTGTTACTGTGCCTGTTACTGCTAGCAGCACGTGTTACTGTGCCTGTTACTGCTAGCAGCACGTGTTACTGTGCCAGTTACTGCTAGCAGCACGTGTTACTGTGCCAGTTACTGCTAGCAGCACGTGTTACTGTGCCAGTTACTGCTAGCAGCACGTGTTACTGTGCCTGTAAATGCTAGCAGCACCAATCGCATCTCCGTTTGTAGCTGCACAGATCAGCTTAGTTTTGGCCGTTCAGCTACCATCAAAGTTGTGACGAAGGACAGTAGCAATTTTTTACGTTTTTTCGTTCATTCCAGAGCTTCGCCTCGACTTCTCTAGATCCTACGGCAAAAAAGAGATGGGTGTTTCAGTCTTATATTTATATTTTAAGCTTCCATTTCTCAGAAGCTTTCTGCCAATTAAAGGACACGCTATGTTACATTTTATTTGTGCTGTTACCAGGTAATGTAAGAAGGCAGAGATTCCGGACTTTTTGCGGCAATTAACAACCTCAATTCTCTCAGAATTTTCCTCTCTGCTTTTCATCTTACAGTAGACAAATATTCGCTTTTTATTTTTTCTTAGAGATCTAAGAGAATTAATTATTTCTCCTATAAATACTTCAGACGACAACAACAAAGAAAATGATCATTTGGTATTACAAAAATACATTTAGGAAGACAAGGCTGAATTAGTATAAAAGTCGTGTATTGTTTCAAATCGATTTCAGTCACTAACAGATTAATAGAAACAAAGTAGAAAAAATATTTCTAGTCACATGAAGGGTTTGTATGAAATATGACAGCTGTTTGTGATGCTGTACTTGACACACTTTTGCTTACATCCATGTTACCAGTGTTGCACAGTCAGTTAACTGCCATACGGTGACGGCGAGCGAGAGAATTGGCAATTTATTTTGTTAATCTCTACAGGTGAATAATCAGACATTCTACGTTTTGATGACATTAACCCTTCAGAGCTTAAGACTAATCTCAATTAAAGACCCAGTCCGTACCGCGAAGTAAACACACTTTACACAAACATTCAGTCCGTACCGCGCAGTAAACACACTTTACATATAAACATTCAGTCCGTACCGCGCAGTAAACACACTTTACATAAACATTCAGTCCATACCGAGCAGTAAACACACTTTACATAAACATTCAGTCCGTACCGCGCAGTAAACACACTTTACATAAACATTCAGTCCATACCGCGCAGTAAACACACTTTACATAAACATTCAGTCCGTACCGCGCAGTAAACACACTTTACATAAACATTCAGTCCGTACCGCGCAGTAAACACACTTTACATAAACATTCAGTCCATACCGCGCAGTAAACACACTTTACATAAACATTCAGTCCGTACCGCGCAGTAAACACACTCCGTCTCAGTTATACAAACCAGTCAGTTAATGTTGTACAGTGAAATAATCGCTGTTTGTTCTGAGATCCACACAAAACACATAAATACAGTCCGTACCGCGCAGTAAACACACTCCGTCTCAGTTATACAAACCAGTCAGTTAATGTTGTACAGTGAAATAATCGCTGTTTGTTCTGAGATCCACACAAAACACATAAATACAGTCCGTACCGCGCAGTAAACACACTCCGTCTCAGTTATACAAACCAGTCAGTTAATGTTGTACAGTGAAATAATCGCTGTTTGTTCTGAGATCCACACAAAACACATAAATACAGTCCGTACCGCGCAGTAAACACACTCCGTCTCAGTTATACAAACCAGTCAGTTAATGTTGTACAGTGAAATAATCGCTGTTTGTTCTGAGATCCACACAAAACACATAAATACAGTCCGTACCGCGCAGTAAACACACTCCGTCTCAGTTATACAAACCAGTCAGTTAATGTTGTACAGTGAAATAATCGCTGTTTGTTCTGAGATCCACACAAAACACATAAATACAGTTCGTACCGCGCAGTAAACACACTCCGTCTCAGTTATACAAACCAGTCAGTTAATGCTGTACAGTGAAATAATCGCTGTTTGTTCTGAGATCCACACAAAACACATAAATACAGTCCGTACCGCGCAGTAAACACACTCCGTCTCAGTTATACAAACCAGTCAGTTAATGTTGTACAGTGAAATAATCGCTGTTTGTTCTGAGATCCACACAAAACACATAAATACACTGTGTGGGCAGAACGTAGAATTGTTTAATGTTAAACGTGGTGGTACATATAGTAACCACGGGTATTTAGACGGTGAATCTTCAGAATGGCACTTGCTTTCAGACACGTATGCAAAGCATTTCCGTGCCAATACTCTAAGTGCTTTGATTATGTTCCCGAAATGGCACGGTGACTGATGTGGACCGAACGACTTAATGTTGCACAAAGCTGCCTTTCCAGCACAGTATTGTCTTGTTTGTTGCTTTTTACCTGAACACGTCCTATCTTCTTTCCAGAAACGTAGTGTTTTCTTTAAGATAATAAGAGAAATTTAATATATTCACAATAATTTCGCCTTATAAAGGCATAGAGTTGTGTTGTCCTGAATTGTGACTCCAAGAAGCGCCCGATGGGGTTGGGATCGGAGTGAGATATGGGTGAGGAACGTGTACTGTATATTGCTTGACGAACAGTAGACACTTACACAGCGATGCAGTAACACAGATCAACACAGATCACTAAACAAGCAAACACGCACTATTATTACACCAGATAACTGAACACTCACATACTTTCGTTTTCTAAAATGCATTCTTTACAAACCTTGAGCAGTTACCAGTTAGGGCTTTAGCGCCATCATAATGCTTGCGTGTATTGAGTTCTGAAATAACTAAGTTTGATTGAGTTATGTCTGTTGGCTGTGCGATGGGTAAAGACAAGGGTCGCTGGTCTCTCGCCAGGTTGCAGCACGGGCCAGTTCATGTGACACCTGGACAGGTTATGGACCAAGTACTTCAGATTCCTCCTGTCAATAACATTCAACCAAAGATCGATACAACGATCTTATTAGAAGGACAAGCGGGCAAGGACTGCAAACCTCAAAACACAGCAATGCATTTTTTAAATACAGTAGGCCCTCGATTTAACGGACTAATTGGGGGAAGGTGTGTCCGCTATTGCCGAAAGTCCGTTAAATCGAATGTATTTTAAAAACGTACATTAATAACAAACTTAGAATATACAGGGTGTATCAAAATGTTATTATAATGTATAAGTATGAATAAAATATTATTATAATGTACATTCAGTAATTTATACACGTCACTAAAACAACTGTTAAAAATATAAAAATAAATTTACGACAGGAACCGAAATTTATTTTAATTAAACACGTCAAAAACTGTACAATGTAACTAGTGGAGTGTTTCCTCCACTTTTTTTTTCTATTCGCGAATAAAAAAAGGTTCTAAATTTTTCCGTTAGGACAGAAAATTTTTGTCCGTTAAATCCGAAGTCCGTTAAATCGAGATCCTTTAAATCGACGGCCTACTGCAGGGGAAACTTTGGATAGGAAACTTTAAAAACAATAAACTATTTTACTCTTAAACTCAAAGGAAAACTACTGAGAAAGCATTGAGTATATAAAGTCGAAACGACTCAGTCTAAACTCAAGTATCAGTCCCTGCACACAGTGTCAAGTACGTACCGTGGGCAGTTGAGATACACGTGGTAAGCCTTTACTTATTGACAGTTGAGATACACGTGGTAAGCCTTTATCTATTGACAGTTGAGATACACGTGGTAAGCCTTTATCTATTGACAGTTGAGATACACGTGGTAAGCCTTTATCTATTGACAGTTGAGATACACGTGGTAAGCCTTTATCTATTGACAGTTGAGATACACGTGGTAAGCCTTTATCTATTGACAGTTGAGATACACGAGGTAAGCCTTTATCTATTGACAGTTGAGATACACGTGGTAAGCCTTTATGTATTGACAGTTGAGATACACGTGGTAAGCCTTTATCTATTGACATTTGAGATACACGTGGTAAGCCTTTATCTATTGACATTTGAGATACACGTGGTAAGCCTTTATCTATTGACAGTTGAGATACACGTGGTAAGCCTTTATCTATTGACAGTTGAGATACACGTGGTAAGCCTTTATCAGTGATCCACTTCGTTCCTCACACAAAGTGTATCACCAAGTGAAGCCCGGTGATCAGGTGGACTGGCTGCATGTTACCTCACGAGTAGCAACACTACATCAGGCCCAAATAAAATATAAGCTGTCAGATTTTATCAAGAGTTTTTCGTCACAGCAAACTTCCAAATTCGTCTCTATTTTATTCTCACAATCATTTTCATGTCTCCCCTTTTATTTCTCTTTACCCTATTTTCACCCAGCGGCAATCTCTTCGCATTCCTTCTTTACCGGAGGGTCATTAAGAATCAGTGCGAGTAAGAACAGGATTATACGAACGAGAGCGACAGAGAGGAAGACATGTTTTGAGTGGGAGGAATTGTAGACCGAGAATGAGAAAGACAGAGTTCGTTTCAGCCATTTCGCTTAGTAGTGGAAGGCTCCTGCTTGCACGGAAAGATTTATGCCGGCGAAGTACATTATCTTGTAGTCTCAGTCGGCTAATTACTGACTATGATACCACATTAGCCTGCGGGCGTTGGTTGAGACCGGGGATTCACAGAGATAACCGACCCTGTGCTTCTAGAGGGCGATGTAAGGGGTTGCGAGGGTAGGTACGGGTGAAGGGGAAGAAGGGGTCGGAGAGATTTTACCATACTACTGAGACGATAGAGGGTGGTTTAGGTTCGCAGAGCAAGACAGAAAGCAAGAGGGTATATACATACGAGAGAGAGAGAGAGAGACACACAGAGAAGGGGAAGCTTTGGCGGAAGACAGCAAAAAGACGCCAGTGCCCATACACAGCGTCACATGGAGATCGCGACACGACCAAACATATCGCTAATGAATTTGATTCTAAAATGCATTGCCAGAGATGGTACAGTGTTGCGATATAGGTCAGAGCTACATATTGCTTTAAGGAATAAAATTAACTTGAAATATATTTAAGACTCAGCTCGTACCGGGCAGTAAACACACTCTGTCTCAGTTATACAAACCAGTCAGTTAATGTTGTACAGTGAAATAATCGCTGTTTGTTCTGAGATCCACACAAAACACATAAATACAGTCCGTACCGCGCAGTAAACACACTCCGTCTCAGTTATACAAACCAGTCAGTTAATGTTGTACAGTGAAATAATGGCTGTTTGTTCTGAGATCCACACAAAACACATAAATACAGTCCGTACCGCGCAGTAAACACACTCCGTCTCAGTTATACAAACCAGTCAGTTAATGTTGTACAGTGAAATAATCGCTGTTTGTTCTGAGATCCACACAAAACACATAAATACAGTCCGTACCGCGCAGTAAACACACTCCGTCTCAGTTATACAAACCAGTCAGTTAATGTTGTACAGTGAAATAATCGCTGTTTGTTCTGAGATCCACATAAAACACATAAATACAGTCCGTACCGCGCAGTAAACACACTCCGTCTCAGTTATACAAACCAGTCAGTTAATGTTGTACAGTGAAATAATCGCTGTTTGTTCTGAGATCCACACAAAACACATAAATACAGTCCGTACCGCGCAGTAAACACACTCCATCTCACTTATACAAACCAGTCAGTTAATGCTGTACAGTGAAATAATCGCTGTTTGTTCTGAGATCCACACAAAACACATAAATACAGTCCGTACCGCGCAGTAAACACACTCCGTCTCAGTTATACAAACCAGTCAGTTAATGCTGTACAGTGAAATAATCGCTGTTTGTTCTGAGATCCACACAAAACACATAATTACACTGTGTGGGCAGAACGTGTGTTACTTTCATTAAGTACGTAGGCTGTACACCAAGATCCATTACACTTATACAGCTATACTACAAACAATTGTCCACATTTTAACCATTTGTTTCTTTTACACCAAGTTATCTTTGTATAAAAGTGGCTAATTTGGTTTTATGCGGTACTGCATTGGTTTGGTTCCCTGACGATGATCCCTTGTGGATCGAAGCACGTAGCAATATGCAGTGTCATAATATAACACAAATATCTAAACAACAATATTGCGCATTTCGTTGGTTAAATGTTGCGACCTGGTTATCGGCAGTGCACGGAATGAACAATATAAAGTGTAACTAGTCACTTCCCGTCGGCTCGCTTTCCTTATGAACCTTCGACGTGCAATAAAGAACGTGACGTGACGTTCGTCTGCAAGCCGACGGACGTTCCAGCTCCTTCTTTAAACACGCTGTGTAAAAAAGCAACATTAACTGCAACATGTGTGTGAGTAGCGGTCAGTGCGAAACGGTATGAGTGAAGCAGTGCGAGTTGCCAAATAAAATAACGTCCACATGTAAGAAAAAGGCATGTTAATAAATACGGAACGCGGAATTCATAGTAATGACTGACACTGTATGCTGCTTGATATGGCAGCGTGTAGTCTTTCATGTAAAGCTGGAGGCAGTTCACTCTTCCGAAACGTCGGTACATATCTATCTACTACATAGCACCTGGCACCCAGCGTGCAACAGATGACGGAGATGGAGGAGACGGCGGCGGTGGTGATAATGGTGGTGATGGTGATCGTGGTTATGTAATTGTGTTGGTGATGGTGATCGTGGTTATGTAATTGTGGTGGTGATGGTGATCGTGGTGATGTAATTGTGTTGGTGATGGTGATCGTGGTGATGTAATTGTGTTGGTGATGGTGATCGTGGTGATGTAATTGTGTTGGTGATCGTGGTGATGTAAATGTGTTGGTGATGGTGATCGTGGTTATGTAATTGTGGTGGTGATGGTGATCGTGGTTATGTAATTGTGGTGGTGATGGTGATCGTGGTGATGTAATTGTGTTGGTGATGGTGATCGTGGTGATGTAATTGTGTTGGTGTTGGTGATCGTGGTGATGTAATTGTGTTGGTGATGGTGATCGTGGTTATGTAATTGTGGTGGTGATGGTGATCGTGGTGATGTAATTGTGTTGGTGATGGTGATCGTGGTGATGTAATTGTATTGGTGATGGTGATCGTGGTGATGTAATTGTGTTGGTGATCGTGGTGATGTAATTGTGTTGGTGATCGTTGTGATGTAATTGTGGTGGTGGTGGTGATCGCGGTGATGTACTTGTGTTGGTGATGGTGATTGTGGTGATGTAATTGTATTGGTGATGGTGATCGTGATGTAATTGTGTTGGTGATGGTGATCGTGGTGATGTAATTGTGTTGGTGATGGTGATCGTGGTGATGTAATTGTGTTGGTGATCGTGGTGATGTAATTGTGTTGGTGATCGTTGTGATGTAATTGTGGTGGTGATGGTGATCGTGGTGATGTAATTGTGTTGGTGATCGTGGTGATGTAATTGTGTTGGTGATCGTGGTGATGTAATTGTGTTGGTGATGGTGATCGTGGTGATGTAATTGTGTTGGTGATCGTGGTGATGTAATTGTGTTGGTGATCGTGGTGATGTAATTGTGTTGGTGATGGTGATCGTGGTGATGTAATTGTGTTGGTGATGGTGATCGTGGTGATGTAATTGTGTTGGTGATTGTGGTGATTAATTGTGTTGGTGATCGTTGTGATGTAATTGTGGTGGTGATCGCGGTGATGTAATTGTGTTGGTGATGGTGATTGTGGTGATGTAATTGTGTTGGTGATGGTGATCGTGGTGATGTAATTTTGTTGGTGATGGTGATCGTGGTGATGTAATTTTGTTGGTGATGGTGATCGTGGTGATGATAAATAAAAATGATGGTGGTGATGTCCTGCTGATGATAAAAGAGCGTTAAAGACAGGACGTGGCGATCTGCGCTCAGACGACGACAGTGTGTCCGCAGACTTCCGGCTATCACTTCGTTACAGCACAATTAGACTGGCGACGAATTGTGTTGGACACAAACCGCTTGTTAAAAGAAGTTCACAATGCCTACATTGCTACACACGAAGTGCAGTCACTGAAGATAATTACAGGAGTTCTGATGTGAACATATTTACAAAGCAGAGAAATTTTTAACGTTGGCCACATAATTTATTGTTTTATTTAACCTTGCATTACCACTGCAGGTCAAGCAATAAAATTTACGGAAAACTACTCAAAATTTATTTCGCTCACAGACTCAATTTATGGAGTATCTGCTTGCAAATTTATAAGCCTAATTATAGTCTAATAAAAAAGCAGCTAAAGTCAAATAATTTTACGCAAAACAAACACACGGAGATGAGAGCCGCACAGCACACTGTAGCAACTCCGTATTGAATGCGTAAAATGAAAGTTGTGTGTAAAAATCATTTCTCTGTTTCAATATTCATTATGCTGCTCTCCACCAGAGCGCACTGCGTGCTGTAACTGCGTCTTGACAAACAGCTCGGCAGCAACGAACAGCAGACGCTTGTAAGTGCTGCACGACAAATAAGCAATAATATATACATGCAGTGAAGCTTCACGTGAGTTTCATATTGCTCACAATAACAACACAAAACAAATATGTCAGTGGCTGAAGGGCAGGGAAAAAATTGATTTTGATACGCTGTTTCTTGTTCACAACAATTGAATGTAGTGAGAACAATATATGGTGTTTGGATTTGGGCACTTGGTAACTAAGGTTAACCCGAATTATATATAAACACTCAGCTCGTACCGCGCAGTAAACACACTCCGTCTCAGTTACACAAACCAGTCAGTTAATGTTGTACAGTGAAATAATCGCTGTTTGTTCTGAGATCCACACAAAACACATAAATACAGTCCGTACCGCGCAGTAAACACACTCCGTCTCAGTTATACAAACCAGTCAGTTAATGTTGTACAGTGAAATAATCGCTGTTTGTTCTGAGATCCACACAAAACACATAAATACAGTCCGTACCGCGCAGTAAACACACTCCGTCTCAGTTATACAAACCAGTCAGTTAATGCTGTACAGTGAAATAATCGCTGTTTGTTCTGAGATCCACACAAAACACATAAATACAGTCCGTACCGCGCAGTAAACACACTCCGTCTCAGTTATACAAACCAGTCAGTTAATGTTGTACAGTGAAATAATCGCTGTTTGTTCTGAGATCCACACAAAACACATAAATACAGTCCGTACCGCGCAGTAAACACACTCCGTCTCAGTTATACAAACCAGTCAGTTAATGTTGTACAGTGAAATAATCGCTGTTTGTTCTGAGATCCACACAAAACACGTAAATACAGTCCGTACCGCGCAGTAAACACACTCCGTCTCAGTTATACAAACCAGTCAGTTAATGTTGTACAGTGAAATAATCGCTGTTTGTTCCGAGATCCACACAAAACACATAATTACACTGTGTGGGCAGAACATAGAATTGTTGAATGTTAAACTGTTGGTACATATAGTAACCACTGGGCTTTAAACGGGCAACTGCTCTGAAAGCTCAGTAAATTCATATTATTGGTACAAGCGCTAAACCTAGATAGGCGGAACACGTAGAATAGAGCGAAAATGCAACATCCACACAATTTCATAGAAATAAAATAAAAGACGATTTTGGAGGCTGAGATATAAACCGGGAAATATTTATAAAATGTATCTTGTAAAAACAGAAGTTCGGTTTGCCAAATCTGACGTTTCCACATCGTATTGCGAGACATGACGCCGGTGTTTTCCGACGTTTTCGCCTCCTTGTTCATAGGATAAAGGGTTCAAGGGTTCAAGATAAAGGCATTAAGTTCTTTCGAAACGTCGTGCCGCACTAACCCAAAGACACAGTGCAAGACCGCAAGACCTAAATGCTCACTCATTACATTTCATGCCTCGTGACGAGCATTGGACAGTCTGGTTCGAAGAAAACCGCACATATCTACACTACTAACGTCTGAGACACAACTGTAACAAATTGTAAAACGTTCTGACGACGGTGTAGATCAGAACAGCTGTCACCGAACTATATACATGTTACAGTAAATGGTAACAATCAAAAAAGGACAAATACTAAGAACGCGGCAACTAAATACCGTCTAAACCAAGAGATAAAATACCTGTACAAAAAATAGCTAAGATGAACGGTGAACGTAACATAAATAAAAGACGGTGTATAACATTGATAACCAATTGTCTTCTGGACTTTGTGTATCGTCCGGATAAAATATTAAAATATAAAATCACGACGTTTCGGAAGCTGGTTCTTCTCCGTCTTCAGGTGATTGGAGAGGAGACACCTACTCAGATGGGTCCTTTAGACCGAGGTCCAGTGATTGATATTAGCTCGGTCTAAAGGACACATTTGAATAGGTGTCTCCCATCCAATCACCTGAAGCCGGAAAAAAGAACCAACATCCGAAACGTCGTGATTTTATATTATACTTTAATATTTTATCCGGACGATACACAAAGTCCAGAATACAATTGGTTCTCAACTGTGTAACAGTCTACACGTAGCTAACTGTTGTCTACACGTAGCTAACTGTTGTCTACACGTAGCTAACTGTTGTCTACACAGGCTGAATTCCTTAAATATGTCATCCAACTTGAGGCATTTTCAAGATAAATGAAGTAGCTAGCACCTGTCGTTGTGCAGGTTATCACAGCGTAGAAACATGTTGTGCAGGTTATCACAGCGTAGAAACATGTTGTGCAGGTTATCACAGCGTAGAAACATGTTGTGCAGGTTATCACAGCGTAGAAACATGTTGTGCAGGTTATCACAGCGTAGAAACATGTTGTGCAGGTTATCACAGCGCAGAAACATGTGCAGGTTATCACAGCGCAGAAACATGTTGTGCAGGTTATCACAGCGCAGAAACATGTTGTGCAGGTTATCACAGCGTAGAAACATGTTGTGCAGGTTATCACAGCGTAGAAACATGTTGTGCAGGTTATCACAGCGTAGAAACATGTTGTGCAGGTTATCACAGCGCAGAAACATGTTGTGCAGGTTATCACAGCGCAGAAACATGTTGTGCAGGTTATCACAGCGCAGAAACATGTTGTGCAGGTTATCACAGCGTAGAAACATGTTGTGCAGGTTATCACAGCGCAGAAACATGTTGTGCAGGTTATCACAGCGCAGAAACATGTTGTGCAGGTTATCACAGCGCAGAAACATGTTGTGCAGGTTATCACAGCGCAGAAACATGTTGTGCAGGTTATCACAGCGTAGAAACAACACATCTCGGAAATAAATTTATGTTAAAAAAAGGAAGATGTGCAAATAATCGTCAAACAAACACAGTCCACACCCTCAGTGTGATCTGTGTCTAGCACGTGTCCTGTTATCATGACAAATGCCTTTTTGGTTTCCGCACTATGGAGAGATAAAGCTTCCCGGCAATGCTTCCGTCTTCAGAGTGAGTTGTTCAAGTGGGTGTTGAAGTGTTACAGAGCAATAAAA
The DNA here is from genome assembly GCA_021186555.1 of Reticulitermes speratus. NCBI lineage: Eukaryota > Metazoa > Arthropoda > Insecta > Blattodea > Rhinotermitidae > Reticulitermes > Reticulitermes speratus. The sequence continues at coordinate 832,103 of JAJKFL010000002.1, forward strand.
CGCGTCCGTTAAATAGGACAATGTGAGTTCGGTCACCGTCCGCACCGTTTTCATTGGCGTGGCTGTCAAGAGGGCCGTAGCTACAAATCTCAACACTCACTGGCTCGGGAAAGTCCTGCCCACACTTACTGACATCTGTCTTTGCGATTGGCGGACAGACATATCACTTCAGCAACCAATGTAACAAATTCAGACCCCTGAAAGATGGAGAGTACGTTCCTCCGAAACGTCGGAAAAATTTATCAGACCAAGGTGCAAAAACACAAACACGACCATCACTTGATCAAGAACCGCCATGATAACCCGTCAACTTATACAAGTGCACCGCCTTGTAAAGTTCACTTCTTACCACACTGCACGTCATTACTTTAAAGATTCAAATTTAAAAACTAAAAACGTTTTGCAAACGAAGACTAAGAAATTAGCTGTCCTACAGCTAAGACTACGGAACAAGACAGGCGCACAATGTCCGTTGGCGACAAGAGAAGAGAACAGAAAAGAAGAAGACACTGAGACAATCCGAAGTTTGACAGAGACAGGTTGGCTGGCAAGAATGTCGCCGTAAGACGGCAAAGCATGTAGACACCAAGATTGTAATGAGACAAACATGTCTAGTTTGAATTTGGTATCGAAATTTTATTTAACTACTAGCATATTTCATTTATACATTTGACATACGTTGGTCCTGCAAGCCCGAAGAAACAAAAATTCAATAATTTGTTATTTCTTCTATGAATATATAAAGTAGCTTAATCTCTATGTATTAATCAGCAGCAGTAGTTCACTATACAACTGCGAACTTATATTAAACATTTAAGGCCCAGTGGTTACCATATGTACCACCACGTTTACCATGCACAAATTCTACGTTCTGTCCACACAGTGTATTTATGTGTTTTGTGTGGATTTCAGAACAAACAGCGATTATTTCACTGTACAGCATTAACTGACTGGTTTGTATAACTGAGACGGAGTGTGTTTACTGCGCGGTACGGACTGTATTTATGTGTTTTGTGTGGATCTCAGAACAAACAGCGATTATTTCACTGTACAGCATTAACTGACTGGTTTGTATAACTGAGACGGAGTGTGTTTACTGCGCGGTACGGACTGTATTTATGTGTTTTGTGTGGATCTCAGAACAAACAGCGATTATTTCACTGTACAGCATTAACTGACTGGTTTGTATAACTGAGACGGAGTGTGTTTACTGCGCGGTACGGACTGTATTTATGTGTTTTGTGTGGATCTGAGAACAAACAGCGATTATTTCACTGTACAGCATTAACTGACTGGTTTGTATAACTGAGACGGAGTGTGTTTACTGCGCGGTACGACTGTATTTATGTGTTTTGTGTGGATCTCAGAACAAACAGCGATTATTTCACTGTACAACATTAACTGACTGGTTTGTATAACTGAGACGGAGTGTGTTTACTGCGCGGTACGACTGTATTTATGTGTTTTGTGTGGATCTCAGAACAAACAGCGATTATTTCACTGTACAGCATTAACTGACTGGTTTGTATAACTGAGACGGAGTGTGTTTACTGCGCGGTACGACTGTATTTATGTGTTTTGTGTGGATCTCAGAACAAACAGCGATTATTTCACTGTACAGCATTAACTGACAGGTTTGTATAACTGAGACGGAGTGTGTTTACTGCGCGGTACGGACTGTATTTATGTGTTTTGTGTGGATCTGAGAACAAACAGCGATTATTTCACTGTACAGCATTAACTGACTGGTTTGTATAACTGAGACGGAGTGTGTTTACTGCGCGGTACGACTGTATTTATGTGTTTTGTGTGGATCTCAGAACAAACAGCGATTATTTCACTGTACAGCATTAACTGACTGGTTTGTATAACTGAGACGGAGTGTGTTTACTGCGCGGTACGGACTGTATTTATGTGTTTTGTGTGGATCTCAGAACAAACAGCGATTATTTCACTGTACAGCATTAACTGACTGGTTTGTATAACTGAGACGGAGTGTGTTTACTGCGCGGTACGGACTGTATTTATGTGTTTTGTGTGGATCTGAAAACAAACAGCGATTATTTCACTTTACAACATTAACTGACTGGTTTGTATAACTGAGACGGAGTGTGTTTACTGCGCGGTACGGACTGTATTTATGTGTTTTGTGTGGATCTCAGAACAAACAGCGATTATTTCACTTTACAACATTAACTGACTGGTTTGTATAACTGAGACGGAGTGTGTTTACTGCGCGGTACGGACTGTATTTATGTGTTTTGTGTGGATCTCAGAACAAACAGCGATTATTTCACTGTACAACATTAACTGACTGGTTTGTATAACTGAGACGGAGTGTGTTTACTGCGCGGTACGGACTGTATTTATGTGTTTTGTGTGGATCTCAGAACAAACAGCGATTATTTCACTGTACAGCATTAACTGACTGGTTTGTATAACTGAGACGGAGTGTGTTTACTGCGCGGTACGGACTGTATTTATGTGTTTTGTGTGGATCTCAGAACAAACAGCGATTATTTCACTGTACAACATTAACTGACTGGTTTGTATAACTGAGACGTAGTGTGTTTACTGCTCGGTACGGACTGGGTCTTTAAACACAACAGATTATATTTCGTCCTTAACGAGATAAATCTAAACACAGTTCTGCGCATGCCTGGCAGAGGAGCATGAGCGAGCAAACAGTGATTAACAGTTTCGTACCGTAAAAATCGCCAGCCATTCAAAGTACTTTGTATATTGTCAGATAAGCTCGCAACATTCATGTTTAATTCTTACCTGCACTTTATCCAGGAACGCCCCCCCAAAACTACAACACACATCTTCAGCTTCATATTTACCTTGTCTGCCGGAATTGTTTCGAACTCGCAGAATTGAAATGACGAAAGCCGAAGATTGTTACCAGCTGCTGTGGGGAATGCCTCAAGGGAAGTTATACTGAATAGGGGGTGACATGATGTGTTGACGAAGAAGAAACTGGAATACGAGCTTTAATCACGAGAGTGCAGCACCAGCTAATGATATTACACAAGCTTTTGTTTCATATTCCGAAAGCAACGTGCATGACTAGAATTAAACTGAGGAAAAAATAATACAAAGATAATTTTAAATGACACAGAGTTTTGTATCGAACATTAGATAATTTTACATTTCCGAAATCTGTGAAATGAACATTAAGCATTTAAGGACGAAAGGTAATCTGTTTTATATAAGCAGCCAGTTCGTACCGCGCAGTAAACACACTCCGTCTCAGTTATACAAACCAATCAGTTAATGTTGTACAGTGAAATAATCGCTGTTTGTTCTGAGATCCACAAAAAACACATAAATACAGTCCGTACCGCGCAGTAAACACACTCCGTCTCAGTTATACAAACCAGTCAGTTAATGTTGTACAGTGAAATAATCGCTGTTTGTTCTGAGATCCACACAAAACACATAAATACAGTCCGTACCGCGCAGTAAACACACTCCGTCTCAGTTATACAAACCAGTCAGTTAATGCTGTACAGTGAAATAATCGCTGTTTGTTCTGAGATCCACACAAAACACATAAATACAGTCCGTACCGCGCAGTAAACACACTCCGTCTCAGTTATACAAACCAGTCAGTTAATGTTGTACAGTGAAATAATCGCTGTTTGTTCTCAGATCCACACAAAACACATAAATACAGTCCGTACCGCGCAGTAAACACACTCCGTCTCAGTTATACAAACCAGTCAGTTAATGTTGTACAGTGAAATAATCGCTGTTTGTTCTGAGATCCACACAAAACACATAAATACAGTCCGTACCGCGCAGTAAACACACTCCGTCTCAGTTATACAAACCAGTCAGTTAATGTTGTACAGTGAAATAATCGCTGTTTGTTCTGAGATCCACACAAAACACATAAATACACTGTGTGGACAGAACGGAGAATTGTTGAATGTTAAACTGGCAGTACATATAGTCCGTACCGCGCAGTAAACACGCTCCGTCTCAGTTATAAAAAACGAATCAATTAATGCTGTAAAAGGCAAAGTCGCTGTTGTTCTGAGATCCATAAAAAAACATAAATAATTATACTCTGTGAGCAGAATGCATAGTTTGTTACTGTTAGACATTATGGCACATAGATTAACCGCTGGGATTTAAAACGTTAATGTCTGAATCTGCACTACGTGATATTACGTATGTGTATCTCATGTTTTATTTACGAAGGTAGTCAAACGAAAGCCTCCAGATTGCAAAAAACGAAGGTATGTTGCGTGCAGCTGTAGTTGCACCAGATCATCAGAACACGTTAGAAAATGTGTGTGTGTGTTGCGTTTGTGTGTGTGGGGTAGATTTGGCAACACGGTGAAAAATGAGAAAGCTGTACCGAAACTCTCTGTACTAAATTAGCTGCTACACGATGTTTAAGCTTTCAATTTCATTCACGGAAGTACTTCCCACGGAAGTGTTCACACAGTTTTAAAGGCTAAAGCAAACAACGGACACTGACCGCTTTACTTAAACTGCATGCTAATGCAAATACAGGAGACACACTTCAGATCTGTTTTACTATTATTCTCACATTTACTCTTAGATCTCTCAGGCTGTCTCTTTTCTTCAACTTCTTCGACTAAATTCCGTATGTATGAACATGTACAATCTCCCTCGCCTATACTGTGATGTGACCACCCTCTGTTCTGAGGAATACGAATTACGCAGCTTTTCATTATACAATTACCCACCCCCTAAACATCTATCTGTTTCGAATGCGTGCTATAAGCTCTGGCCTGTGCGTATCCGTACTCACTGTTGTATTGACACTCAACAAATGTCAATGCATCATTCTGTCATTCTGCCGGCAAATAAGGCTAACGAAGCGACCTCTTCCGGCTTCCAATCCAAGTCCCGAATCCCAGTAATTACACTTCAAAGCTATATTTGACCTTCGCACAGCGGTGATTCAAGCCTTCTGTTGATAGTCGCCGGCATTTCGAAAGTTCGTGGTGCTTTTAAAGGTCGGGGAGCCACAAAGACACACAACGATACAGCGCCACTGTCCAGGAAGCACTGGAATGCTGCCACAGTGACAACTAACACCTCGAAGATAGATTAACTGCAAACCACTGGACATGTCGATACGAAACACAAAGCACTTAGCATTACAGATATGTCAAGTTGGACAGAAAATGCGAGAATTGGGGCACTCGAGAGCCTGAGCTGTCAGCATCGAAAGCTTTGACGAGTCCATTCTTCTGGGAACGAGGATACTTGAAGCAGAAGACTACTTTCCTTCGAAACGTCGGGAACTACTGGCGTAACGACACAACGTCACACCCAACAATATACTCAGCTCAATATTAAATAACATAGAAGGTCGTAATGTTATTGTGACGTCATTTGTAGATCAGAAGTATCTGGAAAGTTCTGAAATGTGGTGCTGGAGAAGAATGGAGAAGATCAGTTGGACCGATCGTGTGAGAAATGAAGAAGTATTACATAGAGTGAAGGAGGAGAGGAATATCGTACATACAATAAAAAGAAGAGAGGCTAACTGGATTGGTCACATCTTGCGTAGAAACTGCCTTCTGAAACACGTGATTGAAGGAAAGTTAGAAGGAAGGATAGTAATGACGGGAAGACGAGGGAGAAGACGTAAGCAGCTACTAGATGACCTTAAGGAAAAGAGAAGATACTGGAACTTGAAAGAGGAAGCACTAGATCGCACCCTGTGGAGAGCTCGCTTTGGAAGTGGCTACGGACCTGTCGTAAGACAGACTGCAGAATGAATTAATGAATGAATGAATCAATCAATCAATGTCACTTGTCCATAAACACGTACGAGAAGACAGATTTTGTTGGTTGAAAAAAGAATGTATTTTTCTCAATCCACCTGTAAGAAATACATTTAATGAGACCCACAATTAATATTTGCACCTGATCTGCAATTTTCTTAATTTCTAAAAAGTTCTGACGACGCTACATAAAGTTGATAACCAACCGTCTTTTGGACTTTGTACATCGTCCGGATAAAATATAAAATCACGACGTTTCGGAAGATGAAGAAGGAAGAACCAGCTTCCGAAACGTCGTGATTTTATAATCTTATATTTTATGCGGACGATGGACAAAGTCCATAAGACAATTGGTTCTCAATGCTATTTGCTTCCCTCACTGAAGTGCCAATAGCCATGACGACGATAGAAGATCGTAAAGCAAACGTTGGTCAGGGGTTCAAGTTGCTTTATGCCCGCGCTATGCTTAGCTGCCCCCCCCCCCATATGTTGCTGTCCGCTCCTCCACAGCATGAAATCGGCTTATCACGCTCGGTTCTTATGTAGAGGCAGCCAGCAGCCAAACCAAACTGGACAGCTTGCAGCTAGTAAGTACAGCTTAGGCAGAACTACTTAAGACATCTCAATAGAGGCAATAATTAAGTCCTAATAAAGTGCCAGACCGTGGCGCATAATGCAACGTGTTCGTTAGTCGAACAACTTTTAAACTGAATTACAGAATTATCACTGATCGACTGCAAAATTAAAATTGTTTTCTGTTACAATTTTGTTTGCATCTTACACAGTTATGAACTTTCCCGTGTTTATTATCGTAAAGTAAAGTGACTTAAAGTACTGTAAAGGTAAAGGTAAAGGTCACCCTAGAACACGCCATGAAGGCCCAGAGGGGGAGTAGATGTATAGCTCTACGCTTTCTTTAACCTCGGCGCTAGATGGGGGTGGGTGATCAACTTCACGCCCCGGCCGCTTTACCCCCGGGAATGACCCGGTACCCATTGTATAGGAGGCTGGGTGGGCCCCAGGGCCGGTCTGGACGGGTTCTGAAGATCTCGCCCCCACCGGGATTCGATCCCAGGACAGTCCAGCTCGTAGCGAGTCGCTATACCGACTGAGCTATCGTGGCCCATTTTTTATTACAGTACTGTTTTAAATTGTTCAGAGCCAGTGGCCTGTATTACTGCACACAAAGCCCATCTTACAGTCAGCGCCCTTCAGCAGACACTTGTAGCGTAAGAAGGACCTATCAGCCAGGAATTTAGCGTATTTGGAGAGACTTCTACTAAGTAAGGTTAAGCTGATCTGTGGGGTCAAAACGGACTCTAAATTGAAGGTGTTTCATGTTTCTTATGCGATAATGCTCCCGTACTATTGCCTTGCTTAGGGACACGATAAAGTGGACACTGTGTATTGTTATACATCTCACAGTGTTAATTAATTAGGCAGGACCCCTTGATATAACGGAATGGCGTGATGTTCGCACGGTAACCCCACCTGCCGTGACTCCATAGAAACCGTGATTGTGACGTCACATGCAAACGAAGCAGTATCGTACTATGGAAACGAAGTGTGACTTAATCACTGACTCAGTCACAACTGCATTATATACAATGTCCATAAGGGCGATACATATCGTACTTCTGAAGACACACAACTGCATTATATACAATGTCCATAAGGGCGTTACATATCGTACTTCTGAAGACACACAACTGCATTATATACAATGTCCATAAGGGCGTTACATATCATACTTCTGAAGACACACAACTGCATTATATACAATGTCCATAAGGGCGTTACATATCGTACTTCTGAAGACACACAACTGCATTATATACAATGTCCATAAGGGCGTTACATATCGTACTTCTGAAGACACACAACTGCATTATATACAATGTCCATAAGGGCGTTACATATCGTACTTCTGAAGACACACAACTGCATTATATACAATGTCCATAAGGGCGTTACATATCATACTTCTGAAGACACACAACTGCATTATATACAATGTCCATAAGGGCGTTACATATCGTACTTCTGAAGACACACAACTGCATTATATACAATGTCCATAAGGGCGTTACATATCGTACTTCTGAAGACACACAACTGCATTATATACAATGTCCATAAGGGCGTTAAATATCATACTTCTGAAGACAAACAACTGCATTATATACAAGTCCATAAGGGCGTTACATATCATACTTCTGAAGACACACAACTGCATTATATACAATGTCCATAAGGGCGTTACATATCATACTTCTGAAGACACACAACTGCATTATATACAATGTCCATAAGGACGTTACATATCATACTTCTGAAGACACACAACTGCATTATATACAATGTCCATAAGGACGTTACATATCATACTTCTGAAGACACACAACTGCATTATATACAATGTCCATAAGGACGTTACATATGATACTTCTGAAGACACACAACTGCATTATATACAATGTCCATAAGGACGTTACATATCGTACTTCTGAAGACACACAACTGCATTATATACAATGTCCATAAGGACGTTACATATCGTACTTCTGAAGACACACAACTGCATTATATACAATGTCCATAAGGACGTTACATATCGTACTTCTGAAGACACACAACTGCATTATATACAATGTCCATAAGGACGTTACATATCGTACTTCTGAAGACACACAACTGCATTATATACAATGTCCATAAGGGCGTTACATATCGTACTTCTGAAGACACACAACTGCATTATATACAATGTCCATAAGGGCGCTACATATCGTACTTCTGAAGACACACAACTGCATTATATACAATGTCCATAAGGACGTTACATATCGTACTTCTGAAGACACACAACTGCATTATATACAATGTCCATAAGGGCGTTACATATCGTACTTCTGAAGACACACAACTGCATTATATACAATGTCCATAAGGGCGTTACATATCGTACTTCTGAAGACACACAACTGCATTATATACAATGTCCATAAGGGCGTTATATATCGTACTTCTGAAGACACACAACTGCATTATATACAATGTCCATAAGGGCGATACATATCGTACTTCTGAAGACACACAACTGCATTATATACAATGTCCATAAGGGCGTTACATATCGTACTTCTGAAGACACACAACTGCATTATATACAATGTCCATAAGGGCGTTACATATCGTACTTCTGAAGACACACAACTGCATTATATACAATGTCCATAAGGGCGATACATATCGTACTTCTGAAGACACACAACTGCATTATATACAATGTCCATAAGGGCGTTACATATCGTACTTCTGAAGACACACAACTGCATTATATACAATGTCCATAAGGGCGTTACATATCGTACTTCTGAAGACACACAACTGCATTATATACAATGTCCATAAGGGCGTTACATATCGTACTTCTGAAGACACACAATTGCATTATATACAATGTCCATAAGGGCGTTACATATCGTACTTCTGAAGACACACAACTGCATTATATACAATGTCCATAAGGGCGATACATATCGTACTTCTGAAGACACACAACTGCATTATATACAACGTCCATAAGGACGTTACATATCGTACTTCTGAAGACACACAACTGCATTATATACAATGTCCATAAGGACGTTACATATCATACTTCTGAAGACACACAACTGCATTATATACAATGTCCATAAGGACGTTACATATCGTACTTCTGAAGACACACAACTGCATTATATACAATGTCCATAAGGACGTTACATATCGTACTTCTGAAGACACACAACTGCATTATATACAATGTCCATAAGGACGTTACATATCGTACTTCTGAAGACACACAACTGCATTATATACAATGTCCATAAGGACGTTACATATCGTACTTCTGAAGACACACAACTCCATTCCTGCATTCTTTATACAGTTTTCAAATGCTGACAAATAAAACAACTTGAAAGTTTGCTTATATTTTGTCCCCCCGACGGGACAGGCTCACTTGATAAAATGGATCCTGACTCGAAATCTTCAGATCGTCATTTGAAGTGACAACGTTTTGTTTTCTTAGGATAAAAACGAGTATTTTGAGTACATATATGTACATAGCGTAACAAACCTGGGGCGCTCACTTTAGTAATATCAAGTCCATAATTGACGACTTCTGACGATTTCAAACAACATTGTGATGAAAGCGAGCATTTTGAAGGCGTATTTCGACATTTTACACAACACAAAGTTTCTCCACGCCCTAGCAACACATCTTCAGTGACGTTCAATGGTAGCGCTGTTGCCACAATAGGCACAACTTTATATACACACTGTAACAGCGAGAAAGAAAGGTTAAAGGTCGCGCTTCATCAGACAGCTGAATTTAGAGAACACAAATATGTTTCCGATGCTTGTAAAGAGAATCGAGAGGTTTTATTTCTCGCTTGGGATGACGGGTAGACCTTTACGCGCTGGAGGTGAGCGAAGAAAGGCGCGTAGGTCGCCACGTAAAGTGAACTTCCGTCTATCGATTTTAACAAAAATTAAAAATATCACGTAAGATTCCCCGGTGTCAGCCAAATGTCAAGGTCAGCTTAGCAGTTCTAACGTTGCTTTATGCGGACAGACGGAGCGCTTAACTGAGCGATGTCACGGCGACGAACACGAAGTAACCACTACGAAGATGTACCACACGCCTAGGTTCCTACTAATTCCTTAATGGCAGACGAGCATCACATACTGAAGCACAAATAGCCAATGGTGTGTTTCGACTTGGCGGTGCCACTGGTAACAACTTCCAAGCACAAAACATCTCTTTCCACACAGTGTTTATCCCGGTGTTGGCGAGATTTTCAGCGCCCGTCCAGACCGGCTCTGGGGCCCAACCAGTCTCCTATACAATGGGTACCGGGTCATTCCCGGAGGTAATGCGGCCGGGGCGAGGCGCTGACCACCGACCTCCATCTAGCGTCGAGGTTAAAGAAAGAGTAGAGCTATACTCTCTACTCCCTCTCTGGGCCTTCGTGGCATGTTCTAGGGACAACTTTACCTGTACCTTTACATACTGTTTATGGTTCACTTACTCCTGGGCTGTAGCTTGAACCTCAAGACTTGGGCGTCAGGTGTGTTGCAACATGCCAGGAGGGTGCGCGTGACCCCACTTGATCAAGCTATGATACAGTCATTAGCCGCTGAGATGTTACTGGAAGCGCAGAGCAACTCATCATCTTGCATTCTGTCACAAGATGTGACCTGCAGGTATGCTACCTGATGCGTGTGTGCGGCAAGCGGCACTTTGGCTCTAAGCGGCACACCAAGGGCAGAGGCGTCTAAGCTGGTCTGAAAGTCGCGTATCAGGATGATCTCAGGCTCGTTAAAAGTATGCATAGTGGCGGCGCGAATCGTACACCATCCAGCGGGACTAACAGTGGACAGACAGTCTGGTAGCACTGCACTACGGCTCTGGGCTAGTCACCAACTGTCAGACATTCACGCAAGGGCCGTAACACGTAGATAAAATAGGCTTCGGATCTTCCTGACGGTAATGTGTGACTGATTGACCGTTTAACGATGAATAGAATCCCGAATTATATTTAAATACTCAGTCCGTACCGCGCAGTAAACACACTCCGTCTCAGTTATACAAACCAGTCAGTTAATGTTGTACAGTGAAATAATCGCTGTTTGTTCTGAGATCCACACAAAACACATAAATACAGTCCGTACCGCGCAGTAAACACACTCCGTCTCAGTTATACAAACCAGTCAGTTAATGTTGTACAGTGAAATAATCGCTGTTTGTTCTGAAATCCATACAAAACACAGAAATACAGTCCGTACCGCGCAGTAAACACACTCGGTCTCAGTTATACAAACCAGTCAGTTAATGCTGTACAGTGAAATAATCGCTGTTTGTTCTGAGATCCACACAAAACACATAAATACAGTCCGTACCGCGCAGTAAACACACTCCGTCTCAGTTATACAAACCAGTCAGTTAATGTTGTACAGTGAAATAATCGCTGTTTGTTCTGAAATCCATACAAAACACAGAAATACAGTCCGTACCGCGCAGTAAACACACTCCGTCTCAGTTATACAAACCAGTCAGTTAATCTTGTACAGTGAAATAATCGCTGTTTGTTCTGAGATCCACACAAAACACATAAATACAGTCCGTACCGCGCAGTAAACACACTCCGTCTCAGTCATACAAACCAGTCAGTTAATGCTGTACAGTGAAATAATCGCTGTTTGTTCTGAGATCCACACAAAACACATAAATACAGTCCGTACCGCGCAGTAAACACACTCCGTCTCAGTTATACAAACCAGTCAGTTAATGCTGTACAGTGAAATAATCGCTGTTTGTTCTGAGATCCACACAAAACACATAAATACAGTCCGTACCGCGCAGTAAACACACTCGGTCTCAGTTATACAAACCAGTCAGTTAATGCTGTACAGTGAAATAATCGCTGTTTGTTCTGAGATCCACACAAAACACATAAATACAGTCCGTACCGCGCAGTAAACACACTCCGTCTCAGTTATACAAACCAGTCAGTTAATGTTGTACAGTGAAATAATCGCTGTTTGTTCTGAAATCCATACAAAACACAGAAATACAGTCCGTACCGCGCAGTAAACACACTCCGTCTCAGTTATACAAACCAGTCAGTTAATCTTGTACAGTGAAATAATCGCTGTTTGTTCTGAGATCCACACAAAACACATAAATACAGTCCGTACCGCGCAGTAAACACACTCCGTCTCAGTCATACAAACCAGTCAGTTAATGCTGTACAGTGAAATAATCGCTGTTTGTTCTGAGATCCACACAAAACACATAAATACAGTCCGTACCGCGCAGTAAACACACTCCGTCTCAGTTATACAAACCAGTCAGTTAATGCTGTACAGTGAAATAATCGCTGTTTGTTCTGAGATCCACATAAAACACATAAATACAGTCCGTACCGCGCAGTAAACACACTCCGTCTCAGTTATACAAACCAGTCAGTTAATGTTGTACAGTGAAATAATCGCTGTTTGTTCTGAGATCCACATAAAACACATAAATACAGTCCGTACCGCGCAGTAAACACACTCCGTCTCAGTTATACAAACCAGTCAGTTAATGCTGTACAGTGAAATAATCGCTGTTTGTTCTGAGATCCACATAAAACACATAAATACAGTCCGTACCGCGCAGTAAACACACTCCGTCTCAGTTATACAAACCAGTCAGTTAATGTTGTACAGTGAAATAATCGCTGTTTGTTCTGAGATCCACATAAAACACATAAATACAGTCCGTACCGCGCAGTAAACACACTCCTTCTCAGTTATACAAACCAGTCAGTTAATGCTGTACAGTGAAATAATCGCTGTTTGTTCTGAGATCCACATAAAACACATAAATACAGTCCGTACCGCGCAGTAAACACACTCCGTCTCAGTTATACAAACCAGTCAGTTAATGTTGTACAGTGAAATAATCGCTGTTTGTTCTGAGATCCACATAAAACACATAAATACAGTCCGTACCGTGCAGTAAACACACTCCGTCTCAGTTATACAAACCAGTCAGTTAATGTTGTACAGTGAAATAATCGCTGTTTGTTCTGAGATCCACACAAAACACATAAATACACTGTGTGGGCAGAACGTAGAATTGTTGAATGTTAAACGTGGTGGTACATATAGTAACCACTGGGCTTTAAAGGGTTGAACCAGTAGCTATCGCATCCCAATGAAGAACTGATCTAAGCCATGCACCGCTGTTTCGGACGGACGAAAAATATTTCATAGGTTTTCAGATACTCACAGCTGGCAAAGAACAATGCAAGGCCAGTATAAATCCTTTACAAGTACTTACACATTAACTAATAATGTATGTGCAATTTTCTTTGCAATTCTGTAGTAAATTAAGGAAAAATTATGTTATATGTACCGTACATTTTCCTTGAGTACATAAAATCGTGATCCGACAAATTTACACTCTCTATTGTCTGTTATTTAATACAGTCTACATTAAAAATAGTTCAACATGTTTCTAACTATGTTACAGTTCATCTTCAGGGGCTCAACTGTTTATTATACCAGCTACACACGTACGGTACTCATTAGAATATATGTTAGGTAGGTAAAATATCGTTAACTATGCTGAGTTTGCGGACACTGTAAACAATGTTAAAACATTTTTAAACTAAGATATTTAAAATCAAATCAAATTTATATAATATATACCATTATATAAATTTGATTTGAATTCTGTATTAAAAAGCAGATAATAAAGAGTGTACATTTGTCGAACCGCGATTTTATGTAATGATGAAAAATTATTTTGTAGAACATAATTACAAAATCAAGAATACCGAAACGCTGGGGTCATATTAATATATTATTATCTCAAACGTATTTCTAAAATTTACACGCGATTCTGTTCAAAATAGCTACCGAAATATGTCACCTGGTAAATAAATCAGAAGTACGATACAGTCAGTCTAAACACAACAATTTATCACAGAAAATCGGCTACATGTTTCGGCAAATACATAGGCATCATCAGGCTGACTGATAACTATATATTAGCCGAAACACGTAGCTGATTTTCTATGATAAATTGTTGTGTTTAGACTGAATATATTGTACTTCTGATTATACTGAAAACACATGAATTGCGTTAAATGATAAAGGAGAATGAAGTGGCATTACTGCGCTAATTACAAAGTAGCACTTCCTTACAGCGTGCCACTTCGTACACTGAGGTCACGTGCACAAGTGTGTAACATACTAACCGAAACTTGGGGGGGAAATGAAATTAGAATTGCTTAAGGCAGGTTTAACATAGACAGTTTTAATATAGACAGTTTTGATATAGACAGTTTTGATATAGACAGTTTTAATATAGACAGTTTTAATATAGACATTTTTAATATAGACAGTTTTAATATAGACAGTTTTAATATAGACAGTTTTAATATAGACAGTTTTAATATAGTCAGTTTTAATATAGACAGTTTTAATATAGACAGTTTTAATATAGACAGTTTTAATATAGACAGTTTTAATATAGACAGTTTTAATATAGACAGTTTTAATATAGACAGTTTTAATATAGACAGTTTTAATATAGACAGTTTTAATATAGACAGTTTTAATATAGACAGTTTTAATATAGACAGTTTTAATATAGACAGTTTTAATATAGACAGTTTTAATATAGACAGTTTTAATATAGACAGTTTTAATATAGACAGTTTTAATATAGACAGTTTTTCTCAGATTTCGACGAATTACATGGCAAGTTCAACAGACAGACTCACTACTGTTGATAACTAGCATTATCAACGCGGGGGTAAATACTGTAGTAGCTTCTATCAACTATAAAATAAAATGTACGAACGACGAAACATTCCATATGTTTGTTCACAGACGTGTTTTTATGACTACACAGTGCCCAATCTTCAGTTACATATACAGTACCCAGTCTTCAGTTACATATACAGTACCCAATCTTCAGTTACATATACAGTACCCAATCTTCAGTTACATACACAGTACCCAATCTTCAGTTAAATATACAGTACCCAATCTTCAGTTACATACACAGTACCCAATCTTCAGTTACAATACAGTACCCAATCTTCAGTTACATATACAGTACCCAATCTTCAGTTACATATACAGTACCCAATCTTCAGTTACATATACAGTACCCAATCTTCAGTTACATATACAGTACCCAATCTTCAGTTACATATACAGTACCCAATCTTCAGTTACATATACAGTACCCAATCTTCAGTTACATATACAGTACCCAATCTTCAGTTACATATACAGTACCCAATCTTCAGTTACATATACAGTACCCAATCTTCAGTTACATACACACAACCCAATCTTCAGTTACATATACAGTACCCAATCTTCAGTTACATCGAGATTTAAAATTTCATCTCGAACCCAAATTCTTGCTCCATTAAATCGCAAGTTTGCACGGCCGCTTTGACCTTCCCAGCAAATATTAGTACTGAGACTGTGTTTAATCTTGGCCCCAATATCGAAGTTCTTGTGACCTCTCCTGGCTAATAAGCGCGCGCTCTGACGACAGCGGACCTGCGACTTATTATCTTGACGTACGTAACACGGTCCAGAAGCCTAATCTGGGTAGACGGCGTTCGGCGACGTCAGGCATGAGACGCGTGACCCGACCAGCAACAACTCTTCTCACCCCACCCCCAGCCTCAAAATCTCGATCTCTTTTCTTCTCCCGCCGTCCATATACATGTTCTCTCTCGCCCTGCACCATTCCTTAACACCATTGCCACCACTGCTGCTATAATCCGATTGCAGTGCCGCTCTCTAACCCCACACCCCCAAGTCCCATCTCCACCCTTATCCCTACTTCCTATCCGGACCAATCCTTCCTTCCTTCTCAACAACCACTGACCACCCAACGAACATCAGCAATGCCCTACCACCACCATCACCTTTACTATGTTACCCCTTTTCCTCAACCCACACAAAACTTTCCCCTTTCCCATCTACCACATGATGCAACCCTAGTGTAATAAGTCGAAGATGGGGCCTTGACTTAATCCTCTGTCAGCCAACATAGCTGCAGCCATGTGAGTCGAAGCAACCCGCTGTACGTATATACATAAACAGGCGCTAGACGGAAAAACAGGCTTCACGGAATGCCAATACAGAAAGGACTTGAAATGTTTTCGGGGTAGAACGGGCTACTGAGGGACTAGCTGAGGGCAGGAAGTAGCCACTGCTTTGTGCATTCCAATCGCTTTCCTTTTTCCCTTTTATTTTTATTTCAATAATAATATTATTAATGTAAGTTTCAAGCGCGTCCACTTCGTTTGATTCATCTTTTTCACTCGTCCATTATAGCGGCCTAATTTGGTGACATTCGTTCGGCTCAAATTATTACTGAAGAAGTTAATAACTTTCATAGGCAGTGTCATGGCTCAGGCGCTTAGTCGCCGGCCTCTCACCGCGGAGGCCCGGGTTTCGATCAGTCAGTCCATGTGGGATTTGTGGTGGACAAAGTGGCACAGGGACAGATTTTTCCCAGAGTTCTTCAGGGTTCCCCTGTCAGTATCATTCGACCGGTGCTCCATTAAAATGAAAAAATATAAAAAAAACTTCATCTTCATCACAGGTTGCACAATAAGCCTTAAGGCTGCGGTGCGTCCGTAGCATCTGCTGCGGGGCCCTTCACAAAAAAAAATAACTATCATAGTTACAACTCCATCACTAAAACATAATTTCTCTTTCCCACTAACAGACTGATATTACTGCACTACTGACACTGCTTTCATAAAGCTGTGTTTGTTGCTTGTTGAACGACACTGCCAATTATCAAGATTATATAACGTCAGTGGTAGATGGATGAATGAGTGTGGAGCATTGGTGGAATGATACTGACAGGGGAAACTGAAGTACTGGGAGAGAAACATTATACAGCGTTGGTGGTAGATGTATGAATGAGTATCGAGCATTGGTGGAATGATACTGACAGGGGAAACTGAAGTACTGGGAGAGAAACATTATACTGTGTTGGTGGTAGATGGATGAATGAGTATGGAGCATTGGTGGAATGATACTGACAGGGGAAACTGAAGTACTGGGAGAGAAACATTATACTGTGTTGGTGGTAGATGGATGAATGAGTATGGAGCATTGGTGGAATGATACTGACAGGGGAAACTGAAGTACTGGGAGAGAAACATTATACTGTGTTGGTGGTAGATGGATGAATGAGTATGGAGCATTGGTGGAATGATACTGACAGGGGAAACTGAAGTACTGGGAGAGAAACATTATACTGTGTTGGTGGTAGATGGATGAATGAGTATGGAGCATTGGTGGAATGATACTGACAGGGGAAACTGAAGTACTGGGAGAGAAACATTATACAGCGTTGGTGGTAGATGTATGAATGAGTATGGAGCATTGGTGGAATGATACTGACAGGGGAAACTGAAGTACTGGGGGAGAAACATTATACTGTGTTGGTGGTAGATGGATGAATGAGTATGGAGCATTGGTGGAATGATACTGACAGGGGAAACTGAAGTACTGGGAGAGAAACATTATACTGTGTTGGTGGTAGATGGATGAATGAGTATGGAGCATTGGTGGAATGATACTGACAGGGGAAACTGAAGTACTGGGAGAGAAACATTATACTGTGTTGGTGGTAGATGGATGAATGAGTATGGAGCATTGGTGGAATGATACTGACAGGGGAAACTGAAGTACTGGGAGAGAAACATTATACTGTGTTGGTGGTAGATGGATGAATGAGTATGGAGCATTGGTGGAATGATACTGACAGGGGAAACTGAAGTACTGGGAGAGAAACATTATACTGTGTTGGTGGTAGATGGATGAATGAGTATGGAGCATTGGTGGAATGATACTGACAGGGGAAACTGAAGTACTGGGAGAGAAACATTATACTGTGTTGGTGGTAGATGGATGAATGAGTATGGAGCATTGGTGGAATGATACTGACAGGGGAAACTGAAGTACTGGGAAGAGAAACATTATACTGTGTTGGTGGTAGATGGATGAATGAGTATGGAGCATTGGTGGAATGATACTGACAGGGGAAACTGAAGTACTGGGAGAGAAACATTATACTGTGTTGGTGGTAGATGGATGAATGAGTATGGAGCATTGGTGGAATGATACTGACAGGGGAAACTGAAGTACTGGGAGAGAAACATTATACTGTGTTGGTGGTAGATGGATGAATGAGTATGGAGCATTGGTGGAATGATACTGACAGGGGAAACTGAAGTACTGGGAGAGAAACATTATACTGTGTTGGTGGTAGATGGATGAATGAGTATGGAGCATTGGTGGAATGATACTGACAGGGAAACTGAAGTACTGGGAGAGAAACATTATACTGTGTTGGTGGTAGATGGATGAATGAGTATGGAGCATTGGTGGAATGATACTGACAGGGGAAACTGAAGTACTGGGAGAGAAACATTATACTGTGTTGGTGGTAGATGGATGAATGAGTATGGAGCATTGGTGGAATGATACTGACAGGGGAAACTGAAGTACTGGGAGAGAAACATTATACTGTGTTGGTGGTAGATGGATGAATGAGTATGGAGCATTGGTGGAATGATACTGACAGGGGAAACTGAAGTACTGGGAGAGAAACATTATACTGTGTTGGTGGTAGATGGATGAATGAGTATGGAGCATTGGTGGAATGATACTGACAGGGGAAACTGAAGTACTGGGAGAGAAACATTATACGGTGTGGTGGTAGATTATGAATGAGTATGGAGCATTGGTGGAATGATACTGACAGGGGAAACTGAAGTACTGGGAGAGAAACATTATACTGTGTTGGTGGTAGATGGATGAATGAGTATGGAGCATTGGTGGAATGATACTGACAGGGGAAACTGAAGTACTGGGAGAGAAACATTATACTGTGTTGGTGGTAGATGGTATGAATGAGTATGGAGCATTGGTGGAATGATACTGACAGGGGAAACTGAAGTACTGGGAGAGAAACATTATACAGCGTTGGTGGTAGATGATGAATGAGTATGGAGCATTGGTGGAATGATACTGACAGGGGAAACTGAAGTACTGGGAGAGAAACATTATACAGGTTGGTGGTAGATGTATGAATGAGTATGGAGCATTGGTGGAATGATACTGACAGGGGAAACTGAAGTACTGGGAGAGAAACATTATACAGCGTTGGGGTAGATGTATGAATGAGTATGGAGCATTGGTGGAATGATACTGACAGGGGAAACTGAAGTACTGGGAGAGAAACATTATACAGGTTGGTGGTAGATGTATGAATGAGTATGGAGCATTGGTGGAATGATACAGACAGGGGAAACTGAAGTACTGGGAGAGAAACATTATACAGCGTTGTGTGTAGATGTATGAATGAGTATGGAGCATTGGTGGAATAACTGACAGGGGAAACTGAAGTACTGGGAGAGAAACATTATACAGCGTTGTTGGTAGATGTATGAATGAGTATGGAGCATTGGTGGAATGATACGACAGGGGAAAACTGA
This sequence comes from Reticulitermes speratus, assembly GCA_021186555.1. Classification (NCBI taxonomy): domain Eukaryota; kingdom Metazoa; phylum Arthropoda; class Insecta; order Blattodea; family Rhinotermitidae; genus Reticulitermes; species Reticulitermes speratus. The sequence continues at coordinate 851,970 of JAJKFL010000002.1, forward strand.
AGTACTGGGAGAGAAACTTTATACAGCGTTGTGGTAGATGTATGAATGAGTATGGAGCATTGGTGGAATGATACGACAGGGAAAACTGAAGTACTGGGAGAGAAACATTATACAGCGTTGGTGGTAGATGTATGAATGAGTATGGAGCATTGGTGGAATGATACAGACAGGGGAAACTGAAGTACTGGGAGAGAAACATTATACAGCGTTGGTGGTAGATGTATGAATGAGTATGGAGCATTGGTGGAATGATACAGACAGGGGAAACTGAAGTACTGGGAGAGAAACATTAACAGCGTTGGTGGTAGATGTATGAATGAGTATGGAGCATTGGTGGAATGATACAGACAGGGGAAACTGAAGTACTGGGAGAGAGAAACATTATACAGCGTTGGTGGTAGATGTATGAATGAGTATGGAGCATTGGTGGAATGATACTGACAGGGGAAACTGAAGTACTGGGAGAGAAACATTATACAGCGTTGGTGGTAGATGTATGAATGAGTATGGAGCATTGGTGGAATGATACGACAGGGGAAACTGAAGTACTGGGAGAGAAACATTATACAGCGTTGGTGGTAGATGTATGAATGAGTATGGAGCATTGGTGGAATGATACTGACAGGGGAAACTGAAGTACTGGGAGAGAAACATTATACGTGTTGGTGGTAGATGTATGAATGAGTATGGAGCATTGGTGGAATGATCATGACAGGGGAAACTGAAGTACTGGGAGAGAAACATTATACGGTTGGTGGTAGATGATGAATGAGTATGGAGCATTGGTGGAATGATACTGACAGGGGAAACTGAAGTACTGGGAGAGAAACATTATACGGTTGGTGGTAGATGATGAATGAGTATGGAGCATTGGTGGAATGATACTGACAGGGGAAACTGAAGTACTGGGAGAGAAACATTATACTGTGTTGGTGGTAGATGGATGAATGAGTATGGAGCATTGGTGGAATGATACTGACAGGGGAAAACTGAAGTACTGGGAGAAAACATTATACAGCGTTGGTGGTAGATGATGAATGAGTATGGAGCATTGGTGGAATGATACTGACAGGGGAAACTGAAGTACTGGGAGAGAAACATTATACATGTGTTGGTGGTAGATGGATGAATGAGTATGGAGCATTGGTGGAATGATACTGACAGGGGAAACTGAAGTACTGGGAGAGAAACATTATACTGTGTGGTGGTAGATGATGAATGAGTATGGAGCATTGGTGGAATGATACTGACAGGGGAAACTGAAGTACTGGGAGAGAAACATTATACTGGTTGGTGGTAGATGGATGAATGAGTGATGGAGCATTGGTGGAATGATACTGACAGGGGAAACTGAAGTACTGGGAGAAAAACATTATACAGCGTCGGTGGTAGATGAATGAATGAGTATGGAGCATTGGTGGAATGATACTGACAGGGGAAACTGAAGTACTGGGAGAGAAACATTATACAGCGTTGGTGGTAGATGATGAATGAGTATGGAGCATTGGTGGAATGATACTGACAGGGGAAACTGAAGTACTGGGAGAAAAACATTATACAGCGTCGGTGGTAGATGAATGAATGAGTATGGAGCATTGGTGGAATGATACTGACAGGGGAAAACTGAAGTACTGGGAGAGAAACATTATACAGCGTTGGTGGTAGATGAATGAATGAGTATGGAGCATTGGTGGAATGATACTGACAGGGGAAACTGAAGTACTGGGAGAAAAACATTATACAGCGTCGGTGGTAGATGAATGAATGAGTATGGAGCATTGGTGGAATGATACTGACAGGGGAAAACTGAAGTACTGGGAGAAAAACATTATACAGCGTCGGTGGTAGATGAATGAATGAGTATGGAGCATTGGTGGAATGATACTGACAGGGGAAATCTGAAGTACTGGGAGAGAAACATTATACAGCGTTGGTGGTAGATGTATGAATGAGTATGGAGCATTGGTGGAATGATACAGACAGGGGAAAACTGAAGTACTGGGAGAGAAACATTATACAGCGTTGGTGGTAGATGTATGAATGAGTATGGAGCAATGGTGGAATGATACTGACAGGGGAAAACTGAAGTACTGGGAGAGAAACATTATACAGCGTTGGTGGTAGATGTATGAATGAGTATCGAGCATTGGTGGAATGATACTGACAGGGGAAAACTGAAGTACTGGGAGAGAAACATTATACAGCGTTGGTGGTAGATGAATGAATGAGTATGGAGCATTGGTGGAATGATACTGACAGGGGAAATCTGAAGTACTGGGAGAGAAACATTATACAGCGTTGGTGGTAGATGTATGAATGAGTATGGAGCATTGGTGGAATGATACTGACAGGGGAAATCTGAAGTACTGGGAGAGAAACATTATACAGCGTTGGTGGTAGATGAATGAATGAGTATGGAGCATTGGTGGAATGATACTGACAGGGGAAAACTGAAGTACTGGGAGACAAACTTGTCTCAGTGTCACCTCACGTTAACCGAGCTGGAACTCGAACCAAGCCCCTGAGACGACAGACCGACCAAGTTGTATCTTAACCTGCTCCACACAGGTTACTGTGTAAAGCTATACGCGATATAACCACTTCTAATCCCAGGTGGGTTATCGGCGCTCATAGCTGATTTCGTCCACATTTCTCACAGGTACTCCGTCACAGTACCTGAACACAACGCCATACAGCCATCTGAAGGTACCAAAATGGCAGCATATTCCCATTTTGTCGACCACAGCGGTACAAACAGCGATGCTAAGTAGTCTAGAATTAGATCGAGTAATGACTGTACGAGAAAATTAAGATTACACAAAGTGCGGTACAGTTCGGTGCAAAAGTGTTGTCTTACGGTTTGCTATCTAAAAATATAAACATTAAGGTATACAGAACTATAATTGTGTTGTTGTTTTGTATGGGTGTGAAACTTGGTCTGTCACACTGAGGGAGGAACATAGGCTGAGGGTGTTCGAGAATAGGGTGCTGAGGGGGATATTTGGCCTAAGTGGAAGTAAGGGGAGGCTGAAGAAATCTACGTATTGAGGAGCCTATTATTCGGGTCCAAAGAAAGGACGATGAGATGTGTGCAGCACGTGGCACGTACGGAGGGAAAGAGATATGGACACGTGGTTTTGGCGAGGAACGCTGATCGAAAGAGACCACTTGTAAGACCTAAGTGTAAATGACAAGAGCTTAAATTTACGTTAAAGAAATTATTGAAGGAGGCGGAGTGGATTCTTCTGGCTCAGGATAGGGTCAAGTGGTGTGGGGGTCTTATGAACACGGAAATGAACACAGAATTTCCAAAAAAAAAAATGCATGGAATTTCTTGACTAACTGAGAAACTATTAGCTTCTCAAGAAGGAGTCTGCTCAATGAAAGTTACGAACACGCATTTACGCAGTTCGCACAGCCCGGCAAGACCCCGAAGCACAGCGATGTACGGCACTGTAGCGTAGCGCTCCCACCGTCGTCTCGCTCAGGCAGATTGTTTCGGCGTATAAAACAGCAGCACAGGCAGTCTATTAGTATGAAACAACAAGCGGTTAGGCGAGGTGCGGTGGAGGAAGGAACGAAGGAACGAACGTGAGAGAAGGAAACTCCGGAATGGAACTGTCCGTTCCAGATGTTCCCACATATAACACTGCTTTACCATACAGTTACTATACAATCCACTTTGCTGCAACTCCACCCTGCGAAATACGGACGCCACGGTACTGTCAGTAGGCACGGCTACGTAGTTACGTTTAATTGTATTCGACGGCGTCATTACACATGGCGTCACTTGGTTAAGCAGGGCGTTGTGCGCGGACTGGTACGTGTCTTGTGGCTTGTGACAACGTGCAACTTGGAACAAATATGCCGATGTTTCAGCGGATATTACTGCCTCCAGCATCAGGATGGGTTCCTCTGAAACGTCGCTACATTTCTACCAGACTACACGGCGCCAAAAACAATTTTCACAGTTAATGTAGTGAGAACCTTATGACACGGCGGGGTGCTTGTCGCTTTTCCCCAGTCACGCCTCCATTAACGGTACAAGCTGCTGTCTCAAAATACAGACATTACAACGTACACAGCTATAATTGTGCCTCTTGTGATACTCGGTCCGTCACATTTAAAGCAGAATTTGACTGTTGTTTTGCATGGGTGTGAAACTTGGTCTGTCACACTGAGGGAGGAACATAGACTGAGGGTGTTCGAGAATAGGGTGCTGAGGGGGATATTTGGGTCTGGGAGGGACGGGGTAACAGAGGAGTGGAGAAGACTACATAACGAGGAACTTAATGATCTGTACTGATCACCAAATATTATTCGGGTGATCAAATCAAGAAGAATGTGGTAGGCGGGGCATGTAGCACGTATGGGTGAGGGGAGAGGTGCATACGGGATTTTGGTGGGGAGACTTGAGGGAAGGAGACCACTTGGAAGACCCAGGTGTAGATGGGAGGATAATATTAAAATGGATCTTCAAGAAGTGGGATGGGGGGCATGGACTGGATTGATATGGCTCAGGATAGGGACAGGTGGCGGGCTGTTGTGAGTGCGGTAATGAACCATCGGGTTCCATAAAACGCGGGGAATTTCTTGACTAGCTGACGACCTGTTGGCTTCTCAAGAAGGACTCTGCTACATGGAGTTAGTTAGTTAGTTAGTTAGTTACAGACAGAGTTTTCAATAACAAGGTGTTCAGGTATATATTTGTGCTACAGGACACACTAAACAGGACACACTATAAACAGGACACACATAAACAGGACACACTATAAACAGGACACACTATAAACAGGACACACTATAAACAGGACACACTATAAACAGGACACACTATAAACAGGACACACTATAAACAGGACACACTATAAACAGGACACACTATAAACAGGACACACTATAAACAGGACACACTATAAACAGGACACACTATAAACAGGACACACTATAAACAGGACACACTATAAACAGGACACACTATAAACAGGACACACTATAAACAGGACACACTATAAACAGGACACACTATAAACAGGACACACTATAAACAGGACACACTATAAACAGGACACACTATAAACAGGACACACTATAAACAGGACACACTATAAACAGGACACACTATAAAACAGGACACACTATAAACAGGACACACTATAAACAGGACACACTGTAAACAGGACACACTGTAAACAGGACACACTATAAACAGGACACACTATAAACAGGACACACTATAACACAACAACAGGACACACTATAAACAGGACACACTATAAACAGGACACACTATAAACAGGACACACTATAAACAGGACACACTATAAACAGGACACACTGTAAACAGGACACACTATAAACAGGACACACTATAAACAGGGCACACTATAAACAGGACACACTATAAACAGGACACACTATAAACCTGCACAGCGAGCAGCCTAACGATCTGCACTCCTCAACAAACATTTTAGGGTGACCAAATCAAAAAGGATAAGATGGACAACGTATGTGGCACGTATGTGTTTCAAGCAACTTATTTCGTGCAACGTGAAACTACAATTTCATGAAACCAGCACTTTGATTCCGGATATAAAAATGCAAAATGTGTATCCTGAGTTTCAAGCAACCAAACTGTAGTTGCTTCAAACCAGTTTCCTCGGTGTGCAGACCGCGTTAAGTCAGTCCAGTCCTCCCCTTACACCGCAACCAGCTGAACACGAAGCAGGACGTTCTCCAGTTCAGCACGTAGCACAGTATCATCTGTTGTTCTAATGAGGTTCCGCATTACACAGTATTCTGCTTTAGATTCTTCCGTCTCCTTAACTAACGACTTAGGTCAAAGCCTTTTATTGGTCAATTGGTTTATAATATTTCTAACTCACGACAGTGCCTTAAAAGAAAACGTGGAGCCTACACCAAAGCGCGTTAAGCAGACATCAAAACCACAGTCAAAACTGTATAGCACGTATCTGGACTTCCAAACAAACTGCTGTTATATTTGTCAGAATGCTCACAATACGTACACACATTAACAGTTCCACGTAACTTTACTTGAAACGATAATGAAATCTGTTTTGTACGATAGGCTCAAATCGTATCGGAATTAACACTGGAGTGCTGGAATAGATTTGTTTTACACTTGTGTTTGCCATATAAACAGTTCAGTAATGTGTTTTCACATTGCCTCTCACTGCCAGATCCCTCCGAAGTAATCTGCATTTGACTTTGCCTACTGAACGTAAATTACAAACAGCCAGCACATGGCACAAGCGTCTATAGCTGTGAGTAGGTAAATAATATCGAGTAATTAAAAAAATGTAATACACCACTAGGTTGAATAGCCAATACGCGTTCAAAACAGTTAATACAGATTTTGAACTAAAGAGGGTCATTCAGAGTGAGGATGTTTTGGATTACAACGACTTCTGGTTTAAAGTCGTAGACTCCGCGTTGCAATGTAGGCTAGTAACTGGGATGGCGTAACTCAGACTATAGCATAGTTTAAAAACACTTCAAATTTCATGATGCAAACTATTTAGAAATATGGCATATCCACAAAATCGTTACGGACGCATGAACTTGATCGTTTTTACGCTTTAATACATTGTGGATTAATCAATCCAACATCACAATCCAATCAATCAAGGGTTTAAAATAAACAATCTATCCCGCAAAATTTCAATGATTGCAACGATTAGAACACTAAACCACATACGTTCCGATTATGAACAACCGCATGCACTTACTAGATGAGTCAGTGACTGTCGTCCAAATTATACTTTTGTTTTGAAATCTTCCAAACAAAACACTAAAGTACAGCGTACCGCGCAGTAAACACACTCCGTCTCAGTTATACAAACCAGTCAGTTAATGTTGTACAGTGAAATAATCGCTGTTTGTTCTGAGATCCACACAAAACACATAAATACAGTCCGTACCGCGCAGTAAACACACTCCGTCTCAGTTATACAAACCAGTCAGTTAATGTTGTACAGTGAAATAATCGCTGTTTGTTCTGAGATCCACACAAAACACATAAATACAGTCCGTACCGCGCAGTAAACACACTCCGTCTCAGTTATACAAACCAGTCAGTTAATGCTGTACAGTGAAATAATCGCTGTTTGTTCTGAGATCCACACAAAACACCCCCATAAAATACAGTCCGTACCGCGCAGGTAAAACACCACTCCGTCTCAGTTATTACAAACAGTCAGTTAATGCTGTACAGTGAAATAATCGCTGTTTGTTCTGAGATCCACACAAAACACATAAATACAGTCCGTACCGCGCAGTAAACACACACAGATGGGGAGCAATTGGTCAGCTCCACTGCTCGGTCGTTTCATTGTCGGTATATCCCCCAGTTCGCATTAAATACGACGGCAGGTGGGCCCCACAGCCGGCCACGACGCTTTGGATAATAGACAGATATCTTGCCTCTGCCGGGAATCGAAGCATGGTCCCTCGGACGCCCTGCACGTAGCTTAGTCGCTGTATCGACCGTGCAACAGAATTAAATGCGCGAATGAAGTCACACCACTCGCAGTACTTCACTCATTGTGCTGACGACCGCTGTTACTTGGTCGCAACTTTCGTCCAGCTCAACCTGTGAAAGTCCACCACTTACGTCATGCGTCACTAGGTTTAACATTCAGAAGTTCTACACGTGTCTCTACGGACTGCATATACGTGTAGCTTACAAATACTACAACTAGCAGCAGCGATTGTTTCATTATATGACATCAACTGTAGTTTTTATAATAGAGACGGAGTGTGTTCACTGCGCGGTACGAGCTGGATCTTTAAAGCCCAGTGGTTACTATATGTACCACCATGTTTAACATTCAACAATTCTACGTTCTGCCCACACAGTGTATTTATGTGTTTTGTGTGGATCTCAGAACAAACAGCGATTATTTCACTGTACAGCATTAACTGAGTGGTTTGTATAACTGAGACGGAGTGTGTTTACTGCGCGGTACGGACTGTATTTATGTGTTTTGTGTGGATCTCAGAACAAACAGCGATTATTTCACTGTACAGCATTAACTGACTGGTTTGTATAACTGAGACGGAGTGTGTTTACTGCGCGGTACGGACTGTATTTTTGTATTTTGTGTGGATCTCAGAACAAACAGCGGTTATTTCACTGTACAACATTAACTGACTGGTTTGTATAACTGAGACGGAGTGTGTTTACTGCGCGGTACGGACTGTATTTATGTGTTTTGTGTGGATCTCAGAACAAACAGCGATTATTTCACTGTACAACATTAACTGACTGGTTTGTATAACTGAGACGGAGTGTGTTTACTGCGCGGTACGGACTGTATTTATGTGTTTTGTGTGGATCTCAGAACAAACAGCGATTATTTCACTGTACAACATTAACTGACTGGTTTGTATAACTGAGACGGAGTGTGTTTACTGCGCGGTACGGACTGAATCTTTATATATATTTGCGGTTTATCATTGTCTTTAAAAGCTTAATGAATTATGTAATTGAAGGCTTCCGCCGTGGTCCTAATGTTGCTTACAATTGTTCTTTTAGTCCATCATAGTTCCAGTTCTGTGCAACATAATGAACTATGTTACACAGAACTAAACTACGACTGACTACAGTTACATACAGACTCGCCCAGCGACACAGCGCCACACTGCAACACGCTCAGTCCTGCATACACAAGTTCTCTCACAAGGCCACACAACTTGCCAGCCTTCCGTCAGAACAATCAAACCCACAGAAACATACAAAGGAAGACAGGGAGGAACATTATGGAAATGTTTTCCTATCTTTCTATCGCTCCTCTACATATTTCTCAAAAGCACCTACACTCAAATTTAGTTTTGGGTCCTAACAGTATGCATAGCCTGGTTACACACAAATAGACCCTCTTCCCTGCACAATTCTTGTGTGGTGAAAGTCTACAGAGTAGTTTAATACAACTTCAGAAGGGGGTGAAAAATTCCTAGTCACGTACAACAAAGTAGTCCTTGTGACGTGAAGACCGCTACATGTCTATTTCTGCATCTTCCTACGCTATTCAAATTTCTGAACAAAATTTTTACGCTTAATAAGACGCCAGGTTACACCGGTCAGAACAAACACCAGATACTTGCCTCGCAGTACAGCCGAGTAAGAACACGGAAAATAAGGGGAAGTAACAGAGGGTACGTCTTGTATACGCACTTGGCCTTGGTACAGTTTTGCACGATGCACTGCTTCTGAAGATACGTAAAAAGGAGCCGAACTTGCTTTGTAAAAATTCTGGTGTAAATATTGTAAATAATGGTTCGTGCAGATACACTAAGTGCTGGTGTAAATATTGTAAATAATGGTTCGTGCAGATACACTAAGTGCTGGTGTAAATATTGTAAATAATGGTTCGTGCAGATACACTAAGTGCTGGTGTAAATATTGTAAATAATGGTTCGTGCAGATACACTAAGTGCTGGTGTAAATATTGTAAATAATGGTTCGTGCAGATACACTAAGTGCTGGTGTAAATATTGTAAATAATGGTTCGTGCAGATACACTAAGTGCTGGTGTAAATATTGTAAATAATGGTTCGTGCAGATACACTACGTGCTGGTGTAAATATTGTAAATAATGGTTCGTGCAGATACACTACGTGCTGGTGTAAATATTGTAAATAATGGTTCGTGCAGATACACTAAGTGCTGGTGTAAATATTGTAAATAATGGTTCGTGCAGATACACTAAGTGCTGGTGTAAATATTGTAAATAATGGTTCGTGCAGATACACTAAGTGCTGGCGTAAATATTGTAAATAATGGTTTGTGCAGATACACTAAGTGCTGGCGTAAATATTGTAAGTAATGGTTCGTGCAGATACACAAAGTGCTGGTGTAAATATTGTAAATAATGGTTCGTGCAGATACACTAAGTGCTGGTGTAAATATTGTAAATAATGGTTCGTGCAGATACACTAAGTGCTGGTGTAAATATTGTAAATAATGGTTCGTGCAGATACACTAAGTGCTGGTGTAAATATTGTAAATAATGGTTCGTGCAGATACACTAAGTGCTGGTGTAAATATTGTAAATAATAGTTCGTGCAGATACACTAAGTGCTGGTGTAAATATTGTAAGTAATAGTTCGTGCAGATACACTAAGTGCTGGTGTAAATATTGTAAATAATGGTTCCTGCAGATACACTACGTGCTGCTCTATATATTCTAATGCACAAAGCAGTAACACTTAACACGTGCCGCCGTACGTCAGAACGTTTCGGCAGAACTGTAAATAAGAAGTGCTTGGTGAGTGAGACCGTGCTGTTGTGCGAACGAGCTGAACTGTTGTGGGGTGGGGGAAGGGGATGATGATGATGATGATAATGATGATGATGATGATGATAATGATGATGATGATATGCACGTAAGGAATTATGGAATAAACAAGTGAAAACTGACAGAAGTACTCGTAACAAAGCGGACATTGCAATCTGTGATAATGAAACATGAACATTATGTTAATGGACGCTGCATGTCAGCAGGTAGAAATGTGATGAAGAAATACGCCGAAAAGACATTAAAATCCAAAGACCTTACAACAGAAACACAGCGCATGTCGAATGTAATAACAAAAGTGATACCACAAACAATGACAACTGGTACCATCTCAACATCACCCACAAAATACGTGAGCAACGTACCGGTAAAGCACGACATGATGGAACTACAGACAACAGCCACACTGGCACTGCACACGTACTGCGGGAAGCACTGGTGTAAAATACAGAACATTGAGCGTGGGAAATGACATTACATGTGACAATATTGTAACCACAGAATACGTGTAACATATGTACTGTAGAAACATGGTTTGTTTCAGGTATATAATTATAAACACCCTGTATAAACCTGACGATAATGACGATGATAATAATAATAATAATAATAATAATAATAATAATTTCTCTAATGTGCGCATTAGCAAGAAACAGTCACAAAATACTATTAGCCTCATTATATTTGTCCGTCTGTCTGACCACCCCCCTCCACGCCCGTCCACACGTATCGGTGCGATATCCCACAGGACTGCGATATCCCACAGGACTAAAATTATTATTGAATTTCACATTTGGGGCTTTTACTCAAATTTTTCGTCACACGCATCGTCATAGTGTTTGGACTTTGTACAGCTGACTGTCTAGAGGGCAGCAAAGTTACTGTCGTCTTCTGCTGCTGACTAAGACACCTGCTAAGACAGCGCCATCTTATATGAAGCGAGCGTCGTAACACTTCACAGCCAGAAACAGAACAATTCCAAATTACATACCTTTACACAACTTTACGTATTCCAGACGAAACCACGGAAACAGAAAATGGAGGAAACTGAAGGAGAGAGTAATAATTCTCCAAGAAGAAAAAGAAACAATTACAACCTTCACTGGTTATTATCCAAGACAAAGTATGAAAATTCTCAAAATCCGAGCTAATCTTTAAGAACGACCATATGACAGGAAGTCTGTTCCTCATTTAACTCGCAAAATTTTTACTTCTCAGCTTTTAGCTGAAGCTACAGTCTTTATACCCAATTTAGAAGCAAGGCGTCTCCGCTTTCTTCGACGGTCTTTAAAAGTTCACGCAGTTTCTTTCCCCTTCCTCCTAGTTTTTCTCTTATTTCCTGTTAACTACTTCTTATTTGATTTTTTGATGTTGCGAGATCGTATCACCTGTCAAGAAAGGCCAGCAATTACAGCCCAGCAGTATATCGCCATGTCGCCATCCGTCGTCATCCAGTGCGACGTCGAAGACAGCCCTCAATACACTGCCTTACTGTCCAAAAATACTTAAATATAATAGCCAATGCTCAACACTGTTCACCATTCTGGATTTTCTTCATTCGTTGTAAAGTTAAGGTTTAAATCCTATAAATATGTGTTAAGTCAAGGTTTAAATCCTATAAATATGTGTTAAGTCAAGGTTTAAATCCTATAAATATGTGTAAAGTTAAGGTTTAAATCCTATAAATATGTGTAAAGTCAAGGTTTAAATCCTATAAATATGTGTTAAGTCAAGTTTAAATCCTATAAATATGTGTAAAGTCAAAGTTTAAATCCTATAAATATGTGTAAAGTCAAGGTTTAAATCATATAAATATGTATAAAGTCAAGGTTTAAATCCTATAAATATGTGTAAAGTCAAGGTTTAAATCCTATAAATATGTGTATAGTCAAGGTTTAAATCCTATAAATATGTGTAAAGTCAAGGTTTAAATCCTATAAATATGTGTTAAGTCAAGGTTTAAATCCTATAAATATGTGTAAAGTCAAAGTTTAAATCCTATAAATATGTGTAAAGTCAAGGTTTAAATCCTATAAATATGTGTAAAGTCAAGGTTTAAATCATATAAATATGTGTAAAGTCAAGGTTTTAATCCTATAAATATGTGTAAAGTCAAGGTTTAAATCCTATAAATATGTGTAAAGTCAAGGTTTAAATCCTATAAATATGTGTAAAGTCAAGGTTTAAATCCTATAAATATGTGTATAGTCAAGGTTTAAATCCTATAAATATGTGTAAAGTCAAGGTTTAAATCCTATAAATATGTGTAAAGTCAAGGTTTAAATCCTATAAATATGTGTAAAGTCAAGGTTTAAATCCTATAAATATGTGTAAAGTCAAGGTTTAAATCCTATAAATATGTGTAAAGTCAAGGTTTAAATCCTATAAATATGTGTAAAGTCAAGGTTTAAATCCTATAAATATGTGTAAAGTCAAGGTTTAAATCCTATAAATATGTGTATAGTCAAGGTTTAAATCCTATAAATATGTGTAAAGTCAAGGTTTAAATCATATAAATATGTGTAAAGTCAAGGTTTAAATCCTATAAATATGTGTAAAGTCAAGGTTTAAATCCTATAAATATGTGTAAAGTCAAGGTTTAAATCCTATAAATATGTGTAAAGTCAAGGTTTAAATCCTATAAATATGTGTAAAGTCAAGGTTTAAATCCTATAAATATGTGTAAAGTCAAGGTTTAAATCCTATAAATATGTGTAAAGTCAAGGTTTAAATCCTATAAATATGTGTAAAGTCAAGGTTTAAATCCTATAAATATGTGTAAAGTCAAGGTTTAAATCCTATAAATATGTGTAAAGTCAAGGTTTAAATCCTATAAATATGTGTATAGTCAAGGTTTAAATCCTATAAATATGTGTAAAGTCAAGGTTTAAATCCTATAAATATGTGTAAAATCAAGGTTTAAATCACTGATGATGGTTCCATTGGAGAACCGAAACATGTTGGATTAATTTTATTGTAGAAAGAAGTTGTACGGTGTAATAAAAAGCGCGCATTTTGTTGGTTGAAAAAAGTGTGATCAGATGGAAATGCACGTGTGTGAACAATATAAACTGAAATTTGTGTTCACATCATTAAGTACTTCGGAATTTCGATTGAACGACAGCGAAGTTGTACGGGTATTTCTTAACGGAGTGAAGATTGTACAACACAGCAAATAACGGGTAACGAACACAAGAATAAACATGGCAACTGCGCCTACCTATCAACAATGTGCGCTTCCATTCACTACAGAAAATTATCAAACAAACTCAGGATTAGGAAGGGTAGTCCTTAATGGAGTACGTTCAACATTGGATAGGCCTTCCCAATATTCAAAATGTTTTGATGTAGAAATGATCTACTCTAACGAATAACTCTATGTAATGTGATACAAACTACACAGTACATTACTTTACGGACTATCGAGAATCAATACACGGAATTATAAGGAAATCTATCCTATATGACATTAACATACACACATAGTTACAAACTTTACTGACTCACAGTAACACCGGTGACGTCAATCATAAATTAGCACAATCTACCGTCGAAGAAAAATATCAACACGACAGGATACTACATTGCTAACACAAATATCAACACGACAGGATACTACATTGCTAACACAAATATCAACACGACAGGATACTACATTGCTAACACAAATATCAACACGACAGGATACTACATTGCTACCACAAATATCAACACGACAGGATACTACATTGCTAACACAAATATCAACACGACAGGATACTACATTGCTAAAACAAATATCAACACGACAGGATACTACATTGCTAAAACAAATATCAACACGACAGGATACTACATTGCTAAAACAAATATCAACACGACAGGATACTACATTGCTAACACAAATATCAACACGACAGGATACTATATTGCTAACACAAATATCAACACGACAGGATACTACATTGCTAACACAAATATCAACACGACAAGATACTACATTGCTAAAACAAATATCAACACGACAGGATACTACATTGCTAACACAAATATCAACACGACAGGATACTACATTGCTAACAAAAAAAGCAATTACAACCAATAAAAATGTTTGGGAATGTTAAAGGAAAAGCTACATGTAACATAAAACGGAAGTGAAATTATAAGGCCAAATGAACATAAATCTGTACAGTAAACATTATTGTAAAGAAATGAGATCTAATTGCAAACTTTACTCATGACATTTTGTATTCATATAATTTTTTAAAACTGTTTACATTTTTATATTTCACAAAATTAGTCTGACGATGACAATTTAATTCGAAACATACGTAATGTGACAAGTTACTTATTAACAAAAAGTTGTGTTTGCCGGCTTACAAAAAAGTTGTTTGCCGGGTTACAAAAAAGGTTGTGTTTGCCGGGTTACAAAAAATTGTGTTTGCCGGGTTACAAAAAAGGTTGTGTTTGCCGGGTTACAAAAAATCGTGTTTGTCGGGTTACAAAAAAGGTTGTGTTTGCCGGCTTACAAAAAAGGTTGTGTTTGCCGGGTTACAAAAAAGGTTGTGTTTGCCGGGTTACAAAAAAGGTTGTGTTTGCCGAGTTACAAAAAAGTTGTGTTTGCCGGGTTACAAAAAAGGTTGTTTGCCGGGTTACAAACAAAAGTTGTGTTTGCCGTGTTACAAAAAAGTTGTGTTTGCCGGGTTACAAAAAAGTTGTTTGCCGGGTTACAAAAAAATTGTTTGCCGGGTTACAAAAAAGTTTGTTTGCCGGGTTACAAAAAGTTGTGTTTGCCGGGTTACAAGTTTTGTTCATTAAAACCCTCCAGGTCTGTTTGTAACTAACGCGGCCATCTAATTCAGGATTCTGCGGCCAGAGCAGACGCCACTGCAAAAATGACAACTCCACAACTGTCATACACAAGTTTCGGAATTGATTCACGGCTACGAAGACCAACGACGCCACCTACTTTCCACCCCTGCCAAATGATGTTGACGAACTGAGATATGGCCCACACAGCGACAGGCTACAGAGCGTCCGAGCAGAACTGAGCCATCGGACTGCTTTATGTCACGTGACACGGGGATCCCAAAGTGACGATTTTAAAGTACTGGATCACAGCTTTGGTAGCTTTCTTAACATCTGACAGTTGTCACGTCATTGTACAGTCACTGGCTGTTTCTTATGAATAGCGCACTTAGTGCCGTCCTTTTTAATTACCCTGTATAGTGAGGTATGCTATGACGTGCCGTCCTTTTTAATTACCCTGTATAGTGAGGTATGGTATGACGTGCCGTCCTTTTTAATTACCCTGTATAGTGAGGTATGGTATGATGTGCCGTCCTTTTTAATTACCCTGTATAGTGAGGTATGCTATGACGTGCCGTCCTTTTTAATTACCCTGTATAGTGAGGTATGCTATGACGTGCCGTCCTTTTTAATTACCCTGTATAGTGAGGTATGCTATGACGTGCCGTCCTTTTTAATTACCCTGTATAGTGAGGTATGCTATGACGTGCCGTCCTCTTTAATTACCCTGTATAGTGAGGTATGGTATGACGTGCCGTCCTTTTTAATTACCCTGTATAGTGAGGTATGGTATGACGTGCCGTCCTTTTTAATTATCCTGTATAGTGAGGTATGCTATGACGTGCCGTCCTTTTTAATTACCCTGTATAGTGAGGTATGGTATGACATGCCGTCCTCTTTAATTACCCTGTATAGTGAGGTATGGTATGACGTGCCGTTCTTTTTAATTACCCTGTATAGTGAGGTATGGTATGACGTGCCGTCCTTTTAATTACCCTGTATAGTGAGGTATGGTATGACGTGCCGTCCTTTTTAATTACCCTGTATAGTGAGGTATGCTATGACGTGCCGTCCTTTTTAATTACCCTGTATAGTGAGGTATGCTATGACGTGCCGTCCTTTTTAATTACCCTGTATAGTGAGGTATGCTATGACGTGCCGTCCTTTTTAATTACCCTGTATAGTGAGGTATGCTGATGACGTGCCGTCCTGTTTAATTACCCTGTATAGTGAGGTATGGTATGACGTGCCGTCCTTTTTAATTACCCTGTATAGTAAGGTATGCTATGACGTGCCGTCCTTTTTAATTACCCTGTATAGTGAGGTATGGTATGACGTGCCGTCCTTTTTAATTACCCTGTATAGTGAGGTATGCTATGACGTGCCGTCCTTTTTAATTACCCTGTATAGTGAGGTATGCTATGACGTGCCGTCCTTTTTAATTACCCTGTATAGTGAGGTATGCTATGACGTGCCGTCCTTTTTAATTACCCTGTATAGTGAGGTATGCTATGACGTGTCGTCCTTTTTAATTACCCTGTATAGTGAGGTGTGCTATGACGTGCCGTCCTTTTTAATTACCCTGTATAGTGAGGTATGCTATGACGATATATCGTCTAGCGTCTTAAGAAATTTTCTTTCAATTCCGAAAACACCGATTAAGAAGAAGCGTTACAAATGACTCCACTTATTCGAAAAAAAAGAAAGAAAAAGAAAAAAAGAAGAAGCAAACACTTACGGCACAATTTCTAACGCGACTGTCTCTGTGCGCACGTAAAGGTTAAAACATTTTAAAGTTTCTCATCTTCACCCTCTCCAGAGGAACACATTCTACACAAAAGTTGAGCAGCAAAAAGGAAGGAAAGGCCGACTATTCCCGCCATCAAAATTCCGCACCTGGCGCCTCCAGTTACTTCGCAAAAGACGAACGTTCTCTCTTGGAGCGAGTTCCCGCCTTCTACCTTCTGCGTCATCTTATTTCTTCCTGTATTTTAGCCCCAAGTTTTGCCTTTACATCTACGTCTTAGCGTAGCGGAAAGCAGAAGAAAGAACGAGGTAAGGTATCGCGGGGGAGGGGAGGGGGGGTCAACTAGAGTCTGCATACGAAGAGAGGAAATGGTGTCTAGAGTCTAACTCGGTAAGCTGCCGCCATAATCAATGAATGAACAAGGATCCTAGATCGAAAAAGGTCATTATTGCAAAAGATCGATAAAACCTGAAAAGGATGCATTACTCTCGAGTTGTAGACTCGATAAAATTTCAGACAATATGAATTAAGTCTTTCACTTTTGGATAAGTCGATAAGAACGTGAAAGGGATGTCTGACGTTGTGACTGCTGATTGTTGAGTGACTCGGAGCGGGTCTTAGTAAATGTCTGACAGTGCTGGGACAAGTTAATGTAAATTCCGTGGTGGATAATGATTTAGTAAAACTTCACGATAGTTAATTCTTTTTTGTGAAATGCAATAATGACTTGTCGTGTGGGACTAGTCTTTATTTTTGTAAAAGTCTGACAGTGGTGGACTTATGTCTTTATTAAATTCTGACAATGTCTACGTTGAGTCGAGTGTGGACTTATGTCTTTATTTTTGTAAATGTCTGACAGTTGGACGCATTAAGCTGACTGGTGATATAGTCTTTATTTTTTGTAAATGTCTGACGTGGTGGGACTTATGTCTTTATTTTTTGTGAAATGTCTGACAGTGATGGGACTAATGTCTTTATTTTTTGTAAAATGTCTGACAGTGTGGGACTTAAGTCTTTATTTTTTGTAAATGTCTGACCTGGTGGACTTAGTCTTTATTTTTTGTAAATGTCTGACTGTGGGACTTATGTCTTTATTTTTGTAAAGGTCTGACGTGGTGGGACTTATGTCTTTATTTTCTGTAAATGTCTGACAGTGGTGGGACTTATGTCTTTATTTTTGTAAATGTCTGACGTGGTGGGACTTATGTCTTTATTTTTGTAAATGTCTGACGTGGTGGGACTTATGTCTTTATTTTCTGTGAATGTCTGACAGTGGTGGGACTTATGTCTTTATTTTCTGTAAATGTCTGACAGTGGTGGGACTTATGTCTTTATTTTTGTAAATGTCTGACTGGTGGGACTATGTCTTTATTTTTGTAAATGTCTGACGTGGTGGAGACTTATGTCTCTTTATTTTTTGTAAAGGTCTGACGTGGTGGGACTTATGTCTTTATTTTCTGTAAATGTCTGACAGTGGTGGGACTTATGTCTTTATTTTTTGTAAATGTCTGACGTGGTGGGACTTATGTCTTTATTTTTTGTAAATGTCTGACGTGGTGGGACTTATGTCTTTATTTTCTGTGAATGTCTGACAGTGGTGGGACTTATGTCTTTATTTTCTGTAAATGTCTGACAGTGGTGGGACTTATGTCTTTATTTTCTGTAAATGTCTGACAGTGGTGGGACTTATGTGTTTATTTATAACGGCGGCAGACAAACGCTATATTTCGTATTTCGTGATTTGACCTAAATAAAATGACAATAAAATGTCAGATTGTCTAGAATTATAATAATACTGGAACTGTGATTAACCCTCTAAAGCCCAGTGGTTACTATATGTACCACCATGTTTAACATTCAACAATTCTACGTTCTGCCCACACAGTGTATTTATGTGTTTTGTGTGGATCTCAGAACAAACAGCGATTATTTCACTGTACAACATTAACTGACTGGTTTGTATAACTGAGACGGAGTGTGTTTACTGCGCGGTACGGACTGTATTTATGTGTTTTGTGTGGATCTCAGAACAAACAGCGATTATTTCACTGTACAACATTAACTGACTGCTTGTGTATAACTGAGACGGAGTGTGTTTACTGCGCGGTACGGACTGTATTTATGTGTTTTGTGTGGATCTCAGAACAAACAGCGATTATTTCACTGTACAACATTAACTGACTGGTTTGTATAACTGAGACGGAGTGTGTTTACTGCGCGGTACGGACTGAGTCTTTATATATGGTTCAGGTTAATTTTACTCTTTAAAGAACTATATAGGAGTAACTGTCCATGCAAATACAAATGAAACAGCAACACGAATAATCTCAATACATAAATCATATTTCATATTATCGACATGATTGGTGATGGCTGTTATTCCAGTCAGTCACATAATATAACTCATAGGCCACTTTGATGGGCTTCAGGAATGCGACTCCTTGCAATCTGCAGATTGGTACCAAACTGCACGGGGTAACAAGCCAGAAGACAGCAGTACAGTAGCCGCCTGAAACTTCAGATTCCTAAAGAAGCAAATAATTTGACCCGATCTGTATGCATTTCACTACGACTGCATTGTTAATCAGCTTGGCGTGAGAACTGTTTGGCAGCTCCATAAGTCGTTCCGTTCACAACTAAACCGCTTACAGCACAGCTGGCGACACGACACTGACTAGCCAACACTGGCAAAGTGGGGGAAAAGTTCAACCCTAAGAATGAAGTTGGCTAAAAAGGGAGAAGTGAGAATAACGAAGGTGTGTTTACGACTACCAAATTGGAAAAGAACCCCTGGATGGTAGGCGAAGCATAACAAAAAGAAGTGAAATATGCAGCACAAAATGATGAAGCAGACGGCTATAGTAGAATGGAGACAGTGGTGACAGCTGGTGAGGAAATCTAAAGATACACAACACAGCACTATTGGAAAGTCAAAGTGAATCTGCTTCAACATCTTCAATCTTACCAATCCCAACCCTTCCATGCTGCGGTTGAGTCAATTATTGATTCAACATGTTCAATCTTACCAATCCCAACCCTTCCATGCTGCGGTTGAGTCAATTATTGATTCAACATGTTCAATCTTACCAATCCCAACCCGCCCATGCTTCGGTTAGTCAATTATTGATTCAACATCTTCAATCTTACCAATCCTAACGCATCCATGCTTCGGTTGAGTCAATTGTTGATTCAAAATTTTCAGTCTTACCAATCCCAACCCGTCCATGCTTCGGTTCAGTCAAGAATTGATTCAACATTTTCAATCTTACCAATCCCAACCCGCCCATGCTTCGGTTAGTCAATTATTGATTCAACACTTCAATCTTACCAATCCTAACCCATCCATGCTTCGGTTGAGTCAATTATTGATTAAACATTTTCAATCTTACCAATCCCAACCCGCCCATGCTTCGGTTCAGTCAAGAA
Source organism: Reticulitermes speratus (assembly GCA_021186555.1). Taxonomy (NCBI): domain Eukaryota; kingdom Metazoa; phylum Arthropoda; class Insecta; order Blattodea; family Rhinotermitidae; genus Reticulitermes; species Reticulitermes speratus. The sequence goes on from JAJKFL010000002.1 coordinate 872,250, forward strand.
TTGATTCAACATTTTCAATCTCACCAATCCCAACCCGTCCATGCTTCGGTTCAGTCAATTATTGATTCAACATTTTCAATCTCACCAATCCCAACCCATCCATGCTTCGGTTCAGTCAATTATTGATTCAACATTTTCAATCTCACCAATCCCAACCCGTCCATGCCTCGGTTCAGTCAATTATTGAATCAACATTTTCAATCTCACCAATCCCAACCCGTCCATGCTTCGGTTCAGTCAATTATTGATTCAACATTTTCAATCTCACCAATCCCAACCCGTCCATGCTTCGGTTCAGTCAATTATTGATTCAACATTTTCAATCTCACCAATCCCAACCCGTCCATGCTTCGGTTCAGTCAATTATTGATTCAACATTTTCAATCTCACCAATCCCAACCCGTCCATGCTTCGGTTCAGTCAATTATTGATTCAACATTTTCAATCTCACCAATCCCAACCCGTCCATGCTTCGGTTCAGTCAATTATTGATTCAACATTTTCAATCTCACCAATCCCAAACCGCTCACTAAGAACATCAGCGCACTTATTACACGCGCTGTTTCGCCTACAGTACACGCTTACGCTCGTGCGTGTGCGTTTCCTTCGACGGTACTGAACTGTGTGCTGTGCGAGACGTCGCGGTGCTGCTGCAGACACGCAAGTAGTAGTTGCTGGCGTTTGCAACGGTCGCAGTCTTAATCCTTAGAGTCAAGCGGTCCAAAAACAGCGTCGGAACTGCTCGCCCAGCAACACGGCGTCACATTCCAAAAAACATAAACGTTCCAAGTTTTGTACTGTCGTTTACAACAAAAGTTGGTACGTACCGAACACATAGGGCAGTTTAAATGTAGCGGGCACGTAGCAAATTGGACGCTACACATCCCGTTGTGTTTAGACTTACATAAATAACGCAACGTATTGCGTCTGACACAGACTTCATTATATTTTCAAACACTACATGTTTCGATCAAGCCGATAATCGTGTTTATTTTATACAAAAACTTAAAAACTCAAGGTAAAAATTTAAATTTTTGAGAGATCTCGCAAAACATATAAAATACGAAATACAAATTACACCAAGCAGTACAGATCGATGTAATTTATATTTCGTATTTCATATAATTTGTGAGATCTCACAAATTGTTACATTTTTATCTTGACTTTTTAAGTTCTTTTATAAAATAAAGACCTGATGATGATCGGCTTGATCGAAACATGTAGTGTTTGAAAAAATAACAACAAATAAAGACTGTGTCAGACGGAATGCGTTCCGTTATTTGCGGGCACATAAGGCTGTCCTCATAGCACTTGAAGAACGAATCAATAAAATTTCTGATTTTTTAACAGCAAACCGGACTTAAATTTAAGGAAGAAACTAGCAAAGTGCTACATTTGGAGCATAGCTTTGTGTGGTGCTGAAACGTCGATACTTCGGAAAGTGGATCAGAAGTATCTGGAAATTTTGAAATGTCTCTCCAATGGCTCGAAAGCCCCTTGGGGGCCTAGGCCGCCTCATTTTTCGAGGCTTCACTATAGCACTCAGACACACCACACTCGGTAGGACTCCTCTGGACGAGTGATCAGCCCGTCGCACAGACCTCTACCTGACAACACACAACACTCACAACAGACAGACATCCATGCCCCCGGTGGGATTCGAACCCACAATCCCAGTAAGCGAGCGGCCGCAGACCGACGCCTTAGATCGCGCGGCCACTGCGATCGGCACCAAATATCTCTACCGATATCAAAAGCCACTACCTTCAACATGTAAGTTAACAAAACCCCAGTTCCACCCACAGCAGCTGTCAGTCGCCCTTTCTTGTAAACGTCACAACGCCTTATAAGAAGTCACTCTGAAGAAATAAACTCCGATTGTAGACACAAGATATCACCACCAAAATTCTGTTACTCAGACTAAGTAGTGTAAAAATTATCTGAAATACAGCACAATCCATCTGCCAGTGATCAAGCCGACAGACTCACGTTACGCAAACCTACAGCTGGAACTGTACAGCCATTAGAGGTTAAAACACAATTACGCGTTATGAGGATATGAGCCGTACAGACTAGACATGTGTATGTATGTACTTACTGCTTATCTGCTAAGGAATTCAGAGACGTGCTTCACATTCCAGATTATTGGATGAAGTCTGCGCTATTACAGTTAACCGTTTTGATGCTGAACATACAGAATGCCCTAGGGGTGTACAATTATATTTACGATAAACTCAGATATATTGTATTGTATCTTGTGAATATTTTATAAGTACCGAAAGAGCAATACAAACCTGATGTTTGTCAAGCGAAGCAATTAACCTGTTAAAGCCTAACGGTTACTCGATACATCAACAGTTTTAACATTCACAAACTGTACGTTCTGCCCACACTGTATTTATGTGTTTTGTATTTATATTACAGCAAACAGCGACTTTTGTCTTGTATAACATAAATTGATTTGTTTTTGTAACCGAGATAAAAAGTGTTTACTGCGCGGTACGAACTGGGTCTTTAAATGAAACAGTTTACGCTTCGTCTTTAAAGGGTTAATATCACCTCATTATATTACAACAAACAGCGAATTTGTCTTGTATAACATAAATTGATTTGTTTTTTTAACCGAGATGAAAAGTGTTTACAGCGCGGTACGAACTGGGTCTTTAAATGAAACAGTTTACGCTTCGTCTTTAAAGGGTTAATATCACCTCATTATATTACAACAAACAGCGAATTTGTCTTGTATAACATAAATTGATTTGTTTTTGTAACGGAGATGAAAAGTGTTTACAGCGCGGTACGAACTGGGTCTTTATATGAAACAGTTTACGCTTCGTCTTTAAAGGGTTAAAAGCAACATATTTCAAACATTTTTAACCATTTTGTTATGCAACGTTGACATATAATACTTCTGGAATTTCGTAGTTACTTTGTGCACCTGTAACAGGTTCCTTTAATCGTTTCATCCCCCCGCCCACACAAAATAGATAGGCCACGTAGCCCACGTAATGTCTGCACACCTTCTAAGTGCTTTTTAAATGATCCGATACGAGATCAACGTTCAATAGCTGTAGCTCACAGAACGTGGTTACCTGTACAAGGAAGCTGCACTAAAATCAGGCAACATTACCGTCCACGAGGTCTAGAATGGTCAATGATTCGTGCACAAGAAACGGCACTGAGTTACTGAAGAGTCAGGTTATCACAGAGGTCCACAAACAACGCTTACTAAAACTTTCACCCAAATTAATTAATTTTATTTCAATCCAACAAATGCACTACACTTTCTTCCAGTGATGACTTGCCCCTACATATGTTTCGACACACCTTGTGCCATCTTCAGGGGGATCGTCGAGAGTTCATAATCTTCAATACACGCAATTGTTTTTCACGCACTTTCACAACACATGTAAGCCACCATCACTACGGTGTATTCTGTACTGCCTGGTTACACCACAGCACGATAACAGCACGTTACAGTACATATGTACTACATGAGTTAATGCTATATATATGTATATAATAGTAGGTTATTTATACACTACAAATGTCTTCATTTCTAAATTTAATGATTTGTTTTAACAAAAAACACAGAAGAAAGACAAACTAATTGCAATAAACATAAACACAAGCGACATTTAGTGCTGTGACTTACAGTAATTATGTGTTGTGACAGTGAGTGACAAACAGTTGGGTGTATTGAAGATTGTGAACTGTCGTCGACCCCACTGAGGATGGCACAAGGTGTGCCGAAACATATGTAGGGGCAAGACATCACTGGAATAAAGTGTAGTGCATTTGTTGGATTGAAATAAAATTAATCAATTATCAAAAATGCACGGTGTATATATATATATATATAACATAAAGTTCCACCTAAAGTTTCAAAGTTTTTCTCAAGTTGCTCTGCATGCGTTGATCCCAGCCACTGTCCGTACGCAGCTACGTCATTTATTGTTGACTGCGCCGTACGAACTGAATCTTTAACCGCAATTCAGGTTAACTGGCGTCTGTAAAGGTCGTGTCATGGCTCAGGCGGTCAGTAGCCGGCCGCTCACGGGTTCGATCCCAGATCAATGCATGCGAACTTTACGGTCAACAGAACGGCACTGGGACTGGTTTGTCTCCGAGTAATTGTTTTGACCTACCAACATAATTCCACCAACGCTCCACACTCATCTGCACTGTCAGTATCATTCCACCAACGCTCCACACTCATCTGCACTGTCAGTATCATTCCACCAACGCTCCACACTCATCTGCACTGTCAGTATCATTCCACCAACGCTCCACACTCAACTGCACTGTCAGTAATTCATTCCACCAACGCTCCACACTCATCTGCACTGTCAGTATCATTCCACCAACGCTCCACACTCATCTGCACTGTCAGTATCATTCCACCAACGCTCCACACTCATCTGCACTGTCAGTATCATTCCACCAACGCTCCACACTCATCTGCACTGTCAGTATCATTCCACCAACGCTCCACACTCATCTGCACTGTCAGTATCATTCCACCAACGCTCCACACTCATCTGCACTGTCAGTATCATTCCACCAACGCTCCACACTCATCTGCACTGTCAGTATCATTCCACCAACGCTCCACACTCATCTGCACTGTCAGTATCATTCCACCAACGCTCCACACTCATCTGCACTGTCAGTATCATTCCACCAACGCTCCACACTCATCTGCACTGTCAGTATCATTCCACCAACGCTCCACACTCATCTGCACTGTCAGTATCATTCCACCAACGCTCCACACTCATCTGCACTGTCAGTATCATTCCACCAACGCTCCACACTCATCTGCACTGTCAGTATCATTCCACCAACGCTCCACACTCATCTGCACTGTCAGTATCATTCCACCAACGCTCCACACTCATCTGCACTGTCAGTATCATTCCACCAACGCTCCACACTCAACTGCACTGTCAGTATCATTCCACCAACGCTCCACACTCATCTGCACTGTCAGTATCATTCCACCAACGCTCCACACTCATCTGCACTGTCAGTATCATTCCACCAACGCTCCACACTCATCTGCACTGTCAGTATCATTCCACCAACGCTCCACACTCATCTGCACTGTCAGTATCATTCCACCAACGCTCCACACTCATCTGCACTGTCAGTATCATTCCATCAACGCTCCACACTCATCTGCACTGTCAGTATCATTCCACCAACGCTCCACACTCATCTGCACTGTCAGTATCATTCCACCAACGCTCCACACTCATCTGCACTGTCAGTATCATTCCACCAACGCTCCACACTCATCTGCACTGTCAGTATCATTCCACCAACGCTCCACACTCATCTGCACTGTCAGTATCATTCCACCAACGCTCCACACTCGTCTGCACTGTCAGTATCATTCCACCAACGCTCCACACTCATCTGCACTGTCAGTATCATTCCACCAACGCTCCACACTCATCTGCACTGTCAGTATCATTCCACCAACGCTCCACACTCATCTGCACTGTCAGTATCATTCCACCAACGCTCCACACTCATCTGCACTGTCAGTATCATTCCACCAACGCTCCACACTCATCTGCACTGTCAGTATCATTCCACCAACGCTCCACACTCATCTGCACTGTCAGTATCATTCCACCAACGCTCCACACTCATCTGCACTGTCAGTATCATTCCACCAACGCTCCACACTCATCTGCACTGTCAGTATCATTCCACCAACGCTCCACACTCATCTGCACTGTCAGTATCATTCCACCAACGCTCCACACTCATCTGCACCTACACGTTGCTCTTACCAGGACAAAAGGACGAAACCTGGGAACCTTCCAAAAAGCAATGATGTTTAGGAAATCGAGGGGCATTTGACGGACAAGTGCTTTCACCTTTTGCCGTCTTTACACTGTAGCTGTTATGTTAAAATTACGAAAATAACATTAAATTAAACTGTGATTGCTCATAAGTCTAGACTGAAGCAGATATTCAAGGTCACAAGATGAACACCCCTGACTTTCACACTTGAGTTCTACACACACCTCATGTAGAACGAACAGAGTTGCCAAGTTGTGCAGTTTATGATGTCAGGATTAAGGAACAGACTGCCTAAGGCAGGGGACGTAAGAGATGGCAATAGTTACCGCCTGAAATTGTGCCATTGGACCGCCGACATGCGGTATAAACTGCGACAGTGGTGTTCAGGTCAACATACTGAACTGACCAATCACAACAATTTGTAACACAGCACCAGCTCGGCCTGCACACACCTTATACATTGATTTGTATATCACCTTGCATAAAGCAATACATCTGCTTTATAAGTCCCACGTGTTTCACACTTCGAAATTCAAGCGAGATTTTTGGTCCTCAGACAGGCGCTGCTAAAGACTCAGTCGTTGTAGGCGAAGTGAAGTGAAGCGAAGCGAAGTGGATAACATACGTGTGCTATTTGACGACGCTGTAAATTTCTACGGTTATACAGCGTCAGTTGTAGAGAAACTGAATTTGAGTATGGAGCAGTAGTCAAACAACAGCGACAGGCGAAAACGTGTCCAAGTGCCACTCTGTCCACCACAAATCCAAAGCGGACTGGCCTACACAATGTCCCTACAATCTTCATGGGTAACAATTTTGGATAATTAAGCATAAAATATGATACAAGAGACTAATAATTCCTAAGCAGTGGCAATTATAATTAGCTTACACTGGCCGAAAGAAAGCTTCAATTTTTACTGATGGTTCAGTACGAAATTTTAAGACAAGCTCCAACAATAATAACAGAGCTTTCAGTAGCAGCAAGATCCTTTAACATGCGCAAAACATGAAGGGATTTCTACACAAGACGCAGGGGTTAAGCCAGTCCACAGCATCCACGAATCCTCTATCTCTAGTGCTGCCATCTCCCCGACGCCTCCTAAAAACCCACATGCTTCGCAGTTAACTCCCAAACCGAATACCACAAGTCTAAGCAGCTTATTAAGGGCTGCGTAGAAAATTCTGGGTGAGGATGGGGGGAGGTGGAATGAAAGTCACGTCCAATATAGAGGAAAACATTAAGAGGGGTGCAGTTTGTGTCTCTGTGGTCTCGGAGACGCTGGCAGAAGGAAGAACACGTCATCGGCTGCCTGAGTTCTTTTCTCTCACATGAAGAACTGCAGAAATCGGGAAAACAAAGTGACGAAAATATTACTTCTTACACCTTTTAACACTGAATGTAACTTGAATGCTTTTTAAACTTCCAGTACGTACCGCGCAGTAAACACACTCCGTCTCAGTTATACAAACCAGTCAGTTAATGTTGTACAGTGAAATAATCGCTGTTTGTTCTGAGATCCACACAAAACACATAAATACAGTCCGTACCGCACAGTAAACACACTCCGTCTCAGTTATACAAACCAGTCAGTTAATGTTGTACAGTGAAATAATCGCTGTTTGTTCTGAGATCCACACAAAACACATACAGTCCGTACCGCGCAGTAAACACACTCCGTCTCAGTTATACAAACCAGTCAGTTAATGTTGTACAGTGAAATAATCGCTGTTTGTTCAGAGATCCACACAAAACACATAAATACAGTCCGTACCGCGCAGTAAACACACTCCGTCTCAGTTATACAAACCAGTCAGTTAATGCTGCACAGTGAAATAATCGCTGTTTGTTCTGAGATCCACACAAAACACATAAATACAGTCCGTACCGCGCAGTAAACACACTCCGTCTCAGTTATACAAACCAGTCAGTTAATGCTGTACAGTGAAATAATCGCTGTTTGTTCTGAGATCCACACAAAACACATAAATACACTGTGTGGGCAGAACGTAGAATTGTTGAATGTTAAACATGGTGGTACATATAGTGACCACTGGGCTTTAAAGGGTTAAATGTTTATATTAGGCTGCTTAGTACAGGGTGGGTACAAAACATAAGTATTCGTGCTAGTCCCAAGACGTAAGCACACTATAATTCAGAACCTTCATTTACATTCAGCAGCTTGCCATTTTAACCACCATAACACACTGCTTACTAGTATGTGAACCATCTTAAGGTGATTCATCCCCGTTGTGTTTTATTCAAATGTTATTTTATAAAACAGTCTTACAGTGTTAGAATGTTTTTATGTAACACGTAAACACTGGCCTTCTAACAAACTTGTCTGTTAAGTTAGATTAAGAGATTACTGCGAAATAGGAACTAAAATCTTACGTACAGCTTAGAACAGCGGTATTCAACCTTTTTTGTTCGCGTACCTCCACATATAATTTTTCTTCAACTTTGTACCCCCAAAGTTATTGGTGCATAATTCAAGTTATACATAGTCTATAATCTACATCTAAAATAAGTTAAATAAATTACATCCAAAATAATGTATTAAATAATAAGTTTTAATTGAGAAAAAGGAGAGTCAAGCTATTAAATAACAAATATATTATTGTCTATCGTATAAAAATTAATAAAGGAACAAAGGTATTTTAGCAAAGCAAAATTATATGCACTATGTGGAATAAAATGAAACTAGCCGCCCAGATAAGAATCGCATAAAGGAGAGAGAGAGAGAGAGAGAGAGAGAGAGAAGAGAGAGAGAGAGAAATGGCGCTCCCAAATCGCATGTCCTTACGTCCGGTCTCTTGTGGCTAACCCTAATCTGGCCCTGATTATTCAGTGTTTATCATAAAATAATATTTTTTTTAATTTTATGTACCCCCTAAGATGTCTTCGCGTACCCCCGGGGGTACGCGTACCCCAGGTTGAATACCACTGGTTTAGAAGACGTACATACTGCTAGGAGTTACTGTTTTCTGGTGAAGCTCGCGAGATGTTTATGGACGCGCACGATCAATGTTTCTACACCGAGGTCCTCAAAACTGCGCAATGATTTCGAAATACAAACTTGTTTGCTGATCCAGAGATAAAAAAATGTTTAATCAGTGGCAGTAATCGTGGTAAGTATAGAGACCGTGTGTCACTTAACTTCTACTTCAAGTGACCTTTCTCTAAATTAACATATATGAAATCTTAAAATTCAATCTTCTTGGATGTTATGTCGTGCGAATTGGTAAACTGTTCCCGACGTTTCGACACCTCACCACAATCCAAACGGCTTGAGCCTTCACTAAAACGCAGTGGGGCACTGATATTATCAACTGTCGTTTCCTTTCAGGCTCCTCTTATTCCCAACCTAATGGACGTCGGTTCGATGACCCACTGCAAGTTTTCACATCGTTCATTTCGTCGTGTCGTCAACAGCGAGGGTAAGCTTAGAGCCTGCAAAGTATCAAGCAAGTACTTTGTTTAACTGGAAGAAAAGTCTCAACACGCTTATCGTGTGTTCGACGCAGGAAGGAATTTTGGATCGACTATTGATTCAGTTTAATTGTAACAAAAATTAAAATATCTCTCTTTTCTTTCTTTCTTTCTATTCTTTCCTTATTTATTTTTTTCCTTTTTCCTTCTCTATCTCACCCGAGTCTTAAGATTAAAGCAATTAGGTTCATCAGAAACGTCGGAAACCACTCACCGTGCGATGTCGCGACACATGCAACAAAACCCAATTAAACCCCTACGATAACCTCAAAACTCGCAAGTTTCGTACCCCTCTCTCGTCATTATGTCACACATAAACATATAAATACATTTTTTTAATAAATATGTATCTGTTTTAAGCATTTTCACGATATAAATATTACATTAGACTAAGCAATTCTTTCACGCACTTCCGAATACTTAGAGCAGAGACACGTAAACATTCCTTTAATTCGGTAAATAAACGCCTATGCGGAACACGACCGGTCATTGTACTCTCGTGTGCATTTGAGCATCAGATACGCCTAAACGAATGGAGTCACTGTACAAGCCCTCTTTCGCCTCACTTCACCCCCTTCCCCTCCCATCTCTCTCGCGGGTTAAACCAGAGTTCTTCGCGGAATGGAATTGAATTGAGGTACTAGAGGGTAAATACAGAGCAAACCTACGCATTGATAACTCGTAAACAATGCAGGACTGAGGTTGCGTTAGCACGTGGAAACAGGAGAGGTCGCAAAGCGGCACTTCGCATGAGTTTGTCTGTTGTATTGAGCAGGAGAGAACGCCACTCGGCGACGCATTGTCTGGTAAGCAGTAATTGGCAAGCGTTGATAATAATTATATTTCATAACAATGCGCTATATCGTATTAACGTAGCAATTTCCCTGTCGTCAAACCCACATCGAGTATTCATTTTCTGTTTCTTTTGTGATGATTACCGTGGAGACGAGAAATCATCATTAGCGATGAATTCAATAGACGTTTCCTCCTCCAGTAACCGGGTGTTGGCTTCTCGTAGACCAAAATGAATTTAAAAGTTGTTAATAAATACAAAATTATCGGGGCTTCGGCCAAGTGTTCTTTGAACCAGAAACTCGGCCTTACTCCACAATTCTAGGCAAAGACAAAAAGGGCTTCTAGTATTACGGCGAGGTGACCGTGCGGTCTGAGGCTTCGGTCTGCAGCGACCTGATTGCTGGGATTGCGGGTTCAAATCCCGCCAAGAATATTGATGTCTGTCTACTGTGAGTGTTGTGTGTTTTCAGGTAGAGGTCTCTGCTACGGGCTGATCACTTGTCCAGAGGAGTCCTACAGGGTGTATGTGTCAAACTGTGTGTGATCTAGAGACCTCAAAACGAGGCGGCGTAGGCCCGATTTGCGCTGTTGTGGATCAGAAAAAGAATTACGGTCAGCGTAGCAACCATTAGCTTTCTCGTTCCTGGTATTGCAATGAGCATAAATTACCACCCACTTATTCAAAGAAACCAGCAAATAAATACGGTTAAATAATTAACCCTTTACAGTCCAGTGGTTACTTTACGTACCAGTAGATTTTTTTTAACCGAACGCAAGAATCACCTGAATTAAGTTACTAATAAACAGAATTTAAAAAGAGAGCACAAATACAGGGCATACACAAAATAATGGTGCGGTTTTAATAGTGAACACTATTAAAACCGCACCATTCTTTTGTGTATGCCCTGTATATACAATTATTCATTCAGTTTAGACACAAAGCACATTTTAAATCCATCTGACAATGTCCACAGATAATACAGAAACTGGGACTGAAACATCGCTATTAAATTATACGAGCTCACAAAAAGGACGTCATACGGCAACGCTGAACTGTTCTAAATATTACAGATCAATTTTATATTGTCTTTACCGGCATTTTTTAACAATTCACAAATTACGCACCAACAAATGCACCATATTTTCACTTTTTATTCTTCAACCCCTACATACGTTTCAGCCCTTACAAGGCCATCTTCAGGGGGCTCGTAATGTACATTTACTTTACATCCACTGTTTATGTCTGTTATTATGTTACATATGTTCAGTACACACCGCACCACCGGACACTTACATAACACAAACAGGACCTGATTTACTTTACTGATTATCTATATACACAGAACCAACAGCCACAATTTACAAACAAGCTAATGGTAGAAGATACGTCCTGTAGACACCACATAGCTTCATTTTATTACGAAAAATTGACGAACCTCATTTAAGGTTTTTATATTTTGTGTTTTATATATTTAAATACAGAAATTGTAAATAACTGTAATATATAAATGATAACGAAACTTTACTACATGTGATATATACATAACAGCAGACATAAACAGTGGACGTAAAGTAAATGTACATTACGAACCCCCTGAAGATGGCCTTGTAAGGGCTGAAACATGTGTAGGGGTTAAAGAATAAAAAGTGAAAATATAGTGCATTTCGTTGGTGTGTAATTTGTGAATTACAGATCAGTTCACACTCTGTCATAAAATTGCTCCCCACATCAGGCTGCGGCTTTCTTTATCTTCCGCATATATTAGTCACCACTGCAGTCACAAGCACATTCTCAGCTCACAACGACACCCAGACAGCTCAGACGTCCGCCACAACTTAACGGACACGACCTGCTCTCGGACATATATCTTGGCAACTTGAGTTGACTGAGATATCCCGGGATTAAGGGTAGCTCTAACCAAGGCATCCACCATGAGGACGGAAGCAGTGCAGGCCACCGAAACGTAGTGTTTTAATTTTTAATTGTACCACTAGAAGACTTACAAATTTCAAAGAAAGACAAAAGCTTGCGAACTTTTAACAGCAACTGATTCCTTAAACGTAATCATTTACGGACACTGTGGACTGCCTATTGCTAGAGGCGATCGCTCACCACTTGAAGTACTAGTCTAGTCTCCTAGTGCTTTGACACCGCGCACTGTCATTCTAACACACACCACTGTAACACACACCACTGTAACACACACCACTGTAACACACACCACTGTAACACACACCACTGTAACACACACCACTGTAACACACACCACTGTAACACACACCACTGTTAACACACACCACTGTAACACACACCACTGTAACACACACCACTGTAACACACACCACTGTAACACACACACCACTCTAACCACACCACTCTAACACACACCACTCTAACACACACCACTCAACACACACCACTTCAAACAACACACCACTGTAAACACACACCACTCTAACACACACGTACACACACCACTGTAACACACACCACTGTAACACACCACTCAACACACACACAACACCACTCACACACCACACACCACTGTAACACACACCACTCTAACACACACCATCGTAACACACACACCACTCTAACACACTGTAACAACCACTCTAACACACACCACTAACACACCCACTCTAACACACACCACTAACCACACCACTGTAACACACACCACGTACAACACACTGAAACCACTACACACACATCACAACCACATGTAACACACACCACACACACCTAACACACACCACTGTAACCACCCACTTAACACACACACTGTAACACACACCACTGTAACACACACCACTGTAACACCACACAACCACTGTAACACACACCACTAACACACACCACTGTAACACACACCACTCTAACACACACCACTCTAACACACACCACTTAACACACACCACTGTAACACACACCACTCTAACACACACCACTGTAACACACACCACTTAACACACACCACTCTAACACACACCACTCTAACACACACCACTCTAACACACACCACTGTAACACACACCACTGTAACACACACCACTCTAACACACACCACTGTAACACACACCACTCTACACACACACTAACACACACCACTCTAAACACACACACAAACCACTCTAACACACACACCACTGTAACACACACCACTGTAACACACACCACTGTAACACACACCACTCGTAACACACACCACTGTAACACACACCACTGTAACACACACCACTTAACACACACCCACTCTAACACACACCACTCTAACACACACCACTTAACACACACCACTCTAACACACACCACTGTAACACACACCACTGTAACACACACCACTGTAACACACACCACTGTAACACACACCACTGTAACACACACCACTTAACACACACCACTTAACACACACCACTCTAACACACACCACTTAACACACACCACTTAACACACACCACTCTAACACACACCACTCTAACACACACCACTTAACACACCCACTTAACCACCCACTGTAAACACACCACGAACAACACCACAACACCACCACTAACACACACCACTAACCACACCACTAACACACCACTTACACACACCACTGAACACACACCACTAACACACACCACTTAACACAACCACTGTAACACACCCATGTACCACACACACCCACTTAACACACACCACTTACAACCACAACACCACTCTAACACACCAACACACACTGAACACACCCCTAACTAACACACACCACTTAACAACACCACTAACACACACCACTTAAACACACCACTGTAACACCACCACTTAACACACCACTTAACACACACCACTGTAACACCACCACTGTAACACACACCACTGTAAACACACACCACTTAACACACACCACTTAACACACCACTCTAACACACCACTTAAACACACCCTTAAACACCACTAACACACCATGTACCACCACTACAACCACACACACACCACTACCACCTAACACAACACTAACCCACACCACCGTAACCACCAGTACCACCCACTTAACACACACCACTACACCCACTTACACACACACTAACACACCAAACACACTAACACACCACTTAACACACACCACTTCACACCACTCAAACACACCACTAAACACACCACACCACACCACTTAACACACACCACTGTAACACACACCACTTAACACACACCACTGTAACACACACCTTAACACACACCACTTAACACACACACTGTAACACACACACTTACACACACCACTTAACACACACATTAACCACACCACTTAACACACACCCTGTAACACACACCACTTAACACACACTAACACACACCACTACACCACCCACTTAACACACACCACAACACACACCACTTAACACACACCACTTAAACACCACTTAACACACACCACTTAACACATCACACCACTTAACACACACACTTAACACACACACTGTAACACACCCACTTAACACACACCACTTAACACACCCACTAACACACACCACTTAACACACACCACTGTAACACACACACTCCCATTAACACACACCACTGTACACACACACTTAACACACACCACTTAACACACCACTTAACACACACACTTAACACACACCACTTAACACACACCACTTAACACACACCACTTAACACACACCACTTAAACACACAAACCACTGTAACCACTAAAACACTAACCACCCTTAACACACCACTGTAACACACACCACTTACACACACCACTTACACACACCACTTAACACACACCACTTAACAACACACCACTTAACCACACCATTAACACACACCACTGTAACACACACCATAACACCACTTAACACACCCACTGTAACACACACCACTTAACACACACCACTTTAACACAACATAACACCACTCAACTGTAACTTACACTGTAACACAATTAACCACACACTGAACACACCCTGTACCACTTTACACACCACTTTACACACCACTTACAACCTTAAACTTAAAAACACAACACACACTTAACAACACATTACAATTTAAAACACATAACACACATCAACTAAAACTTAAAAACACTAACACACACTTAAACTGTAAAACATAAACAACTTCTACATTCACACACTGTAACCATCAAACCACATAACAACACATCAAAAAACCTAAAACACTTACAACACCTACACCCACTTCAACAATACAACACTTAACACACACCCTCACACACTCAAACACACCTGTACAACACTTAACACACACCACTTAAACACACACACTGTAACACACACACTGTAACACACACCACTGTAACACACACCACTGTAACACACACCACTTAACACACACCACTTAACACACACCACTGTAACACACACTTAACACACACCACTTAACACACACCACTTAACACACACCACTGTAACACACACCACTGTAACACACACCACTTAACACACCACTGAACACACACCACTTAACACACACCTGTAACACACACCACTGTAACACACACCACTTAACACCACTTAATCACACACCACTTAACACACACACTTAACACACACCACTTTAACACACACCACTTAACACAACTAACACACCACTGTAACACACACCACTGTAACACCACACACCACTGTACACACACCACTGTAACACACACCACTGTAACACACACCACTGTAACACACACACCACTGTACACACACACACTTTAACACACCACTACACCCCACTGTAACACACACCACTTAAAAACACCACTTACACACCACTGTAACACACACCACTGTTAACACACACCACTGTAACACACACCACTTACACACACACCACTTAACACATCACCACTGTAACACACACCACTGTAACACACACAAACCACTTAACACACACCACTGTAAACACACACCACTGTAACACACACCACTGTAACACACACTCGTAACACACACCACTGTAAACACACACACTGTAACACACACTACACCACTGTAACACACACCACTGTAACACAACATAACACACCACTGTAACACACACCACTTAACACACACACTTGTAACATCACCATGAACACACACACTGTTAAACATCACCACTGTTAACACACACCACTTAAACACACACACTGTAACACACACACTGTAACACTCACACCACTGTAACACACCCACTGTTAACACACAAACCACTGTATCCACACACCACTGTAACACACACCACTTACAACCTGTACACCACATTAACACACACTGTAACACACACCACTTTAACACACACCACTTAACACACACCACTTAACACACACCACTTAACACCCACAACACAACCACTGTAACACACACCACTGTAACACACACCACTGTAACACACACCACTCCCTTAACACACACCACTGTAACACACACCACTTTAACACACACCACTGTAACACACACCACTGTAACACACACTTTAACACACACCACTTTAACACACACCACTGTAACACACACCACTTTTAACACACACCACTGTAACACACACCACTGTAACACACACCACTGTATCACACACCACTTTAACCAACAAAGGCACTCTTACTGTACCTTGTTATGTTACACAATACAGTCACAGTGAACTAGCCCGACATGTTTCGATCCCTTGTTGGGATCATCATCAGGGACTTTTAGATTATAAATTACACAATTACAAATTAACAATAAAGGTACATATTAAAAGTATAACATGTACAAAGGTTAAAATTACAGGTTATCTCTGTTGGTTAGAAGTACAAAAAACTTGTTATCGTAGCAAGGAGGTTGCAGTGGCAACACTGTACATACCTGTATATCGGAAATTGCCTATTTACATGTGGAAGGCTAAGACAGTACTGAAGATAGATTAGTAGTGTAGGCTGTATATAGGCTGAAGTCACGTGACGTAAATAAGTTACAAAAG
Source organism: Reticulitermes speratus (assembly GCA_021186555.1). NCBI lineage: Eukaryota > Metazoa > Arthropoda > Insecta > Blattodea > Rhinotermitidae > Reticulitermes > Reticulitermes speratus. Next base: position 889,301 of record JAJKFL010000002.1, read on the forward strand.
TCGGTCACATTGTACCGTTTTTTGGTCAGGGACAAGTTTTTATTACATAAACATAACTGAATGTAAAACTGTTCGAAGGAATTCATAGAAGGGCAGTTATTTACTGTTTGAATAAGAACAAGCAAATAAACTTCCTAGATATACATTTTGTACGAGAGGAATCCTCTACTGAAGTCGACATTTATCGCAAACCTGCCACTTCAGATACAAGCATCTAATTTCTTCTCATATCATCCTGCAGAAGATAAACTGGCAGCGTACAGATACTACATGACACGTATGCATTCACTCCCCCTTTCACCGATACGAAAACAAAAAGAATGCCATACCATACAGTATATATCTAAAGCTAATAACTTCCCCTTGACTTGACGGCAACGACGACGACGATGATGATAAATATAAGGTAATTGTTGTAATTAAAATTAAATATTGTTCCAACTTCATACCAGAATTTCTGTTTCTGCCACATTATTCTTAGATTAAAGAAATATTATCTTGAATGATTCTGCTTGTGTTATTTGAGCGATGTCAGTCGGTAATTTTATATTGCACTGCCAGAGAATGTGGGCCGCGACAGCTCAGTCGGTATAGCGACTCGCTACGGGCTGGACGGTCCGGGGATCGAATCCCGGTGGAGGTTTTCCGCACACGTCCAGACCGGCCCTGGGGCCCACCCATCCTCCTATACAATGGGTACCGGGTCATTCCCGGGGGTAAAGCGGCCGGGGCGTGGAGTTGACCACCCACCTCATCTAGTGCTGATGTTAAGAAAGAGTAGAGCTATACCTCTACTCCCCCTCTCGGCCTTCATGGCCCGTTCTAGGGAGACCTTTACCACCTTTACTTACTGACAGGGGAAGACCGACGTACTCGCGGATGAAACCTGTCACAGTGCCACTTGGTTCATCACAGGTTTCACACTCACTGGGGTGGGATCGAACTCGAGCCGCCGCAGTCAGAGCGCCGTGCCTAACCGCCTGAGCTAGGCACGGACCGCATTCAACTCGGACTGTTTATCACGACGCCAATAACCATGACATTGTCTGCAGATGACCTCTGACCTCCATCAGCAACTCGCCGCTCACACCACAATAACCACTCCAACTCGCTACATGCTCACACCACAATAACCACTCCAGCTCGCTACATGTTCACACCACAATAACCACTCCAGCTCGCTACATGTTCACACCACAATAACCACTCCAACTCGCTACATGCTCACACCACAATAACCACTCCAGCTCGCTACATGTTCACAAACCCCAATAACCACTCCAGCTCGCTACATGTTCACACCACAATAACCACTCCAGCTCGCTACATGCTCACACCACAATAACCACTCCAGCTCGCTACATGCTCACACCACAATAACCACTCCAACTCGCTACATGTTCACACCACAATAACCACTCCAACTCGCTACATGCTCACACCACAATAACCACTCCAGCTCGCTACATGTTCACACCACAATAACCACTCCAGCTCGCTACATGCTCACACCACAATAACCACTCCAGCTCGCTACATGCTCCACACCACAATAACCACTCCAGCTCGCTACATGCTCACACCACAATAACCACTCCAGCTCGCTACATGCTCACACCACAAAAACCACTCCAGCTCGCTACATTCTCACACCACAAAAACCACTCCAGCTCGCTACATGTTCACACCACAATAACCACTCCAGCTCGCTACATGTTCACACCACAATAACCAACCCAGCTCGCTACATGTTTACACCACAATAGACCGACGTACTCGCGTATGACACCATAAGCCAACCCAGCTCATACATGTTTACACCACTAACAACCAGCCCGCACATGGTTACACCCATAACTCACTCGAGCCGCTACCATGTCATCACGACCACAAAACCCTCCGACTGCTACATGCTCGCCACCACAATAACCACTCCAGCTCGCTACATGCTCACACCACAAAACCACTCCAGCTCGCTACATGCTCACACCACAATAACCACTCCAGCTCGCTACATGTTCACACCACAATAACCAACCCAGCTCGCTACATGTTCACACCACAATAACCACTCCAGCTCGCTACATGTTCACACCACAATAACCACTCCAGCTCGCTACATGTTCACACCACAATAACCACTCCACTCGCTACATGTTCACACCACAATAACCACTCCAGCTCGCTACATGTTCACACCACAATAACCACTCCAGCTCGCTACATGCTCACACCACAATAACCACTCCAGCTCGCTACATGCTCACACCACAATAACCACTCCAGCTCGCTACATGCTCACACCACAATAACCACTCCAGCTCGCTACATGTCACACCACAATAACCACTCCAGCTCGCTACATGTTCCACACCACAATAACCACTCAGCTCGCTACATGCTCACACCACAATAACCACTCCAGCTCGCTACATCTCACACCACAAAACCACTCCAGCTCGCTACATGCTCACACCACAATAACCACTCCAGCTCGCTACATGCTCACACCACAATAACCACTCCAGCTCGCTACATGCTCACAACCACAATAACCACTCCAGCTCGCTACATGTTCACACCACAATAACCACTCCACTCGCTACATGTTCACACACAATAACCACTCAGCTCGCTACATGTTCACACCACAATAACCACTCCAGCTCGCTACATGTTCACACCACAATAACCACTCCAGCTCGCTACATGTTCACACCACAATAACCACTCCAGCTCGCTACATGTTCACACCACAATAACCACTCCAGCTCGCTACATGTTCACACCACAATACCACTCCAGCTCGCTACATGTCAACCACAATACCACTCCAGCTCGCTACATGTTTACACCACAATAACCACTCCAGCTCGCTACATGTTCACACCCCAATACACTCCAGCTCGCTACATTCACACCACAATAACCACTCCAGCTCGCTACATGCTGGCCATGTACAGTATGACGAGTCTTCCATTTTCAGACTTTAAGTAATGAATAATGAAAATTGATGAGAACGACGAAACGTCGTCAAGCTCGTCACAGCGCTGTTGCCTCTCCAGCCTTGTCACGCGGCTAATACGCATCTCAAATCTCTCTTATTAGGAGATGCTGCTCCTATATATATATATATTCCTTCCCCATTATTAGTATAAACGCTGCCCCTAAACTTATTAACTAAATGGGACCTAAACGAATCAAGCCACGACTATTACTGGAGAAAGAGGATTTTAAAGCAAGAAGATACCGTGATCTGTGCAGCTAATGGGGTTGGATTATGTTCTGAGCGAAGAAAGGGCGTCTCAGATTTGGGACGCCGACGGAGTAATTTCAAAAGACATCACAGTGTTAGAACGGATTCCTAATTAGAAATATTTCTGGAAAGCCAAACTTCTTGACAATACTAAATGACTATTAGATTTATACACAACAATGTTTAGTACAACGTGTAAGTTTTCGCTATAATTTTCTGCTTAATCTGCCATCTTCAGGTAAAAATGTCTTAACGTGAAGTGCAGTGTTCTGTGCATGGTCAGCGGTCGGTGGTTTTTGCGACCTGCGTTTGTCGGTGTTTTCGCTTACGAGGTGACGTTATTTTGTGCATAGCAAGTTTTGTTGTTGTACTACTGTTGTTGTACTACGTTGTTGTACTACTGTTGTTGTACTACTGTTGTTGTCTACTTTTGTTACTGCTGTTGTTGTACTAGCTGTTGTTGTACTACTGTTGTACTATTGTTGTTGTACTACTGTTGTTTACTACTGTTTGTACTACTGTTGTACTACTGTTTTGTCCTACTGTTATTGTACTGCTGTTGTTGTACTGCTGTTGTTGTACTACTGTTGTTGTACTACTGTTGTTGTACTACTGTTGTTGTACTACTGTTGTACTACTGTTGTTGTACTACTGTGTACTACTGTTGTTGTACTACTGTTGTTGTCCACTGTTGTTGTCCTACTGTTATTGTACTACTGTGTTGTACTGCTGTTGTTGACTACTGTTGTACTACGTTGTACTAAGTTTGTACTACTGTTGTTTACTACTGTTGTTGTACTAACTGTTGTACTACTGTTTTTACTACTGTTGTTGTACTACTGTTGTACTACTGTTGTTGTACTACTGTTGTTGTACTACTGTTGTTGTCCTACTGTATTGTACTACTGTTGTACTACTGTTGTTGTACTACTGTTGTTGTACTAATGTTGTTGTACTACGTTGTTGTACTGCTGTTGTTGTACTGCTGTTGTTGTACTACTGTTGTACTACTGTTGTTGTACTACTGTTGTTGTACTACTGTTGTTGTACTACTGTTGTACTACTGTTGTTGTACTACTGTTGTTGTACTACTGTTGTTGTACTACTGTTGTGTACTACTGTTGTTGTACTACTGTTGTTGTACTACTGTTTTGTACTACTGTTGTTGTACTACGTTGTGTACTACTGTTGTTGTACTACTGTTGTACTACTGTTGTTGTACTACTGTTGTTGTACACGTTGTGTACTGCTGTATGTACTGCTGTGTTGACTACTGTTGTGTACTACTGTGTACTATTGTTGTTGTAATACTGTGTTGTACTACTGTTGTTGTACTACTGTTTACTACTGTTGTTGTACTACTGTTGTTGTACTACTGTTGTACTACTGTTGTTGTACTACTGTTGTTGCCTACTGTTGTACTATTGTTGTTGTCCTACTGTTATTGTACTACTGTTGTCTTGTCTTGTTCTTGTTCTTGCTTCTCCAACAACTACAAGCGTCATCACGACTGACCGCGAGCCAAACAGTGCAGTCAAGAAAATTCCAATTCAGGTTACGGAAATTTCGCCTGTACACGGCAAATTAGGCCGAAACTTGTAGTGAAATTTACGTACGTATTATACGATACATATATGTTTATAACTTTACGACCCATTAAATAAATAATTCCAGACATTACAACATGATGCGAAAATGTAATATTTATCACATCAGCTATCGTCGATTATTCCTCAAAATCCTTACAAATTAACGTTTCTACACTCAATCATTTATTGCCTCCTGGACACAAAACAAATGTTTAGCTAACAATTTTTCTTCGCCTAAGATCCTCATTTCTCTGCGACGGGCTGGTCACTCGTCCAGAGGAGTCCTAACGAGTGTGGTGTGTCTGAGTGTGATCGTGAAGCCTCGAAAAGTGAGGCGGCCTAGGCCCCCAAGGGGCTGACGAGCGACATAAGCTGTCCACATACCTGCACCAAACACCGACATAAGCTGTCCACATACCTGCACCAAACACCGACATAAGCTGTCCACATACCTGCACCAAACACCGACATAAGCTGTCCACATACCTGCACCAAACACCGACATAAGCTGTCCACATACCTGCACCAAACACCGACATAAGCTGTCCACATACCTGCACCAAACACCGACATAAGCTGTCCACATACCTGCACCAAACACCGACATAAGCTGTCCACATACCTGCACCAAACACCGACATAAGCTGTCCACATACCTGCACCAAACACCGACATAAGCTGTCCACATACCTGCACCAAACACCGACATAAGCTGTCCACATACCTGCACCAAACACCGACATAAGCTGTCCACATACCTGCACCAAACACCGACATAAGCTGTCCCACATACCTGCAACCCAAACACCGACATAAGCTGTCCACATACCTGTAACACACACAAAATAAAACCTCGCTTAATATAACTTGGGCGCACAATTAGTTAAATTAAACTAATTAAACAAAGTCACAAACTGCGCACAGCAAGCTACACTGCAGCTCTAAGAACACGACAGATGCTCGATGTCCATAAACAACAGACAGTGACGCTGCCTCGAACGCTAATTGAGAAACGGACATCCAGAAATTGCAAACGCCTGAGGTGGCATTGGCAGTTCGGGCCACTCCTTCGCTACAGCAATACAAGCTGCCAGTGGTCCCTCCAACCTCATGTTCACCCTGATTAGGAACAGCGGGCTCTGACAGGAGAGGAGACGAGACGACAGGGGTTATGAATTTGTTCTGAAAAGTACCTGTATACGGCGGGGAAATGGGAATCTCGTCCAATATTCTTTTGCCTCTAGGCAAGTCAACGAATTAGCAACACTGGAGGAATGAAGGGGAAAGAAAAGTGAGACGCATGTAATTTTCCGCAATGTCTAAACGTATAGCCACTAAGTTTTTGAGTCAGTTCTGTTAACAGAGTGCAAATATGGCGATGCTTTAACAGCACACCGTGAAATGTGTACATACATACATACATACATACATACATACATATATACATACATATATACATACATACATACATACATAGGCCAAGAGGACCTTCTGTACGTGTGCGTGTATGTATGTATGTATGTATGTATGTATGTATGTATGTATGTATGTATGTATGTTACTTGGACGTAATCACGGTCTCAAAAACTGTGTAATGAAGAAATACTGTGATAATAAGCTTCAAAACCACCGTCAATGCGAGAATTTTTGTACCAATAGCGATGGAAAAGATATCCAAGTATTCTGGGGTGTCACGTCGTTACGCCTCCATTTTAGACCCTGAAGATGGTAGCAGCACGCCCCTCCGAAATGGAGGAAACTATTTACCAATCCAGACGGCGCAACATCCCGTAAGACCCGACTGTTGGTCGGAAGAACGCATGGGAAGACTAATTTTTGGCGAAACATGGTTAGAAGGGAAGTTAATAACGAAGTGGGTCCTACAGAAACATGGTTAGACGGGAAGTTAATAACGAAGTGGGTCCTACAGAAACATGGTTAGGCGGGAAGTTAATAACGAAGTGGGTCCTACAGAAACATGGTTAGGCGGGAAGTTAATAACGAAGTGGGTCCTACAGAAACATGGTTAGGCGGGAAGTTAATAACGAAGTGGGTCCTACAGAAACATGGTTAGACGGGAAGTTAATAACGAAGTGGGTCCTACAGAAACATGGTTAGACGGGAAGTTAATAACGAAGTGGGTCCTACATAAACATGGTTAGACGGGAAGTTAATAACGAAGTGGGTCCTACAGAAACATGGTTAGACGGGAAGTTAATAACGAAGTGGGTCCTACAGAAACATGGTTAGGCGGGAAGTTAATAACGAAATGGGTCCTACAGAAACATGGTTAGACGGGAAGTTAATAACGAAGTGGGTCCTACAGAAACATGGTTAGACGGGAGGTTAATAACGAAGTGGGTCCTACAGAAACATGGTTAGACGGGAAGTTAATAACGAAGTGGGTCCTACAGAAACATGGTTAGACGGGAAGTTAATAACGAAATGGGTCCTACAGAAACATGGTTAGACGGGAAGTTAATAACGAAGTGGGTCCTACAGAAACATGGTTAGACGGGAGGTTAATAACGAAGTGGGTCCTACAGAAACATGGTTAGACGGGAAGTTAATAACGAAGTGGGTCCTACAGAAACATGGTTAGACGGAAGTTAATAACGAAGTGGGTCCTACAGAAACATGGTTAGACGGGAAGTTAATAACGAAGTGGGTCCTATAGAAACATGGTTAGACGGGAAGTTAATAACGAAGTGGGTCCTACAGAAACATGGTTAGACGGGAAGTTAATAACGAAGTGGGTCCTACAGAAACATGGTTAGACGGGAAGTTAATAACGAAGTGGGTCCTACAGAAACATGGTTAGACGGGAAGTTAATAACGAAGTGGGTCCTACAGAAAGATGGTTAGGCGGGAAGTTAATAACGAAGTGGGTCCTACAGAAACATGGTTAGGCGGGAAGTTAATAACGAAGTGGGTCCTAGCGAAACATGGTTAGACGGGAGGTTAATAACGAAATGGGTCCTACAGAAAAATTATTAAACGTTAGTACTATTACAGGCTATTTAAGCAGCAGCAAAATAAACAATTATCTGGTTTCCTTCAACCTCCATGGCTATTGGGCTCCCCATCGTTCATTTGGTTGACCTACCTTTCTTTTACCTGTTCCACCACCTCCATACACTAGTTAGGCCATCATTAAGAAATGTTGTGAGTATAGCAATGAGACGTTGAACTTACTGAACACCCTGTAGATGGCCTATAAAGGGCGAAACATTTTAAAGGTAATAAATACATAAATAAATGGTTCCTTCTTACAGCACACACTGTACACGGTCCGTTTACTGCTGTATGTACACTCAGTAATACAGAGTAAAAAGCAGCATTCTAATTAACCTTCATCTCAGGCTAAATACAATTGTATGCAGCACACTACTTTATCCACCCAGCCTCCTATACAATGGGTACCGGGTTATTCCCGGGGTAAAGCGGCCGGGGCGTGGAGTTGACCACCCACCTCCATCTAGTGTCAGGGTTAAAGAAAGAGTAGAGCTATACCTCTGCTCCCCTTAAGCCGATCCCAGTTGTAGTGCGGTCCAAGCCGTCGGTCTGCGGCCGCTCGCTTACTAGTATTTTGGGTTCGAATCCCGCCGGGGGCATGGATGTCTGTCTGTTGTGAGTGTTGTGTGTTGTCAGGTAGAGGTCTCTGCGACGGGCTGATCACTCGTCCAGAGGAGTCCTACCGAGTGTGGTGTGTCTGAGTGTGTGATCGTGAAGCCTCGAAAAATGAGGCGGCCTAGGCCCCCAAGGGGCTGTCGAGCCATTGGAAAAAAGAAACACTAATTTATAACATAGATTTTTCCTCCCTAAATAATTTTATACACAGCAATCGCAGATCTAGCACCAAATCACAAAACCAACAACTTACTGCAAAGTAAGACACATCACAATCTGTATGTACTTCGAGCTCAGTAACAATTAAATAACGATTTTCCAAGCACAACAATTTATTTCACACAACACTGCGCTATACGCGTTTTGTGCTCCTCCTATGTAATCCTGTATTATACGTTTAAAGGTAAAGGAAATTAACGGGGGGGAGGGGGGGGACAGACAGCGAGAGAGAAACTGAGGGGTATAAGTCAAGGTAACTCACGTGCCTAATTACTAAATCACGCGGAATGCCGTCATGTAACTACTCAGATCTGGCCACGAGAGGCGGCGATCATTCATTAAAACTTCATACAGCGCATACTTACCGCTCTGTTGTGTTCGTCCGCTTCTTCACGGCACTTACACTTCTCTGCCGTCACAATAAAATTTACAACTAAAAAAATCTGTAAACATCAGTGCTTCACTGAATATCTGAACCAAGGACTGAGCGCGAGGTCGGTGCTGTACGGAGGTTGGTCCATAGTGCCACAAGCAGTCTCAAGTCCGGTTCATAGTATGGGGCCCAGTTTTATCCATCTACTTGTTCCCCTTAAGAAACACACGGATGGGAAGAAATTTGCAACAGACGCCGACGTGAACAAAGCCGTCACCTCATTTTTACACACAACTGATGCCGAGTTCTTCTACACCAGGATACAAACTTCGGTGCCACTGTGAGACAAATGTTTAAGGGATTTGCAACAGACGTCGATGTGAACAAAGCCGTCACCTCATTTTTACACACAACTGACGCCGAGTTCTTCTGCACCAGGATAAAAACTTCGGTGCCTCTGTGCGACAAAAGTTTAAGTGTCAGTGATGACTACTTGGAGGTCTGGTGTGTAACATGGAACATGCAGGTTATACATGAAAGTCAGACGTTCTCGGCGTCAGACTGTTTGATGCTTTATTTTTTGGAACTTCCTTGAGGAAAAGACGTATGAACGAAATGCATAAGCTAATTGTAAAACTGAAATAACAACTTGTGACTAAGTTTAAGTCTGTCCAGTGCACTGGTGACACAACTTGTGACTAAGTTTAAGTCTGTCCTGTGCACTGGTCACACAATTTGTGACTAAGTTTAAGTCAGTTCTGTGCACTGGTGACACAACTTGTGACTAAGTTTAAGTCTGTCCTGTGCACTGGTGACACAACTTGTGACTAAGTTTAAATCTGTCCTGTGCACTTGTGACACAACTTGTGACTAAGTTTAAGTCTGTCCTGTGCACTTGTGACACAACTTGTGACTAAGTTTAAGTCTGTCCTGTGCACTGGTGACAGAACTTGTGACTAAGTTTAAGTCTGTCTTGTGCACTGGTGACACAACTTGTGACTAAGTTTAAGTCTGTCCTGTACACTGGTGACAACCTGTGACTAAGTTTAAGTCTGTCCTGTGTACAGGTGACACAACTTGTGACTAAGTTTAAGTCTGTCCTGTGCACTGGTGACACAACTTGTGACTAAGTTTAAGTATGTCATGTGCACTGGTGACTAAGTTTAAGTCTCCTGTGCACTGGTGACACAACTTGTGACTAAGTTTAAGTCTGTACTGTGCACTGGTGACACAACTTGTGACTAAGTTTAAGTATGTCCTGTACACTGGTGACATAACCTGTGACTAAGTTTAAGTCTGTCCTGTACACTGGTGACATAACCTGTGACTAAGTTTAAGTCTGTCCTGTGCACTGGTGACATAACCTGTGACTAAGTTTAAGTCTGTCCTGTACACTGGTGACATAATATGTGACTAAGTTTAAGTCTGTCCTGTGCACCGGTGACATAAGCTGTGACTAAGTTTAAGTCTGTCATGTGCACTGGTGACATAACCTGTGACTAAGTTTAAGTCTGTCCTGTACACTGGTGACATAACCTGTGACTAAGTTTAAGTCTATTCTGTGCACTGGTGACACATCTTGTGACTAAGTTTAAGTCTGTCCTGTACACTGGTGACATAACCTGTTACTAAGTTTAAGTCTGTCCTGTGCACTGGTTACATAACCTGTGACTAAGTTTAAGTCTGTCCTGTACACTGGTGACAACCTGTGACTAAGTTTAAGTCTGTCCTGTGTACTGGTGACATAACTTGTGACTAAGTTTAAGTCTGTTCTGTGACCTGGTGACAAAACTTGTGACTAAGTTTAAGTATGTCATGTGCACTGGTGACACAACTTGTGACTAAGTTTAAGTCTGTCCTGTGCACTGGTGACACAACTTGTGACTAAGTTTAAGTCTGTCCTGTGCACTGGTGACACCACTTGTGACTAAGTTTAAGTCTGTCCTGTGCACTGGTGACACAACTTGTGACTAAGTTTAAGTCAGTACTGTGCACTAGTGACAACTTGTGACTAAGTTTAAGTCTGTCCTGTACACTGGTGATCCTGTGCACTGGTGACATAACCTGTGACTAATTTTAAGTCTGTCCTGTGCACCGGTGACATAAGCTGTGACTAAGTTTAAGTCAGTCCTGTGCACTGGTGACATAACCTGTGACTAAGTTTAAGTCTGTCCTGTACACTGGTGACATAACCTGTGACTAAGTTAAAGTCTGTCCTGTACACTGGTGACAAAAGCTGTGACTAAGTTTAAGTCTGTCCTGTACACTGGTGACATAACCTGTGACTAAGTTTAAGTCTGTCCTGTTCACTGATGACATAACCTGTGACTAAGTTTAAGCCTGTCCTGTACACTGGTGACATAACCTGTGACTAAGTTTAAGTCTGTCTTGTACACTGGTGACACAACTTGTGACTAAGTTTAAGTCTGTCCTGTACACTGGTGACATAACCTGTGACTAAGTTTAAGTCTGTCCTGTGCACTGGTGACACATCTTGTGACTAAGTTTAAGTCTGTCCTGTACACTGGTGACATAACCTGTGACTAAGTTTAAGTCTGTCTTGTACACTGGTGACACATCTTGTGACTAAGTTTAAGTCTGTCCTGTACATGGTGACATAACCTGTGACTAAGTTTAAGTCTGTCTTGTACACTGGTGACACATCTTGTGACTAAGTTTAAGTCTGTCCTGTACACTGGTGACATAACCTGTGACTAAGTTTAAGTCTGTCTGTGCACTGGTGACACAAATGCACTCCATTATAAGACGTATCTTTGAGCGCGTTTAGCTCGCAACAAGTAAAAAGACGTATTTTAAAATTCATGCAACCGAATTAAAAAGCAAAGAAAATAAATTAAGTGGGAGTTGAGAAAATAACCAAGAACGAAGAAGAATTGTTAAACTTTGCTGTAAAGTGAAACATGCAACGTTGCTTCCCCCCTACTTGCTTCATTGTTTTCGTAATTTTTCATTTTCCAATCTTTCTCAAAAACTTTCCAGTAATTATTAAATCAAAATTAGTCTTGAACAAGGTACATAAGGTATAAAAAAGAAAGAATATATACTCGATATCAATTCATTTTATAACATGGTTAATTCAAGTCAGTGATCCGAACAAATAGCAATTAGTCTACCGTATCAGGCGAGAGCCAAACTTCTACGCCTCGCCGCTTTAAAAGAAAATCATTTAGTGGCTGTATAACGTGTTGCAGGCTGCCTAGCTGCCTGGCGTCCTACTTCCTACGGTACAGTAGGTAGACGGTAAAAACGGCGAAGTGAAACAGCCACTGTGTCTGTATGTACATCTGTTTCAGTTTACAAAGACACAAATTTAAGACACTGTTGAGTACGAAAATGAATTAACCCACAACACAAAATTAAGTAGTTTTTTCATTTTTAATGACAACTGCAAATAAATATTTTTCTGAAAAACTGATAGTTCCTAAGGTGTTCTTAAAACACCCGCTTACTTTACGGTTTTCCCGAAAGCCCATCGCCGTACTCTAGCACCCGTCCTTATATGGTCACCTCCCCCAAATTCGTGTTCTCGCTCGTCAGACCAATTTCTAGGTGCCTCTCAGCTCCTGTCTCAGAAACGCGACACGAAATGACACAACCGTTCACACACAACTGAGTTCTGGACAACCCTCAACGCGAATAGCGAAATTTCTCCACAAACTGCGACCTGCTCGGACTGTTACACACCGCCATGTTTGCATGTCGTATGAAAAAACGCGTCTACGAACACAAGTTCCCACTTACACAATTGTTAACGGCTGCGTCAGTCTTACAGGATCTGACAACACGTTTCGGCCGAAAACACTAGGACCACTGCGTTAATCGTTCATATTAAACACAAATATTGCAAGATCTAATAAATACCTGTAACAGTTACAACAATTTGTAATTACTGGATCTTTGAATAGCTTCATTTTTATATCAAGGACTGACCTGATGATAGCCTGTGTTTTCGGCTCGAAACATGTCAATTTATGTTCGAGTGATACAGTAATAAACAGCTGTATAATAATTGTATATACAAACACAGGCCTGTATAATTAGCATAGCACAAAACGGGATATCCTTTGACAAAAACCATAAATAAACCAGTCAAGCACCAACTAAAATGGATATGAAATCAACATTTCGTCTCTGACTTATTATGACTGTGCATCTAACACTAGGTCTAGTTCCGATACATTACCATTCATTCATGATCCAAACTTTACTGAGCGGTACGAACTCAGAAGATAAAATTCAGGTTACTCTGATTACAAAACAGAAAGTCAAATCCAAGTGCCAGCTGCTATCAGCGTCACGCGGTCTTCATGCCCCGAAGACTGCCATCGCAGTGCCCACCGCGTGCAGGCAGCGCCACAAGCAAGTCCACCTTAACGAGACACCAATACAGATGGGGAAGCGACCCGTAGCGTGTCATCAATCACCGCCACGTCAAATTTGGTAGCGGCTAACCCCTTGACTAAAACACGCATATACTGTAAGGTTATGGCTGACATCAGGCCCTCCGAAACAGCCATTAAACACAAGAGTACGTGAGCAATATCGACGACATTTGAAGCTGAACTGAAGTGAAAAGTTGTAGGCGTCTCAAAACCATTTTAGCTTCATTAAACTACTTGAGAACTGGTTGCTAGACCGCTAAAAGGAATTCCACACAACGCTCTTGTCCACATTATCTCGACATGAGATCACTGAGAGTCTGACAATAGGCCCTTCTAGTACCAACAACAGCTTCTCAACCGGAAACGATCTTTATGAAAAGTTTGCCTCCTTCTGATGCATAAGGCCATGTAGATTGGTACATACGGATCAGTGTTTAGGAGGTTTGTTCTGCCTCCATCTTCATGGTAGTCCAACAAGAGTACTTGAACTATGCTTCAGACGGAGGCAGCAAGCTCCTTCGAAACTTCAGTACAGCAGTGTCCTTGTTTACGAATCCTCGATGTTCGGGATTTCGACATTTCGTAACAACCAGTTTTAATGCCCTCAACCTTTCGTGACTGGTTCCGATAAATCGGGGTTACTCGTAGACGACGTTGCTGGACAGTCGGCTCCCTCATCTCCTACCATTGCGCAGATCACTCTGAGCTCAGTCAAGCTCTGTATTTATTTAAGACAGACAGACAGACAGACTGCTGAACCTGATACATAGGCATTTCACACATCATCATCATCAACATAGTTCTGGCATATTTCTATAACCTCACGGCTACAAAAAAAGCTACAACGCCATAATTTTTTCCCCAATGGCTCGACAGCCCCTTGTGGGCCTAGGCCGCCTCATTTTTCGAGGCTTCACGATCACAGACACACCACACTCGTAGGACTCCTCTGGATGAGTGATCAGCCCGTTGCAGAGACCTCTACCTGACAACACACAACACTCACAACAGACAGACATCCATGCCCTAGGCGGGATTCGAACCCACAATCCCAGTAAGCGAGCGGCCGCAGACCGACGCCTTAGACCGCGCGGCCACTGCGATCGCTGTCACAACTTATACGCGATATAATTCTAAGGATATGAAATTAAGGAGTAATATTTACGTCGAAGGCGAAGAATAATGCTGATAAGACAAAGAATGTCCGTGACTTGCTTATCGTGTGACTTCGACAGTGTCATTGCACAGTCACTTTATTTATCAAGTTCACACAAATCTCAAACCGTACGAACACGAAATACGGCTTCCTGTTTCACGTGACGTGACAGAGATTCGACTTCACGACATCTGACGTCAGACAGGCTACTAAAGACGCTAGTCTCCTGCATTGTGCAGTGCGTCGCTCGACGTATCGACATATCTGTCGAACAACTGCGCGACCCTGAAGATGGAGCAACTAATTTCATCCGAAACGTCGGTAACAACTCGCCTACAGACACAGCGCCAACTGCCCACAAAAAACCCACCTTCCCCAAATGCCGAACACAGCAAATCATCGCAAGACAAACAAGACGTTTTAGCCCTCAAGGATTAAAAGAGTTTTTTTCCACATTTCCATGGAATGGTGAAGTAACAACTGTCATAATTCCAGAAAATTAATATCGTCACACTGAATACAGTCAACTCGTACATTAATGAAAACTGCACACACACAAATAAAAGAGGGCATTCGGTATTTTTCTCCCATTGTTTTGAGACGACAAAATCTAGCACGGAATTAATACTTCTGTGAGGAAGAAAACAAAAGAAAAACGCTTTCTAATGAAAAAGAGCACATAGAACAGTAGAAGTTAATAATATCCTGCCAATGACTTTTCCACGTGATGCGTCAGGGGAAAAGTAAAAGATGGGAGGTGTTCGCATTCAGAAAGTTTTAAGTAAGTAAGAAATCGGTCACGAGAAACTTGTGTGCTGCAATTCTTGCTAGATTGAAGGCTTCTAAAAACAAAAGATTTCCTTTATAATATAGCAGTCCTTTCTTATGTAGAAAGGAAGCGATTGAATTCACAAGGATGACGGGCAGACAGGTTTAGTGAGGAGATGGCGGAGTCTTGGGAGCAGAACGGTCTAACACACAGACAGACAGATAGGTTTAGTGAGGAGATGGCGGAGTCTTGGGAGCAGAACGGTCTAACACACAGACAGACAGATAGGTTTAGTGAGGAGATGGCGGAGTCTTGGGAGCAGAACGGTCTAACACACAGACAGACAGATAGGTTTAGTGAGGAGATGGCGGAGTCTTGGGAGCAGAACGGTCTAACACACAGACAGACAGATAGGTTTAGTGAGGAGATGGCGGAGTCTTGGGAGCAGAACGGTCTAACACACAGACAGACAGATAGGTTTAGTGAGGAGATGGCGGAGTCTTGGGAGCAGAACGGTCTAACACACAGACAGACAGATAGGTTTAGTGAGGAGATGGCGAGTCTTGGGAGCAGAACGGTCTAACACACAGACAGATAGATAGGTTTAGTGAGGAGATGGGAGTCTTGGGAGCAGAACGGTCTAACACACAGACAGACAGATAGGTTTAGTGAGGAGATGGCGGAGTCTTGGGAGCAGAACGGTCTAACACACAGACAGACAGATAGGTTTAGTGAGGAGATGGCGGAGTCTTGGGAGCAGAACGGTCTAACACACAGACATACAGATAGTTTAGTGAGGAGATGGAGGAGTCTTGGAGCAGAACGGTCTAACACACAGACAGACAGATAGGTTTAGTGAGGAGATGGCGGAGTCTTGGGAGCAGAACGGTCTAACACACAGACAGACAGATAGGTTTAGTGAGGAGATGGAGGAGTCTTGGGAGCAGAACGGTCTAACACACAGACAGACAGATAGGTTTAGTGAGGAGATGGCGGAGTCTTGGAGCAGAACGGTCTAACACACAGACAGACAGAAGGTTTAGTGAGGAGATGCGGAGTCTTGGGAGCAGAACGGTCTAACACACAGACAGACAGATAGGTTTAGTGAGGAGATGGCGGAGTCTTGGAGCAGAAACGGTCCTAACACACAGACCACAGATAGGTTTAGTGAGGAGATGGCGGAGTCTTGGGAGCAGAACGGTCTAACACACAGACAGACAGATAGGTTTAGTGAGGAGATGGCGGAAGCTTGGGAGCAGAACGGTCTAACACACAGACAGACAGATAGGTTTAGTGAGGAGATGGCGGAGTCTTGGGAGCAGAACGGTCTAACACACAGACAGACAGATAGGTTTTAGTGAGGAGATGGCGGAGTCTTGGGAGCAGAACGGTCTAACACACAGACAGACAGATAGGTTTAGTGAGGAGATGCGGAGTCTTGGGAGCAGAACGTCTAACACACAGACAGACAGATAGGTTTAGTGAGGAGATGGCGGAGTCTTGGGAGCAGAACGGTCTAACACACAGACAGACAGATAGGTTTAGTGAGGAGATGGCGGAGTCTTGGGAGCAGAACGGTCTAACACACAGACAGACAGATAGGTTTAGTGAGGAGATGGCGAGTCTTGGGAGCAGAACGGTCTAACACACAGACAGACAGATAGGTTTAGTGAGGAGATGGCGGAGTCTTGGGAGCAGAACGGTCTAACACACAGACAGACAGATAGGTTTAGTGAGGAGATGGAGGAGTCTTGGAGCAGAACGGTCTAACACACAGACAGACAGATAGGTTTAGTGAGGAGATGGCGGAGTCTTGGGAGCAGAACGGTCTAACACACAGACAGACAGATAGGTTTAGTGAGGAGATGGCGGAGTCTTGGGAGCAGAACGGTCTAACACACAGACAGACAGATAGGTTTAGTGAGGAGATGGCGAGTCTTGGGAGCAGAACGGTCTAACACACAGACAGACAGATAGGTTTAGTGAGGAGATGGCGGAGTCTTGGGAGCAGAACGGTCTAACACACAGACAGACAATAGGTTTAGTGAGGAGATGGCGGAGTCTTGGGAGCAGAACGGTCTAACACACAGACAGACAGATAGGTTTAGTGAGGAGATGGCGGAGCTTGGGAGCAGAACGGTCTAACACACAGACAGACAGATAGGTTTAGTGAGGAGATGGCGGAGTCTTGGGAGCAGAACGGTCTAACACACAGACAGACAGATAGGTTTAGTGAGGAGATGGCGGAGTCTTGGGAGCAGAACGGTCTAACACACAGACAGACAGATAGGTTTAGTGAGGAGATGGCGGAGTCTGGGAGCAGAACGGTCTAACACACAGACAGACAGATAGGTTTAGTGAGGAGATGGCGGAGTCTTGGGAGCAGAACGGTCTAACACACAGACAGACAGATAGCTTTAGTGAGGAGATGGCGGAGTCTTGGGAGCAGAACGGTCTAAACACACAGACAGATAGGTTTAGTGAGGAGATGGCGGAGTCTTGGGAGCAGAACGGTCTAACACACGACAGACAGATAGGTTTAGTGAGGAGATGGCGGAGTCTTGGGAGCAGAACGGTCTAACACACAGACAGACAGATAGGTTTAGTGAGGAGATGGCGGAGTCTTGGGAGCAGAACGGTCTAACACACAGACAGACAGATAGGTTTAGTGAGGAGATGGCGGAGTCTTGGGAGCAGAACGGTCTAACACACAGACAGACAGATAGGTTTAGTGAGGAGATGGCGGAGTCTTGGGAGCAAGAACGGTCTAACACACAGACAGACAGATAGGTTTAGTGAGGAGATGGCGCGAGTCTTGGGAGCAGAACGGTCTAACACACAGACAGACAGATAGGTTTAGTGAGGAGATGGCGGAGTCTTGGGAGCAGAACGGTCTAACACACAGACAGACAGATAGCTTTAGTGAGGAGATGGAGGAGTCTTGGGAGCAGAACGGTCTAACACACAGACAGACAGATAGGTTTAGTGAGGAGATGGTGGAGTCTTGGGAGCAGAACGGTCTAACACACAGACAGACAGATAGGTTTAGTGAGGAGATGGAGGAGTCTTGGGAGCAGAACGGTCTAACACACAGACAGACAGATAGGTTTAGTGAGGAGATGGAGGAGTCTTGGGAGCAGAACGGTCTAACACACAGACAGACAGATAGGTTTAGTGAGGAGATGGCGGAGTCTTGGGAGCAGAACGGTCTAACACACAGACAGACAGATAGGTTTAGTGAGGAGATGGAGGAGTCTTGGGAGCAGAACGGTCTAACACACAGGCAGACAGATAGTTTAGTGAGGAGATGGAGTCTTGGGAGCAGAACGGTCTAACACACAGACAGACAGATAGCTTTAGTGAGGAGATGGCGGAGTCTTGGGAGCAGAACGGTCTAACACACAGACAGACAGATAGCTTTAGTGAGGAGATGGCGGAGTCTTGGGAGCAGAACGGTCTAACACACAGACAGACAATAGGTTTAGTGAGGAGATGGAGGAGTCTTGGGAGCAGAACGGTCTAACAACAACAGACAGACAGATAGCTTTAGTGAGGAGATGGAGGAGTCTTGGGAGCAGAACGGTCTAACACACAGACAGACAGATAGGTTTAGTGAGGAGATGGCGGAGTCTTGGGAGCAGAACGGTCTAACACACAGACAGACAATAGGTTTAGTGAGGAGATGGAGGAGTCTTGGGAGCAGAACGGTCCTAACACACAGACAGACCAGATAGCTTTGGTGAGGAGATGGAGGAGTCTTGGGAGCAGAACGGTCTAACACACAGACAGCCTACGATTTATAAAATTGTTAAGTCTACTGTGATCAGAGAATGCCTAGTATCAGTAGGTACTGAAGTTTTGTGTACAGTAGAACCTCGGTTATCCGAACTTCGCTTAACCGAAACTCCGGTTAACCGAAATCGCCTGTCAGACGCTGCCATTCCCAGAACTGCCCGCCGCGAGACACCTCTGAGCATCTCGCCGTCAGTTTGCTGTCAAAAGTTGACGTTTGCGGATTGTATCTGTAAATATCGTACAGTTTGTTGTGCCGTACATTTGTAGTGTTGTATTGTATCTGTAAATATCGTACAGTTTGTTGTGCCGTAAATTTGTAGTGTTGTATTGTATCTGTAAATATCGTACAGTTTGTTGTGCCGTACATTTGTAGTGTTGTATTGTATCTGTAAATATCGTACAGTTGTTGTGCCGTACATTTGTAGTGTTGTATTGTATCTGTAAATATCGTACAGTTGTTGTGCCGTACATTTGAGTGTTGTATTGTATCTGTAAATATCGTACAGTTGTTGTTGGCCGTACATTTGTAGTGTTTGTATTGTATCTGTAAATATCGTACAGTTTGTTGTGCCGTACATTTGTAGTGTTGTAACCGAATCGCTGTAAATCGCTTGCCATTGTTCCGCCAGAACACCTCTCTGCTAGTGCGTCAGTTGACGTTCATTGTATCTGTAAATATCGTACAGTTTGTTGTGCCGTACATTGTAGTGTTGTATTGTATCTGTAAATATCGTACAGTTTGTTGTGCCGTAAATTTGTAGTGTTGTATTGTATCTGTAAATATCGTACAGTTTTGTTGTGCCGTACATTTGTAGTGTTGTATTGTACTGTAAATATCGTACAGTTTGTTGTGCCGTAAATTTGTAGTGTTGTATTGTATCTGTAAATATCGTACAGTTTGTTGTGCCGTACATTTGTAGTGTTGTATTGTATCTGTAAATATCGTACAGTTTGTTTGCGTACATTAGTTTGTATTGTACTGAATACGTACATTGTTGTGCCGTAATGTAGTTGTATTGTATCTGTAAATATCGTACAGTTTGTGTGCAATTGTCAGTGTTGATTTCTGTAAATATCGTACACTTTGTTTTGCAGTAAATTTTATTAACATAAGACGTCTTTGTGAGTAAATGTTATTTTTATTGCACCTTATCACGTCAAGCCGAATTTCTGAATTATAAGAAATTTTGCTTATCCGAAATCGGGTCCGCCCCCTTTATTTCGGATAATCGAGTTTCTACTATATAGGTATTAAAACATACGCAAGTATATCTTTGTCTGTTGCTTTGTATGACGTCACCATTACAGGAAGAACATAGCTGAAGGGTGTTCGAGAACAGGGCGCTGAGAAATGTAATTGGAATTTGTCTTAAAAGGGTTTATTGTACTGAAACGTAAAGGTTCGAAAAAAATTACACCTGCAGCGGACACTTAATCTACTGTCTGCATTTTTATAAGGCAAATCAGATCATGCTTCTACTCGCATTATCACGTCCTTCTGCCAATGACAGAAGATCTGTGCACAGATTACAGTCCACAAAATATAGAAAGCGATGTGCTGAGATCCCAAATGTAGCAGCGAGGTTAGTTAGTATGTTACACGCTGGGAGTCAAACTATAAACTTTCAAACAATTAACAGATTTTGATGATAATTTTACACATGATCGGTGCAGACGCATATAGCAACAGACTGTAAACTTAAAGGCCTATTGTACCGCATATATCTTGCTGCCTGTCTTCGTTACACTAACTGTTTGACCTTCTGGAAATGAAGACACTTACAAGTGTGAAGAACATTTTACATCTCACAGGGGCGTTTCGATCGGCGGTTTGTCTGCCAATGTCTAACATATCACAGAAACAAATCGTCGGTTCCGTTTATTTCACGGGCAGAAAAACAACGAAACTGTGAAAAAAAATCCGTTATAATCAAAAAAAGCTGGAAAACTACATATTTTTTCCGAAATGACGCACTATTATGAATGTCACAATTTGCAGTAAGTTTGAGCAAACAAACTTCTTTAATACAATTGAAATTGGGGCAACAGATTCAATAAAGACGTTCAACCCAAACATTTGTTTTTGAAAATAAACAAAAATTGGAATTTTACAATGACGAATAATTTTATTTGAACTAATAAAAAGTTTCATCATTCAACACTGACTGCAGGGCGAGGGATGTAAGGCGGTCGGTGTATGACGATCCTTCGGCGTTCCGAACAGGCCTGATGGCCGGAAACTTGGTATCTGCAGCTTATATGCGATCGCAATTAACTGGCTGAAGCTGGGCTGAGCAAACAGCCACCAAACACATCACGGGGGTGGCAGGAGCTTAACAGGCAGCCACTGTGCTAGCCTGCGTGTATCAGTGTGCTCCCACCATAAACCGACACACCACTACCGTCTTGTAACAAACACTACGTCACTATTCCCTTACGCAAAGTCTAACAAACACTACGTCACTATTCCCTTACGCAAAGTCTAACAAACACTACGTCACTATTCCCTTACGCAAAGTCTAACAAACACTACGTCACTATTTCCTTACGCAAAGTCTAACAAACACTACGTCACTATTTCCTTACGCAAAGTCTAACAAACACTACGTCACTATTTCCTTACGCAAAGTCTAACAAACACTACGTCACTATTCCCTTACGCAAAGTCTAACAAACACTACGTCACTATTCCCTTACGCAAAGTCTAACAAACACTACGTCACTATTTCCTTACGCAAAGTCTAACAAACACTACGTCACTATTCCCTTACGCAAAGTCTAACAAACACTACGTCACTATTCCCTTACGCAAAGTCTAACAAACACTACGTCACTATTTCCTTACGCAAAGTCTAACAAACACTACGTCACTATTTCCTTACGCAAAGTCTAACAAACACTACGTCACTATTTCCTTACGCAAAGTCTAACAAACACTACGTCACTATTCCCTTACGCAAAGTCTAACAAACACTACGTCACTATTCCCTTACGCAAAGTCTAACAAACACTACGTCACTATTCCCTTACGCAAAGTCTAACAAACACTACGTCACTATTTCCTTACGCAAAGTCTAACAAACACTACGTCACTATTTCCTTACGCAAAGTCTAACAAACACTACGTCACTATTTCCTTACGCAAAGTCTAACAAACACTACGTCACTATTCCCTTACGCAAAGTCTAACAAACACTACGTCACTATTCCCTTACGCAAAGTCTAACAAACACTACGTCACTATTCCCTTACGCAAAGTCTAACAAACACTACGTCACTATTCCCTTACGCAAAGTCTAACAAACACTACGTCACTATTCCCTTACGCAAAGTCTAACAAACACTACGTCACTATTCCCTTACGCAAAGTCTAACAAACACTACGCACCAACTGCATAATCGTATAAGCAATTTTTCTGCCACTCCAAGAGGTTAATTACTTCATAACATTAATTACTTATCTTTTTTTCCTATGGCCCAACAGCCCTGATGGGGCCTAGGCCTCCTCGTTGTTCGAGGTTTCGTGATCACACACATTAGACACACCGCTCTCGGTAGAACTTCTCTGGACGAGTGATCAGTCCGTCGCAGAGACCTCTACCTGACAACACACAACACTCACAACAGACAGACATCCATGCCCCCGGCAGGATTCGAACCCGCAATCCCAGTAAGCGAGCGGCCGTAAACCCACGCCTTAGACCGCGCGGCCACTGGGATCGGCTGTCATTACTTACCTACAATAGGGAATAAAAAGTACTGGAATGGAAGCAAAAAGAGAGACGAGGGCGAAATGCAAGCTTATTATAAATAATCATACACAGACGAAACATAAATATACACCAAAACAGGGTGAATAATTTAAAATAATGTAATCATAAATATACACCAAAATAGGGTGAATAATTTAAAATAATATAAACATAAATATACACCAAAATAGGGTGAATAATTTAAAATAATGTAATCATAAATATATACCAAAAGATGGCGAATAATTTAAAATAATGTAATAAAAAATATACACCAAAACAGGGTGAATAATTTAAAATAATGTAATCATAAATATACACCAAAACAGGGTGCAATAATTTAAAATAATGTAATCATAAATATACACCAAAACAGGGTGAATAATTTAAAATAATGTAATCATAAATATACACCAAAACAGGGTGAATAATTTAAAATAATATAATCATAAATATACACCAAAACAGGGTGAATAATTTAAAATAATGTAATCATAAATATACACCAAAATAGGGTGAATAATTTAAAATAATATAAACATAAATATACACCAAAATAGGGTGAATAATTTAAAATAATATAATCATAAATATACACCAAAAGACGGTGAATAATTTAAAATAATTAATCATAAATATACACCAAATAGGTGAATAATTTAAAATAATCATAAATATACACCAAAATAGGGTGAATAATTTAAAATAATGTAATCATAAATATACACCAAAAACGGTGAATAATTTAAAATAATATAATCATAAATATACACCAAAATAGGGTGAATAATTTAAAATAATCATAAATATACACCAAAACAGGGTGAATAATTTAAAATAATATAATCATAAATATACACCAAAACAGGGTAAATAATTTAAAATATTATAATCATAAATATACACTAAAACAGGGTGAATAAATTAAAGTAATATAAACTATCAGCCAAAGGAGGTTAACCAAGAGCGAACTGCCGCCGTTCTTCACGACGTTTCGGTTCGCCTTGTCTAACATTCAGGCCGTAATCAGAGGCTACTTGTTACAGACTTCCTGCAATCGAGTTTATTTTGACTTAACTCTGATTTGGTTTAAAACATGTTCCTTTCTTCGGTGAGTTTTTGAATTTCATTTCGTTACTGTTTTAATAGACAGACGTTTGTATGCATGCTTCGTAAAGAGCGTTAACAGCTGAAAGCTTATGCCTGGAACATCTCACCTAAAAATTTTTTAAATTTACAATATTGTAATTTTGTGATTGTTGGCCTTGTGCATTTTGGAATTTTGATATTTTAATTAATTTAATCATTTTAATGAGGGCGACAAAATACCTACATAGGCGTGCTGGCCTTGTATCCCTTTGTTTGGACAGCTCCCTTATGACGGCATCTCGGCGCCGAAACACGTAGGAGCTTCATACTTCTGACTATATTTTATTATTTGCATAAATTGGTTAATGTATTAATGTTTCGTTAAATATTCAAGCTATGAATGACAAGATTTTTAAGAATCAGCCTAATACACGTTACCGGCAATGTACGACACTGCAATGCCGACCGAATCATTGGTACATTTTTACCTCTTCATAAAGGCGACTGCTATCTGGCGTAATTATAATCAACCAGTCAATAACTAACTCACGCGCTCACAAACCACAAACCAACCGCATTATAAAGGCAGTATAAAACTCTCACTAGCTGCAAATAACTACGACCCCAATTCTGTTAGCAGTACAGGGCATACACAAAAGAATGGTGCGGTATCAAAAGTGAATAAAAAATGTATTTCTCACCTTACACGGGCACAACATACACCGTCAGCGGCGGCAACTGTCCAAGTTTCTCATTTGGTAATTACAATCCTTCAATGTGTGCACCCTGGGTCACACGACACACATCCACACGGTAATCAAACTCATCCCAGACCCGGTGTAGCATGTCCGCTGTAATGGCCTGCAGTGCATGCGTTATCCGATCACGAATTTCATGGATGAGAAGCATGAGAAGCGAACTGCTGGTAGCGCATGAGAAACTTGGACAGTTGCCGCCGCTGACGGTGTACACAGTATGTTGTGCCCGTGTAATGTGAGACATAAATTTTTTATTCACTTTTGAAACCGCACCATTCTTTTGTGTATGCCCTGTATTTGCGGTACACGAGGTAAGTTTGACACAACTTAACGTGTTATGGAGAAGTGAGTGAAAATTATACTAAGAATTCTGTCTTGCATTTATTACAAGTCCGTCAACATTTGACACTTACAAGTCAACATTTGACACTTATAAGTCAACATTTGACACTTATAAGTCAACATTTGACACTTACAAGTCAACATTTGACACTTACAAGTCAACATTTGACACTTACAAGTCAACATTTGACACTTACAAGTCAACATTTGACACTTACAAGTCAACATTTGACACTTACAAGTCAACATTTGACACTTACACGTCAACATTTGACACTTAAAAGTCAACATTTGACACTTACACGTCAACATTTGACACTTACATGTCAACACGGTATCTACTTCAGCTTGGACGTTTCATCCGCTGGTGGTTTCACACACACACAACAGTAGGCCACGTAACTGCATGCTGCAGGGTCTTTCTTAAGCTGCTAAAAGTTGCTCAGCTAGTCACAAATTTCCACGGATTTTACGCGTTTCATCACAGTGTCCACAAAAGCCCGCCACTTGCCCCTATCCCGAGACAAATCAAACCAGACAAGGCCGTCCCAGCTTACTTATTTACGTTATCTTAGTATGACCTTCGTACCTATGCCTAGATGTTCCTGTTGGCCCATCTCCTTCATGATTCCCCACCAAAACTCTGCACGCATTTCTTCACTTCTCCATATGTGTCAGATGCACCGTCCATATATCATTCGATCAACCTAGTAATATTATGTGAGCATAAAATATAAACTTCGTCATTATGTAATTCTATTCTGTCCCCCTGCTACTCTGCCCCCTTTAGACCCAAGTACCTCACTCAGCCCCACCTTCCAAGCATTAAACAACACTTGCACAGACACTGCTTTGTTCAAGAATGCTTGAAATCAGAAACAGTTTGTATTGTTCTTGCTCACATCTTGCTCTGAGCAAATCGGTTTTGCTTCTTTTAGGCATTCCTGAGTTCGTAAGTTTTTCCCTTTTCTTTTTAAGAATTTATCCTGAAAAAAAAAAGATCTACATCTTTTCATCTTAGTTTTCCTTTCCTTTATTCCAGAAATGCGACGGCATACTTGCTGGATATTTGAAGGGGAAAGAATAAAGAGTTAGAATGAAAGAGTTTGGAACCTAGTTTTGTTCCTCTTCTTCTTCCCTCCACCCCCCCCCCCCCCCCGACCGTGCGTGACACTGAGTCCTCCCACTATCCGACTTTCTTCTCAAAGTCACTCAGAGACGCCAGTGGCGACGGTCAAAACGTCTTAGTAATATAACGGCAGTTGTCCACTTAATACGCGGACTGGAAACTCGCCCTTATACAATTGATCCATAAGGCTGAGGATGGTAACTTTTCTGAAACGTACAGCAGCCCCTGTAGCACTGGACATGTGAGGGTGGATGAGAGATGATATCTGCTGGGACCTAGTAAAGGGTCAAGCGGGATGAAGTTAGAAGGGGGTGACGGGGAGGTTTGTACACGTAGTGCCTGCCACTGACTACCGGACACTTGCTGTAAGGAGACGGAGCAGCAAGAACAAATTTTCAAGAAATATAAGAGCAGGAGAACTAGAAGAAGGCGAATGGTAGCAAAAAAAAAGTCCTTCCTTCCAGTCTATTGAAGAAGTTACATTGGATAAAATGGTTAGTGGCAGCTATGGCTGCCTGGACAGTCGTAAGCGGGTGGGGCAGATACGGAGAGTTCAGTAAGAGACTGGGGTGATATATGTGAAGGGATGAGCCATATTTCTGCTTTAAATTTGGGGTTGGGAATCTTTTTTGAAAGGAGTAGATCGAAAGGTCTTACTACAGATAGCGGACGGCTCCAGGAACCCCTAGAGGAAGATACGGCCGAGTGGTGACCGGAAGTGAAGTACTGACACTTGCGTAAGGAACGGATTTCCGGCCGTTCATTATCTCAAGTAAATTAAAGCACTTCATTTGTTTACACATGACATTTAGAAGACTTCAGAATACAATTTAAATTAATATCAGAAACGTACATACGCACATACGCACCTCGATAACACTGAATACAAAGTCTATTGCTAACCCTTCAACGAAACTGAGGTTTAAATTCTACATAATGGCCAGGATGGAGAGGTTCTGAATTTATTATACAGTTACATGCATTCACAGGGCATGTAGCACGTATGGGTGAGGGGAGAGGTGCATACAGGAGTTTGGTGGGGAGACCTGAGGGAAGGAGACCACTTGGAAGACCCAGGCGTAGATGGGAGGATATATTAAAATGGATCTTCAAGAAGTGGGATTGGGGCATGAACTGGATTGATGTGGCTCAGGATAGGGACAGGTGGCGGGTTGTTGTGAGTGCGGTAATGAACCTTCGGGTTCCATAAAACGCGGGGAATTTCTTGACTAGCTGAGGACCTGTTAGCTTCTCAAGAAGGACTGTGCTATATGGAGTTAGTTGGTTAGTTAGTTAGTTAGTTAGTTCTTACGAACAACGACATCCAGTACGCTACTGACTGCCTGTACAAGTACTGTCACAATTTACGCACCATCACACGTGCTGTCAGATCACGTATCTTTACGTACTGAACGCAACGATCGACAGATGAAACTCAAAACTTTGTTCCAAACATGGGCGCCAACTTCCCCAAAATTTCACGGGGTGATCATATCTTCGTTACAAATTGTCCCGCAAAACCTTTTAAACGCCAAACGTCCTTCCTAGCAATCTGTCAAAACAAATACTGCTGACCTTGAACTGAAGATCCATCCTTGCGTTCACAAACCTCCACATTAATGGACTGTATACTATGCAACTTGATCACGATCTACACATTTCTGTACGATCTACATTCGTACATTTCACTTCGTACGATCTACACATTTCGTACGATCTACAATTCTGTACGATCTACATTTCTGTACGATCTACATTCTGTCGATCTACACATTTCTGTACGATCATATATTCTCATTGGCCAGGTAAAGGTAAAGCTAAAGCAATCCCATTACAGACCTGGACAGGCCCTTAGGGTTCCAGGAGGTTGATGCTCCCAGATTTCTAGACAACCGGCACATGAAGGTAGTAACGTTGTCAGCCCTACGCACCGGCCGCCTTTACCCACAGGAAATATTTCTGGTACTCATTTCTGTTAGAGGCTGTGTCGACCCCAGGGCCATAGTGCGACCGGAAGGATGTCAATGAAAAATTCTAATGACACCATCGGGAATCGAACCCACTGCGCCACCGCGTGCCCCTCAAACTCCGGCCAACCTATCCCAAATTGTTGTCACACATTTTATAACTGATTTGAGCCCAAACAAGACGCAAGTTCATAATTACTGCTCGCACGCTATATTTCTGTTGTCCTCAGCTCTTAACCAAACAAAGGGATTTTGGTCTCTTGAGTGTGTTTCCTAGTTTGGCCGTAACGCTCGAGTGGCGCCACTCTAGTCTAGCTGTAGGATGTACGTTCATATCGATGAATGGCACAGAAGGGCAAACTCAATAGGAAATTATTGGAGTCTGAAGGTCTTTGTCTGACTTGTGGTTCTGCGAGCTGTTTTATTTGTTACTCGGTTTCCTGTTTCTCTCAGGCACTTGTCTCCCTGTTTTGTCTCTAGTTTGTGACCCTTGTATCTCTCTCACGACGACGGAAGTACCGAGATTGGCTGACCGTCCTCTTCATTCGTCAACATGACTACTGACTTGCCAGTACAGGCGGTGGTTGGCCCTCAAACTCAGTCAACTACAATTGACAGCAAGTAGAAACTGTATGCCTGTAGCAAGAAGAGAGCACCACGAAATAAAGAAATTACTTCCAATTGCCTACTCTTCATGTATAAAGTTGCAAGAAATTTCATGTATTTACTCATTCGCTAACTTATCACTCGATATATCGATCAGTTTAACGTCCACTCACAACCGATATTTATTGCTACCCTTACAACTCAAACCAGTAATAACAAAGTTACACCAACCCTTATTGGGGGCATTTCCTGTACACAACGTCATCCCAGAATTAGAGGCATTTCCTGTACACAACGTCATCCCAGAATTAGAGGCATTTCCTGTACACAACGTCATCCCAGAATTAAGGCATTTCCTGTACACAACGTCATCCCAGAATTAGAGGCATTTCCTGTACACAACGTCATCCCAGAATTAAGGCATTTCCTGTACACAACGTCATCCCAGAATTAGAGGCATTTCCTGTACACAACGTCATCCCAGAATTAGAGGCATTTCCTGTACACAACGTCATCCCAGAATTAGAGGCATTTCCTGTACACAACGTCATCCCAGAATTAAGGCATTTCCTGTACACAACGTCATCCCAGAATTAGAGGCATTTCCTGTACACAACGTCATCCCAGAATTAGAGGCATTTCCTGTACACGTCATCCCAGAATTAGAGGCATTTCCTGTAAACAACGTCATCCCAGAATTAGAGGCATTTCCTGTACACAACGTCATCCCAGAATTAGAGGCATTTCCCTGTACACAACGTCATCCCAGAATTAGAGGCATTTCCTGTACACACAAGATAGGCATTCCGACACAACTTAGAATAAGGCATTTCCTGTACACAACGTCATCCCAGAATTAGAGGCATTTCCTGTACACAACGTCATCCCAGAATTAGAATAACATATCAAATGTGTACTCCATGAGCAGCACACACTTTATCCAAGGCGTTTTTTACTTACAAAAGTCATACAGGTTCACTGCTTGTTCACGAGTCCCGCCGTTTGTCTCTACCATAGGCCAGACACATCGATACCAAAACCCCGTCCTACTCTTCAACATCCATTTTAGTATTATCCTCTCTTCTACTCCTCAGCTTTGCAAGCAGTCACCTGCCTTTAGTTTCTCCAATGCCTTTCTTCTCTCCCATCCACCCTAACATTACCCGGTAAACATACTCACAGTAACTTTTCACCTAACATTACCGGGTAAACAGTACGTCACAGTAACGTAATGTGCATCCTAACATTACCCGGTAAACAGTACGTCACAGTAACGTAATGTGCATCCTAACATAGTACGTACCGCGTAAGCAGTACTATTCCACAGTATCACAGTAACGAATGTGCATCCTAACAATAAATACAAATCTGCCTCCGCCTCTAAGCACCGCGCCATAAAGGCGTAGAGAGACGGAAGACACGACGTTAAGCGCGGTCTTTATCTGAGCACATGACACAACTGAATGGTCAGCTTCAAGGTATAACAACTTTAACCCTGGGGGAAGAACCCTAATACCCATTGAATAGGGGTGCATATGGGGCCCACAGACTATATACCACATATTTGTGCACGCAGACCTGTATATCATACAATTACATCGATCAAATATTGAATACCTTACATCAGTGGTATTCAACCTGGGGTACGCGAAGACATCTTAGGGGGTACGTAAAATTAAAAAAATAAATATATTATTTCATGATAAACACTGAATAATCATGGCCATATTTACGGTTAGCCACAACAGACCGGACGTAAGGACATGCGATTTGGGAGCGCCATTTCTCTCTCTCTCTCTCTCTCTCTCCTTTATGCTATTCTTATCGGGCGGCTAGTTTCATTTTATTCCACACAGTGCATATAATTGTGCTTTGCTAAAATACCTTTGTTCCTTTATTAATTTTTATACAATAGACAATAATATATTTGTTATTTAGTAGCTTGACTCTCCTTTTTCTCATTTAAAACTTATTATTTAATACATTATTTTGGATGTAATTTATTTAACTTATTTTAGATGTAGATTATAGACTAGTGTATAACTTGAAATTGTGCACCAACAACTTTGGGGGTACAAAGTTGAAGATAAATTATATGTGGGGTACGCGAGACACAAAACGTTGAACACCGCTGCCTTACATCACAACAGCTAAGCAATCACACAGTGTCACACAGTACAAATCAAACACAGAGATTACCGGCAAGTCAGGTTCTGTACCGTCAGCAGGCAATCCAATTCGCTGCCCGTATAGAGAGCATTCTGATGCAACCAATTAAAACCGTGTAGACTTTCATTAGCAGCATCGAAACTTGGGCGTAAATTAGAAAACTGACTTAACAGCAGTTTTGAGCCCCTCATATGGTCGCAGCATGGACCACCAGTTGATCTCATTACGCTGCTGCGGGCGAGCGTGTTTAGCCTTGTGATGCGTGCGACAGGCAACGAGGGATGCCTAACCAGCGTCAGACCGACATGACGCCAGACGTCTGTTCGTCTGAAGCCAGCATTTGGGAAAACTGCATTACCGCTGGGTTCGGTGGCTAAAATCAGCTGCAAAGTTACGAATATAACAGTCACTATTTAATTCCAAATGACAAACCCGCGTGTATATTTTTCAATGGCTCGACAGCCCCCTTGGGGGCCTAGGCCTACCCATTTTTCGAGGCTTCACGATCACACACTTTTTAGACACACCACACTCGGTAGGATTACTCTGGATGAGTGATCAGCCCGTCGCAGAGACCTCTACCTGAAAACACACAACACTCACAAGAGACAGACATCCATGCCCTCGGGGGATTCGAACCCGCAATCCCAGCAAGCGAGCGGTGGTAGACCCACACCTTAGACCGCACGGCCACTGGGATCGGCCGCGTGTATTACAGACATCAACGTAACTGCTGAAGTAACTTTGGATCCCAAGTTTTAAAATACAGCTTTGTAAAGAATCGACTTACCTTGCACTGTAGACATACCGAGCCTCAAGACGATTTTTAAGTCGAAAAATTTGTAAGTACATACTATCCACTCACTCCACGAAGCAGAATCCCCCTTCAGAAGCTAACAGTACCTCAGCTATTCAAAAAATTAGCCGCATTTTATGGAATTCCATACTTATTACCGTTTCCAAAAATGCCCGCCAGTTGTCACTATCCTGAGCCAGACAAATCCAGTCTCCACATTCCAATTATAATTATTTAAAATTCAGTTAAATATTACCCTCCCTTCCCCCACCAATATCCTGTATCCACTCCTCACCTCCCCCAGACGTGCCCCACGTCACACCCATCCCACCCTGACTGTTAACCCAGACAATATTTACTGTGCACTCTATACCACGAAGGTCCTCAATATACAGCTGTCAGCTGTCTGCACGTTGCACATATGTGTGACTAATATAGAACATTGCGTAGTTGTGTCACGTGTGGCTTAGCTTCGTCTAACAATCAACAAAGAAAATGCTATCCAGCAACTAACCCACTAAAATTATTAACCTGAATGGCACTTAAATATCTAGTCCGTACCGCGCAGTAAACACACTCCATCTCAGTTATACAAACCAGTCAGTTAATGTTGTACAGTGAAATAATCGCTGTTTGTTCTGAGATCCACACAAAACACATAATACAGTCGTACCGAGTAAACACACTCGTCTCGTATACAAACTCTTATGTGTCGTGAATAATCCTGTTGTTCTGAGATCCACACAAAACAATAAATCATCCGTACGCGCAGTAACACTCGTTAGTTATACAAACCAGTCAGTTAATGTTGTACAGTGAAATAATCGCTGTTTGTTCTGAGATCCACACAAAACACATAAATACAGTCCGTACCGCGCAGTAAACCACTCGTCTCAGTTTACAACCGTCAGTTAATGTTGTACAGTGAAATAATCGCTGTTGTTCTGAGATCCACAATAAACCACTAAATACGTCCGTACCGCGCAGTAAACACACCCCGTCTCAGTTATACAAACAGTCAGTTAATGTTGTACAGTGAAATAATCGCTGTTTGTTCTGAGATCCACACAAACACATAAATACAGTCCGTACCGCGCAGTAAACACACTCCGTCTCAGTTATACAAACCAGTCAGTTAATGTTGTACAGTGAAATAATCGCTGTTTGTTCTGAGATCCACACAAAACACATAAATACAGTCCGTACCGCGCAGTAAACACACTCCGTCTCAGTTATACAAACCAGTCAGTTAATGTTGTACAGTGAAATAATCGCTGTTTGTTCTGAGATCCACACAAAACACATAAATACAGTCCGTACCGCGCAGTAAACACACTCCGTCTCAGTTATACAAACCAGTCAGTTAATGTTGTACAGTGAAATAATCGCTGTTTGTTCTGAGATCCACACAAAACACATAAATACAGTCCGTACCGCGCAGTAAACACACTCCGTCTCAGTTATACAAACCAGTCAGTTAATGTTGTACAGTGAAATAATCGCTGTTTGGTCTGAGATCCACACAAAACACATAAATACAGTCCGTACCGCGCAGTAAACACACTCCGTCTCAGTTATACAAACCAGTCAGTTAATGTTGTACAGTGAAATAATCGCTGTTTGTTCTAGATCCACACAAAACACATAATACAGTCCGTACGCGCAGTAAACACACTCCGTCTCAGTTATACAAACAGTCAGTTAATGTTGTACAGTGAAATAATCGCTGTTTGTTCTAGATCCACACAAAACACATAAATACAGTCCGTACCGCACAGTAAACACACTCCGTCTCAGTTTATACAAACCAGTCAGTTAATGTTGTACAGTGAAATAATCGCTGTTTGTTCTGAGATCCACACAAAACACATAAATACAGTCGTACCGCGCAGTAAACACTCCGTCTCAGTTATACAAACAGTCAGTTAATGCTGTCAGTGAAATAATCGCTGTTTGTTCTGAGATCCACACAAAACACACAAATACTGTCCGTAGACACAATGCGCAATGTCTGTATGTTGAACGTCGTGGCGGTATAAAGTAACCACTGGACTGAATGGATAAAGCAAATGTTGCCGAACATTACGCACGTAAAGACCCACGCTCACGCCGCAAGTCCTAACTACTGACATCTCAACACACAGCAATATGCGCCACCACAAACGATCAGTATCTGCCACAGAACATCTACATGGACACGATGGCAAAGCAAGAGCAGCTATAAGCAGCTTACGGTACTGCGCTAGTCACATCACAAACACCCACCACAAAGCACAGTAGAAAACTGACTGCTGTCTTATGCCACGTAACGCCGACTATATTCGTACAGGTGCCGACGTTTCGGAGACACCTTCCAATAATATTCTTTTAGTCTGCAGAAGACGTCAGCAGACTTCTTCGACAAAGTTGATATCTACCAAAGTATACGGTCTTAATTCCAGGCAGACGACGATCAACTCTACTGGAAAGCCTGTCGAACTAGTACAGTAACTTACAATAAATGAAAGGTGAAAGAAAGGATAAAGTATTCAAGTCAAATTAAAACATCACAAAATGATCTGCGAAGTTACATATCTGGACTGTAAAGTAAGTTACATATCTGGACTGTAAAGTAAGTTACATATCTGGACTGTAAAGTAAGTTACATATCTGGACTGTAAAGTAAGTTACATATCTGGACTGTAAAGTAAGTTACATATCTGGACTGTAAATTAAGTTACATATCTGGACTGTAAATTAAGTTACATATCTGGACTGTAAATTAAGTTACATATCTGGACAAGTTAACTATACTGGACTGTAATATTAATTACATAAATGAAGTGAAAAAAGTAAGTATTACAATTATCTGATCGCGAAGTTACATATCTGGACTGTAAAGTAAGTTACATATCTGGACTGTAAATTAAGTTACATATCTGGACTGTAAATTAAGTTACATATCTGGACTGTAAATTAAGTTACATATCTGGACTGTAAATAAGTTACATATCTGGACTGTAAATTAAGTTACATATCTGGACTGTAAATTAAGTTACATATCTGGACTGTAAATTAAGTTACATATCTGGACTGTAAATTAAGTTACATATCTGGACTGTAAATTAAGTTACATATCTGGACTGTAAATTAAGTTACATATCTGGACTGTAAATTAAGTTACATATCTGGACTGTAAATTAAGTTACATATCTGGACTGTAAATTAAGTTACATATCTGGACTGTAAATTAAAACGGTACCAGGCACTCTCTCCGATATATAAGAACAACACGCGACGACTGTTTTAACATTACAATAAATCTCACTCAGACAAATGTACACTGTTATGTTATTCAACACAATTTTTATTAAAAAAATGCCCCGACATGTTTCGAACCAATTTATGGTTGATCTTCAGGGGCTCACATTTCTCAAATTACATCAGCTATACGTTCATGGTACACATTAAGATACAGTTGAAATAAATATATGTGAGAGAAAGATGAGCCCCTGAAGATGAACCATAAATTGGTTCGAAACATGTCGTGAATTTTTTAATAAAAATTGTGTTGAATAACATAACAGTGTACATTTGTCGGAGTGAGATTTATATTATTGTAATCAAAATGAATGTACGGAGCAAGACTGTTGTAACAATTTCAAGTACGTAAAAGTTATGAAAATTTTAAGTCCTATCTTACATAAGACACTTCAGCCTCCAATAAAATGGCCAATCGGTTTTTGGGAAACAAAAGGTCGTGTACAACACAAACAAAAATTCGTGCACAACACACAAAACAAAAATTCGTGCACAAAACATAAACAAAAATTCGTGCATAACATATAAACAAAAATTCGTGTACAACACAAACAAAAAGTCGTGTACAACACATAAACAAAACGTCGTATACAACACAAACAAAAATTCGTGCACAACACATAAACAAAAATTCGTGCATAACATATAAACAAAAATTCGTGTACAACACAAACAAAAAGTCGTGTACAACACATAAACAAAAAGTCGTATACAACACAAACAAAAATTCGTGCACAACACATAAACAAAAATTCGTGCATAACATATAAACAAAAATTCGTGTACAACACAAACAAAAAGTCGTGTACAACACATAAACAAAAAGTCGTATACAACACAAACAAAAATTCGTGCACAACACAATAACAAAAATTCGTGCATAACATATATACAAAAATTCGTGTACAACACATAACAAAAAGTCGTGTACAACACATAAACAAAAAGTCGTATACAACACAAACAAAAATTCGTGCACAACACATAAACAAAAATTCGTGCATAACATACATACAAAAATTCGTGTACAACACATAAACAAAAAGTCGTGTACAACACATAAACAAAAAGTCGTATACAACACAAACAAAAATTCGTGCACAACACATAAACAAAAATTCGTGCATAACATATATACAAAAATTCGTGTACAACACATAAACAAAAAGTCGTGTACAACACATAAACAAAAAGTCGTATACAACACAAACAAAAATTCGTGCACAACACATAAACAAAAATTCGTGCATAACATATAAACAAAAATTCGTGTACAACACAAACAAAAAGTCGTGTACAACACATAAACAAAAAGTCGTATACAACACAAACAAAAATTCGTGCACAACACATAAACAAAAATTCGTGCACAATATAAAAAAAATTCGTGTACAACACATAAACCCAATTTCCAGTTTCAATGTTAAAGCAGACAGGAGGTACATAATTGTCACTGGGCTGTCAGATGTCATCACAACACGAACTAAAAACACGTGACATCCACCTGTATTTGTTACAACGCAATACACTAGTCCCTCTCGGTCATCCCGACTATATTTGGGGGGGGGGGGCGTAGTCCGGATTACCCGGTAATATGGGCCACGAAGGGGGAAACTTCTTGGTGTGGGTAACAAAAAAGAATCACATCTCAATGCTGAAGTAAAACTCCTCAAAGCAGAAATACTGTACCTAACAGTATAATGATGATAATGATGATAACGTACTGTAATTATAGTTTTAATGGAAAATACTGCGCCATATTTGGCCAAAATTGTCCGCACCACCCGGGGATTCAGATTACCGGCGTACGGATTACAGAGGAACCAATGTAGAACCATCCGAGAACCATCAACATAAAGGACGCAAAAGTAAAGACTTAACTGGCTCTTCTAACAGCAAATGCAAACTACGAAACATATCATTGTCCATTAACTAACTAACCAACCAACTAACTAACTAACTCCATGTAGCACAGTCCTTCTTGAGAAGCTAACAGGTCGTCAGATAGTCAAGAAATTCCCCGCGTTTTATGGAACCCGAAGGTTCATTACCGCTTTCACAACAGCCCGCCACCTGTCCCTATCCTGAGCCATATCAATCCAGTCCACGCCCCCCCATCCCACTTCTTGAAGATCCATTTTAATATTATCCTCCCATCTACGCCCGGGTCTTCCAAGTGGTCTCCTTCCTTCAGGTCTCCCCACCAAAATCCTGTATGCACCTGTCCCCTCACCCATACGTGCTACATGCCCCGCCTACCACATTCTTCTCGATTTGATCACCCGAATAATATTTGGTGATGAGTACAGATCATTAAGTTCCTCGTTATGTAGTCTTCTCCACTCCCCCGTTACCACGTCCCTCTTAGGCCCAAATATCCCCCTCAGCACCCTATTCTCGAACACCCTCAGCCTATGTTCCTCTCTCAGTGTGACAGACCAAGTTTCACACCCATTGTCCGTTTAGCAAGGCAAAGAGTAGCGTAGACCAGAGAACCGCAAAATAGGGCTGAACGAGATTCCACTGCTCAATTATGTTTAAATGCATTTAGATTTCTAATTTCGTGTGAGTTTTAACACACTTACGTCAGTCATAAACTCTGAGAAACACTGGACAAAATATTCTGCTAGTGACACCCCTGACTGGACATGGAATTAATGCAGCAGCATCCTCTACATGCAGGGTACCATCTCGGAGAGGAGAGGCAGATCTTGCTTGCGCCATGATGGATGTTCGTGGTCTTATAGTAAATGTCCGCGTCACACTGCATTAGCTGACCTTTCACGTGACACGTAAGTCCCACAAAAGGGCTGTAAGAACTGCTAGACTAACACACCAACACAACAAACAATCAACGAATACGACCACACTGAAGGGTAATAGTTTAGCAAGTACCCAGGCAAAGACGTATTCATAGAATTAGCGTTCGACGACACTAGTTTCTGTCCACAGCTGAATAGGGTAATAAGTAACCCACCGCAGCTTCGAGGGTTCAGAGATCTTGAAATCTTAGACAAATTGCATAAAAAAGCAAATGGAAAGATATGTGTTTCATTTCAAATTAGTCTAACATTTAAACAGATTTCGAACAAAGGTATTTACAACAACAATTCGAGACACTGAATTCCCCACAACGGTCAAATATAAACCGCAGTTCGCACGGTTCGCAAATTTAAACATCACTAATTAAATTCATACAAAACTCACAATGCAAGTATAAATCCATTTAATTTTGATCTAAGACTTAGATAGTTGTCTAAATAGTGGCATTTAAATACATAAACCGAATAGTTTCACTGCACGACACATGCGCTTAGCTATTACTGTAAGACATATCAATGCAAATTACACACTTAAAGTCATATGCATGTCACCTCAACACATTTCACAACTGCTATCAGCATAAGATTTCACTCCAGTAACACTAATGAATTCGTCCGTGATATCACGTAACAGGCGTTATATCACGTAACAGACGTTATATCACGTAACAGGCGTTATATCACGTAACAGGCGTTATATCACGTAACAGGCGTTATATCACGTAACAGGCGTTATATCACGTAACAGGCGTTATATCACGTAACAGGCGTTATATCACGTAACAGCGTTATATCACGTAACAGGCGTTATATCACGTAACAGGCGTTATATCACGTAACAGGCGTTATATCACGTAACAGGCGTTATATCACGTAACAGGCGTTATATCACGTAACAGGCGTTATATCACGTAACAGGCGTTATATCACGTAACAGCGTTATATCACGTAACAGCGTTATATCACGTAACAGACGTTATATCACGTAACAGGCGTTATATCACGTAACAGGCGTTATATCACGTAACAGGCGTTATATCACGTAACAAAGCATATCACGTAACAGCGTTACATCAGATGAATTCTACTGTATATGTATAGACTACTACTTCCCCCCCCCCAGTGGCTCGACAGCCCCTTGGGGGCCTAGGCCGCCTCATTTTTCGAGGCTTCACGATCACACACTTCAGACACACCACACTCGGTAGGACTCCTCTGGACGAGTGATCAGCCCATCGCACAGACCTCTACCTAACAACACACAACACTCACAACAGACAGACATCCATGCCCTTGGCGGGATTCGAACCCGCAATCCTAGTAAGCATTTCATTACCTTACGTAGCAATATTAGTTTCTCATACCATCCCCTATCCTTCTATGTCTATCAGTCGTTCAGTAACTTCACAACATACCGTCTGTATTTAGACATATTACACCTGACGCTACGTTTGTGTTTTCTACGGTTAGTAATCTTCCTCCGGCTTTTCCTATAAGCAGGGTAAGTATTTTAAGTGGCAAATAGAAGTTTGTCACTTCTCTTGTCCATCGCTCGTGTGAGCGGTAGGATCAGGTGGATACGTAATATGACAAAGTGCCGACAGGAAGCGGCAACCGATAACTGCCAGAGAAAATAATCACCCTGTATTATAATTTGCAATCCGAATAGGTACGTTCGTCGTATCTGAGGACCATTCTATCCAGCTGTTTTGGGTTTAGTGTTCAACAGTCACACCCTTGAACGCACGCACGCACACACGCATATATAAATATATATATATTTAAGTTACTAAAGATACATTTCTCACTGACATGTCATTACGGCACAGAAGGTAGGCACGTGATAGCTGTATAGCTCTACTGACATACAATGTCGTCGATAGAACTGAGTGGATCGAGAACACCACGCCCCGGCCGCTTTACCCCCGAGAAAAGAGACCCGGTACCCATGTACAGGGGCATGGGTGGGCCTCGGGGTCGGTCTGAACGGATACGAAAGATCTCCCCCCCACTGGGGTCGAACCCCGAACATAGACCTATATAGATTCTTCAAACTTAACAAACAAAGAGTATAAAAATCTAACACGATCCATATTTCGTGCGACAGACTGTACATATACTATTTAATGCAGCAAAGTGCACAGTCAATACAGCACACCAGCACACCCACACCAGCACACAGCACGACATAAGTACCAACCGACAATACCGACGTAATTCCCTTCGAATGGAGATGGTAATAATAGATATAGACGTTTGTTGGCAATGAACTGCTAATAAATACAAAACATTTGTAATTTATTTGCATATTCAACATTTTTAGCAATTTTAATTGAAAATATTGTATTGTAACTCTACCTGTGCACACCTTCCACAGACATTGCTGTGCTTGTACGCTTTCGTTTATAACCTCCTGATGATGGCCTTGTACAGACCGAAACATGTAGCAGGGACATCACAATTGGCAAATGATTATTTACTACTGATTGTGCAATTTTTTGGATTAAATAATATGTATTATAAAAATCATCGAATTGTACCAACAATGAATAATATGTAAATTCAAGTCGCAAAAAATTAATTTGTAAAATGTGTGCAGCCTGATCCACCTTTACTCATCCAAACTGCAAAATGCCAGATTAGCAACTGACAGCTCTCTGGACATACACGGACAGTCACTACACCGACCAATGCTCCAGATATTACCTTGTATGGGTGTGACACTTGGTCTCTCACACTGAAGGCAGAACATAGGCTGAGGGTGTTCGAGAATAGGGTGCTGAGGGGGATATTTGGGACTAAGAGGGACGGGGTAACAGGGGAGTGGAGAAGACTACATAACGAGGAACTTAATGATCCGTAGGCCTACTCATCACCAAATATTATTCGGGTGATCAAATCAAGAAGAAAGACGTGGGCGGGGCATGTAGCACGCATAGGGGAGGGTACAGCTAGACTTCTACCTCCTTTCTGTGCCTGTTCCGCATTTAGCGGGACAGCCTTTACATTTAATTTCACCTTTACTAACCCATTAAAGCTCAGTGGTTACTATATGTACCACCACGTTTAACATTCAACAATTCTACGTTCTGCCAACACAGTGCATTTATGTGTTTTGTGTGGAGCTCAGAACAAACAGCGATTATTTCACTGTACAACATTAACTGACTGGTTTGTATAACTGAGACGGAGTGTGTTTACTGCGCGGTACGGACTGTATTTATGGTGTTTTGTGGATCTCAGAACAAACAGCGATTATTTCACTGTACAGCATTAACTGACTGGTTTGTATAACTGAGACGGAGTGTGTTTACTGCGCGGTACGGACTGTATTTATGTGTTTTGTGTGGATCTCAGAACAAACAGCGATTATTTCACTGTACAACATTAACTGACTGGTTTGTATAACTGAGACGGAGTGTGTTTACTGCGCGGTACGGACTGTATTTATGTGTTTTGTGTGGATCTCAGAACAAACAGCGATTATTTCACTGTACAACATTAACTGACTGGTTTGTATAACTGAGACGGAGTGTGTTTACTGCGCGGTACGGACTGTATTTATGTGTTTTGTGTGGATCTCAGAACAAACAGCGATTATTTCACTGTACAGCATTAACTGACTGGTTTGTATAACTGAGACGGAGTGTGTTTACTGCGCGGTACGGACTGTATTTATGTGTTTTGTGTGGATCTCAGAACAAACAGCGATTATTTCACTGTACAGCATTAACTGACTGGTTTGTATAACTGAGACGGAGTGTGTTTACTGCGCGGTACGGACTGTATTTATGTGTTTTGTGTGGATCTCAGAACAAACAGCGATTATTTCACTGTACAACATTAACTGACTGGTTTGTATAACTGAGACGGAGTGTGTTTACTGCGCGGTACGGACTGTATTTATGTGTTTTGTGTGGATCTCAGAACAAACAGCGATTATTTCACTGTACAACATTAAATGACTGGTTTGTATAACTGAGACGGAGTGTGTTTACTGCGCGGTACGGACTGTATTTATGTGTTTTGTGTGGATCTCAGAACAAACAGCGATTATTTCACTGTACAACATTAACTGACTGGTTTGTATAACTGAGACGGAGTGTGTTTACTGCGCGGTACGGACTGAGTCTTTAAATAACATTCAGATTAATCTGAGTACTTAAACAGTTAAGCACAAAGAACTCCAAATATCTTACCGTCTCAGCTACAGACTGACACGCTCTCAAGTATCATCTCTCAGCAAGACCCCACTGCACCCTTCCCCCGTCCCCGTCTTTTTGACCACAAGATCAGTGAGTTCAGCAAATAAAGCGTTTTATTTCGTAACTCCTATCAAGAGCACTAAAAGACAGAAGAAATAAAATATATTGCCTGTTTTGGTGAAAGTGTTCCGCCCCTGTAACAGAGATAAGTGCCAGTGGCACAGTTACAGATTGCCGGCAATGAAGGGGAGGGGAGCGGTCAGCAATTACGTCAGACTGCAAACTTCGAGATTATCGAACTGTACGTCTCCACTGAGATGTCCTGTTTTGTTACAACTTTTACTTCGGCCAGAAATAAGTTTATTAGCTTCCCTAATTAACGTACAATCACCTAATTAACGTACAATCACCTAATTAACGTACAATCACCTAATTAACGTACAATCACCCTGCTCAGATGCCCAACAAAATAACCGTCGAAGTGTCCCACGTGATACATTCACGGTTTTACGAACGTCCGTTCGCGTCACTTTGTGACTGAATAAAACTTGGGGACCGACAAATAGTAACCATCTAAATTCCAGTTGTTAACTGTATGCACTGTTTAAAATTTACAAAATTCCGAATTTCACTCCACGCCCCTCCACCCACACACACACACACAGTTTACACTACATTTAATTCTAACAATAAACAGCGACTGTTTCTCTGTACAACATTAAACACTGATATTTCTACTAAAGCACACTGTGTTCTCTGTGAGGTACGAAATGAACGTTTATATAAAATGTAGATTAATGTTGGTCTTTAACAGACAACACTGCACATTGCTCAGTAACCTGTGTCAGACTGCGAAGTGATTCTAATGCCCAGTGGGTAGATACTGAACGCTTATATTTATCAAAAATGTCTACGAATGTTTAAGTTACAAAATATTAAATCAGATGACATAAAAGTCTATCAGTTCTCTGCGGAACTATCTTAGTCACTTTACTATCTTCAGTTATCTGTAGTACTATCTTACAACCACTTCGATATCTTGAATTATTTGCGGAACTATCTTACAACCACTTCGATATCTTGAATTATTTGCGGAACTATCTTACAACCACTTCGATATCTTGAATTATTTGCGGAAATATCTTACAACCACTTCGATATCTTGAATTATTTGCGGAACTATCTTACAACCACTTCGATATCTTGAATTATTTGCGGAACTATCTTACAACCACTTCGACATCTTGAATTATTTGCGGAACTATCTTACAACCACTTCGATATCTTGAATTATTTGCGGAACTATCTTACAACCACTTCGATATCTTGAATTATTTGCGGAACTATCTTACAACCACTTCGATATCTTGAATTATTTGCGGAAT
Source organism: Reticulitermes speratus (assembly GCA_021186555.1). Lineage (NCBI taxonomy): Eukaryota > Metazoa > Arthropoda > Insecta > Blattodea > Rhinotermitidae > Reticulitermes > Reticulitermes speratus. The sequence continues at coordinate 932,811 of JAJKFL010000002.1, forward strand.
TATCTTACTGCCACTTCGATATCTTGAATTATTTGCGGAACTATCTTACAACCACTTCGATATCTTGAATTATTTGCGGAACTATCTTACTGCCACTTCGATATCTTGAATTATTTGCGGAACTATCTTACAACCACTTCGATATCTTGAATTATTTGCGGAACTATCTTACAACCACTTCGATATCTTGAATTATTTGCGGAACTATCTTACAACCACTTCGATATCTTGAATTATTTGCGGAACTATCTTACAACCACTTCGATATCTTGAATTATTTGCGGAATTATTTTACTGCCACTTCGATATCTTCAATTATTTGCGGAACTATCTTACAACCACTTCGATATCTTGAATTATTTGCGGAACTATCTTACTGCCACTTCGATATCTTGAATTATTTGCGGAACTATCTTACAACCACTTCGATATCTTGAATTATTTGCGGAACTATCTTACAACCACTTCGATATCTTGAATTATTTGCGGAACTATCTTACAACCACTTCGATATCTTGAATTATTTGCGGAACTATCTTACAACCACTTCGATATCTTGAATTATTTGCGGAACTATCTTACAACCATTTCGATATCTTGAATTATTTGCGGAACTATCTTACAACCACTTCGATATCTTAAATTATTTGCGGAATTATCTTACTGCCACTTCGTTATCTCGAGTTCTCCGCGGAACTATCTTACAGTCACATTACTAATTGTGGTTCCTTCGTAAGCTACACTTCGAACCTTCATAGATCTACCTTTACATTTCTGTACCAGTCAGGGGCTGTCGTCAGTCAGTCATTCAGTCAGTCAGTCACAGTACACACAGACTGTCATGTCAGTGTTTTGGCTACGTCAGTGAACAAAGTGCTTCTGAGTCGTCATTACTTTTAAAGACAACCTGACATATTTATTGAAGTGGAAACCTGATTTTATACTTTGCATTAAAGCATTTATAATTCAGGAACTTTTAACACATTACGTTGTCCTAGAAGTAATAATGTTACAATGTATTATTAACATCCACACCTGACAATTATAATTACCAGCGTACCTCAATTACCAAATGAGTCGAAGTTTGAATCTCTAACCCTTTAACGATATATGCCACGTGGTTTGACGTTAAATAACTCAACTTTGGTCCAGAGGGCATTTATTATTTCTGAGTGACAGAACCTTTGACACGAATACAACGTAACTGCAGTTAGTACAGTCGGCACACCTACTGACATAAAAAGCTGCCTGCACTTTGACCCACACAGCCAACTTCGACTTCGTATTCCTGCTTGTGTACACAAAAGTTGCATTCGTCGTGCTTCTGCGGCAACTTCTCTGACAACGTAGTAGCGCATATAGCCTACACACTTCGCTAAGGGGTTGCTAGCCATCTAATGCTCTTCACTGATTGCAGCTACGTACAGCCTGCTGTAACACAGCGAATATCTGCGTTCTGTCCACACAGTGTATTTATGTGTTTTGTATGGCTCAGTATTAACTGAATGGTTTGTATAACTGAGACGGAGTGTTTACTGCGCGGTACGAACTGGGTCTTTAAAGCCCAGTGGTTACTATACGTACCACCAAGTTTAACATTCAACAATTCTACGTTCTGCCCACACAGTGTATTTATGTGTTTTGTGTGGATCTCAGAACAAACAGCGATTATTTCACTGTACAGCATTAACTGACTGGTTTGTGTAACTGAGACGGAGTGTGTTTACTGCGCGGTACGGACTGTATTTATGTGTTTTGTGTGGATCTCAGAACAAACAGCGATTATTTCACTGTACAACATTAACTGACTGGTTTGTATAACTGAGACGGAGTGTGTTTACTGCGCGGTACGGACTATATTTATGTGTTTTGTGTGGATCTCAGAACAAACAGCGATTATTTCACTGTACAACATTAACTGACTGGTTTGTATAACTGAGACGGAGTGTGTTTACTGCGCGGTACGGACTGTATTTATGTGTTTTGTGTGGATCTCAGAACAAACAGCGATTATTTCACTGTACAACATTAACTGACTGGTTTGTATAACTGAGACGGAGTGTGTTTACTGCGCGGTACGAACTGTATTTATGTGTTTTGTGTGGAACTCAGAACAAACAGCGATTATTTCACTGTACAGCATTAACTGACTGGTTTGTATAACTGAGACGGAGTGTGTTTACTGCGCGGTACGGACTGTATTTATGTGTTTTGTGTGGATCTCAGAACAAACAGCGATTATTTCACTGTACAACATTAACTGACTGGTTTGTATAACTGAGACGGAGTGTGTTTACTGCGCGGTACGGACTGTATTTATGTGTTTTGTGTGGATCTCAGAACAAACAGCGATTATTTCACTGTACAACATTAACTGACTGGTTTGTATAACTGAGACGGAGTGTGTTTACTGCGCGGTACGGACTGTATTTATGTGTTTTGTGTGCTACAAGCCGGAAGGTCGCGGATTCGATTCCTGATGGTGTCATTGGAATTTTTCATTGACACAATCGTTTCGGTCGCACTATGGCTCTGGGGTCGACTCAGCCTCTAACAGAAATGAGTACCAGGAATCTTTCCTGGGGGGTAAAGGCGGCCGGTGCGTACGGCTGACTACCTTACCACCTTCATGTGCCGATTTTCTATAAATCTGTGAGCCTCAACCTCCTGGAACCCTAAGGGCCTGTCTAGGCTTGTAATGGGATTGCTTTGCTTTTATCTCGTCTCCACAAAATTCAATTTAGTTACACAACTGAATAGACGGAACTTTTACGTATCCGCTTATTCAATACAGATCCTTGCAAACACTGAAGCCATTTGCTAATGTCAACACATTTCTTCCAACATTACTGCAAAAATTACAGATTTCGTTTTAAAATAGGCTAATTCAGTAAGCTATAAATAGAGAACTAAATATTGTGGGTTGGTACAAACAGTGGGTCATTATAGGGGTCTAATTTCTCTTTACTAACTTCATAATTTTGATTAACAGAAGAAAATTCGAATAAGATTAAACAATGAAAACACAAGTGATATTTAGTGCTGTGACTTACAGTAATTATGTGTTGTGAAAGTGAGAGACAAACAGTTGGGTGTATTGAAGATTGTGAACTGTCGTCGACCCCCCTGAGGATGGCACAAGGTGTGTCGAAACATATGTAGGGGCAAGACATCACTGGAAGAAAGTGTAGTGCATTTGTTGGATTGAAATAAAATTAATTGACATAGCGTAATTCTACGTTGCAGAGGAAGTCTGTCCTCACGTTATGCTTTGTGACGATTTACGAATTAAACATAAAACAAAAGAAGAAGAGTAAAGGAAAAGAATACAAATGAAAATCTGAAGCAAATAAACAGTCAATGCTTCTTTTCTAGCTAATCATTCGACGTGATTAACAAGCACAGCCACAAATCTGCTCAACTTCCTACGATGTTTGCCACTGCTCACCACCTCAAGAGACACGAAACAGTTTACAGCGAAATCGAAAGAAAAATAAATTTTTCCTCACCCTTCCTGAATCATAGGCCTGTTTGTGTATCTGGAATTTGAAACTAACTTTGCGTTCTGTAACAAAAGCTTACCAACCTTAGTGAAAACAACTCTAAGACGAGGGGACGATATCGTGATGACGGCCACTGCTACTGTCATGGCGCTGCTTCCTGACTGTCATTTATGAGCCCCTTTATATAACAAAGTCGCAACTTCACGTCCATACCTGAATAATTTGCCTCGTAAAACTTTAAGAAATTTACGTGCTAGGAACTGTCTTACAACAGTAACGAGTTGTCTATTTACAAAGCTGAGAAAAGTCGCGGATGCAGCTGACATACTTAATGCCATGGAAACGAAAATTAACCTGAATTACATTTAAAGACCCAGTCCGTACCGCGCAGTAAACACACTTCGTCTCAGTTATACAAACCAGTCAGTTAATGTTGTACAGTGAAATAATCGCTGTTTGTTCTGAGATCCACACAAAACACATAAATACAGTCCGTACCGCGCAGTAAACACACTCCGTCTCAGTTATACAAACCAGTCAGTTAATGTTGTACAGTGAAATAATCGCTGTTTGTTCTGAGATCCACACAAAACACATAAATACAGTCCGTACCGCGCAGTAAACACACTCCGTCTCAGTTATACAAACCAGTCAGTTAATGTTGTACAGTGAAATAATCGCTGTTTGTTCTCAGATCCACACAAAACACATAAATACAGTCCGTACCGCGCAGTAAACACACTCCGTCTCAGTTATACAAACCAGTCAGTTAATGTTGTACAGTGAAATAATCGCTGTTTGTTCTGAGATCCACACAAAACACATAAATACAGTTCGTACCGCGCAGTAAACACACTCCGTCTCAGTTATACAAACCAGTCAGTTAATGTTGTACAGTGAAATAATCGCTGTTTGTTCTCAGATCCACACAAAACACATAAATACAGTCCGTACCGCGCAGTAAACACACTCCGTCTCAGTTATACAAACCAGTCAGTTAATGTTGTACAGTGAAATAATCGCTGTTTGTTCTGAGATCCACACAAAACACATAAATACAGTCCGTACGCGCAGTAAACACACTCCGTCTCAGTATACAACCGTCAGTTAATGTTGTACAGTGAATATCGCTGTTTGTCTGAGATCCACACAAACACATAATATACTTGTGGGCAGACGTAAATTGTTGAATGTTAAACATGGTGGTACATATAGTAACCATTGGGCTTTAGAGGGTTAATATACAATGTACATAAATGCAGTCCGTACCGCGCAGTAAACACACTCCGTCTCAGTTATACAAACCAGTCAGTTAATGTTGTACAGTGAAATAATCGCTGTTTGTTCTGAGATCCACACAAAACACATAAATACACTGTGTGGGCAGAACGTAGAATTTGTTAATGTTAAACCTGGTGGTACATATAGTAACCACAAAGTGCTGAAGGAACAAACATCATACCTCAAGTACATACGTACTGAACCCTCCACCTGGTGAAGTCCCTCATATCCAGGTCAGCCTGGACAGACTTTTTTCTCTCTCTGTCTAGCTGTGGTCGGCGTCGCGGTGTTGTGCGTCGCCGCTGCGCCTCGGCACCACGCCCCTGCGCCTTACCCCGTTGAGTCCCCGCGCCCTGACTGGGTTTAGAACTCGGGGCCTGGCGCTATTGGATAGTCCGGGCGCCGCTTGTGCTGTCTGCCCGGAAGTTCCCGCCTTCTATTCGCCGCCAACACCAGCCACAGGGTGGCGCCTCCCACCGGACCGCCTCCTCTTGTCACATTCTCACAGGTAAAAAACATCAGCACGGCACACTCCTTTTTAACCTTCCGCGAATTTATTGATTACCTTCCTACACCTTGTAGCGGTCTGATTGAAACGTCCTTCTGTATTATGGGCATGGCTGGCTATACGGCGATCAGAAATACAGGGCCGTTAGTGCATCTGTAGTGCAAACAGTGCCTCTGACGTACACACGAAGGGAACACCATCAAGGCAAACATACCACCTCTAGACGTCATTTAATAAATCTCCAAACTCTTTCGGCAAGTACGAATCATCACCACAGCCCAACATGCTGCCAAGGCCTACCTTAACTTCATGTACTGTAGACCAGCGGTATTCAAACTTTTTTGTTCGCGTACCCCCACATATAATTTATCTTCAACTTTGTACCCCCAAAGCTGTTGGTGCATAATTCAAGTTATACACAGTCTATAATCTACATCTAAAATAAGTTAAATAAATTACATCCAAAATAATGTATTAAATAATAAGTTTTAAATGAGAAAATGGAGAGTCAAGCTATTAAATAACAAATATATTATTGTCTATCGTATAAAAATTAATAAAGGAACAAAGGTATTTTAGTAAAGCAAAATTATATGCACTATGTGGAATAAAATGAAACTAGCCGCCGATAAGAATCGCATAAAGGAGAGAGAGAGAGAGAGAGAAAAGGCGCTCCCAAATCGCATGTCCTTACGTCCGTCTGTTGTGGCTAACCGTAAATATGGCCCTGATTATTCAGTGTTTATCATGAAATAATATATTTATCTTCTTTAATTTTACATACCCCTAAGATGTCTTCGCGTACCCCCGGGGGTATGCGTACCCCAGGTTGAATACCACTGCTGTAGCCACATTCACTGTTAATATCTTAACAGTATTTGAACCCAAAGAAATAGTTCCACGGGCACTCCGTATTACGTTTCGTAAAACGCGACATTTCAGGTTTCCACACCATTCATCATGAGGGTCGTGTCTCTGAGTGTCACGACTACTGACTTACGGTCGTGTCTCTGAGTGTCACGACTACTGACTTACGGTCGTGTCTCTGAGTGTCACGACTACTGACTTACGGTCGTGTCTCTGAGTGTCACGGTTACTGACTTAGGGTCGTGTCTCTGAGTGTCACGGTTACTGACTTAGGGTCGTGTCTCTGAGTGTCACGGTTACTGACTTACGGTCGTGTCTCTGAGTGTCACGGTTACTGACTTAGGGTCGTGTCTCTGAGTGTCACGGTTACTGACTTACGGTCGTGTCTCTGAGTGTCACGGTTACTGACTTAGGGTCGTGTCTCTGAGTGTCACGGTTACTGACTTACGGTCGTGTCTCTGAGTGTCACGGTTACTGACTTAGGGTCGTGTCTCTGAGTGTCACGGTTACTGACTTACGGTCGTGTCTCTGAGTGTCACGGTTACTGACTTAGGGTCGTGTCTCTGAGTGTCACGGTTACTGACTTACGGTCGTGTCTCTGAGTGTCACGGTTACTGACTTAGGGTCGTGTCTCTGTGTCACGGTTATTGCTTAGGGTCGTGTCTCTGAGTGCACGGTTATGACTTAGGGTGTGTCTCTGAGTGTCACGGTTACTGACTTAGGGTCGTGTCTTTGAGTGTCACGGTTACTGACTTAGGGTCGTGTCCTCTGAGTGTCACGGTTACTGACTTAGGGTCGTGTCTCTGAGTGTCACGGTTACTGACTTAGGGTCGTGTCTCTGAGTGTCACGGTTACTGACTTAAAACTCCGAGGAGGACAGCCCCACTTCACAAGCTAACCGTGGCTCAGATAACCAAAAAATTGTTCTCATTTTAAGGAACCCCAAAATTTCGTTCAGTATTCACAACAGCCCACCACATTTCCCTACACATGAACCCAGTCCACGCCCTCCGAAACTATTTCTTTAAAATCCACTTTAATATTACCCTCCCATCTATGTCTTGGTCTTCCTAGTCGTCTCGCTTGTCATCCTTCCTACCAGAAATGTTTATGTAACATTTCCCTATCAGAAGCGCTTAAGTAAAGGTAAAGGTAAAGGTAAGGTAAAGGTAAAGGTAAAGCAATCCCATTACAGACCTGGACAGGCCCTTAGGGTTCCAGGAGGTTGAGGCTCCCAGACTTCTAGACAATCGGCACATGAAGGTGGTAAGGTTGTCAGCCCTACGCACCGGCCGCCTTTACCCCCCAGGAAATATTCCTGGTACTCATTTCTGTTAGAGGCTGAGTCGACCCCAGGGCCATAGTGTGGCCGGAAGTATTATGTCAATGAAGAATTCCAATGACACAATCGGGAATCGAACCCGCGACCTTCCGGCTTGTAGCGCAGTGCCTCAACCAACTCAAGAAGTATCAATAATGTCAAATAAGTACAAATTATGCAGTTTATCTCCAACCGTCTCCCACTGCCACCCTCTTATATCCAAATATTCTCCCCAGCACCCCTTCTCAAACGCCCTCGACGTACCCTTAGGGCGAAAGATCGAGTTCCACACACACACACACACACACACACAAATAAAAATTCTTCATGTGCAATAACGAAAAATTAATTTGCACTAAGTGCGAATATATTGCGCACTTTCACTGCATGTGAAAAGTTAACTAGAGTAATAAATTAAAGGTTGTTTGCAAAAGTTTTTGGCATTTCTGAAGTCTGGAAGTTAGACAACTTTGTCCACTATTTAAAATTAGGTCAGCAGTTCACAGTTTCGAAGAACAAGATCGCAAGTTTGTAGCTAGCTTGTTGTCTGCGCCATCTGGTCAAACGTCACAGGCATTAAATGAGAAAGGCTTCTGTCAGTGTGCTAGACCAGGACACTGCAGACGGTACGTTATGGTACATACTGGGAGCTGCGTAATTACAACTGTTACTTAACTACATCACTCAACAACAACAACAACAACAATTTATACCCACGTTTGTGGCATACAATACAAAGCCTATGTGACTTATTGCTACTAACTCCATTCATTCATTCTGCAGTCTGTCTTACGACAGGTCCGTAGCCTCTTCCAAAGAGAGTTCTCCACACAGTGCGATCTAGTGCTTCCTCGTTCAATTTACAGTATCTTCTCTTTTCCTTAAGGTCATCTAGTAGCTGCTTACGCCTTCTTCCTCGTCTGCCCGTAATTTCTATCCTTCCCTCTAACATTTTAACACGACAAAATTTCAGGAATGAAAACAACTTGCTCCATCTTAGTGTTATCAGGCGTTCTTTACGAAGCAAAAAAAGCCTTAAGTAAAATGCCATGCCCGTCGCCCGTCTGTCCATCTGTATGTGACCTAGTGTCAAGAGCTAGAACATTTGTCACATTTTCACGAAATTCGGTACTGGAATTCTTCACAAAATTTTGCCCAAGTGTGACGTAGCTGACAATAGGCTCAGTGGCACTGAATTAATTCTGTCGTACTTCCACGTTCCTCGGCCGATTTGTGTGAAATTCGGTATCGGAGATCTCCACGTAAATCTACACAGTAACGGCGAGTTTCGTGAAAATCGCTCTCGCGAAAGACGCACTTTGCTTTAGGGCGTAAATTAAATTGTCACTTTTACAGTTTCCATCAGATTTGGACAAGCAGCACAGAATATGTCCATGGAACTTTACTGAATGAAACTCGACGCAGTTAAAGCCATGGCCTACTTTATTCAGGGCAGCAACGAATTTATATACATACTTTCCCCGTCTGTTGTCCGATTTAGGTGAAAATCGACGTGGCACACATGCACTTAATTATATTGGGATATGTAAGTTTCGTGTAAATATGGCCATGGAAGGTCATACTGTTCTTACGAGAGTACAATTACAATTACAGATGCCCTGCAAAACCGTGCGACATTCTGACAGCAAAGAACGCCTTGCTAAAGTCTCGCAGTATACAATTATTACCCGCTAAATTCAGAAAATCTAATGAAAACTGTGTTCATAGAATCTGGGAATTGAATTTAAAGAAATATCCGTATGCATTTGATTCAAGTCATATGTAAGAAGTGTTAGGTTTTACTGCGTGCCGAGGTCAAGACTGTCCGCCGGCTGCATCATTGTGCGTACCGCACATGCGTGACAAATTGAGAAGTGCTGGTGGAAGGAATGGGGGCAACGTTCCCAATCCAGTAGATAAAAATTTTTAAAAAAATTACGATCTTACAGAACATGAGAGGCAGTAGTTCGGTAGATAGATACGGACGTATCTCGCAACCTTATTCACGGTAGAAGAGACAATACCATCATAAAAAGAGAGGCAAGACGTTCCTCCGAAACGTCGGTACCCATACACGAAACTACACGGCTTCACGTTACTAAAGACCGTAATGTTGATGCTCACCACAGCTCGGACTTCTTGTGTGATGACGTGAAAGTCTTCTCGGACGTTTTTACTCTTGAAGGAGAAGGCATGACGTTCTTCAGAAACGTCAGAAGTTACTCACGCAATAACATAGCGTCACTTCCCAGATCACTTACATTCTCTGAAGCAGGGATGTGAGAACCTCAAATTACGCAAGATTTACGCAGTTTCCAGAAAGGTAAATGTTAGAGTTTAAGTCTTCTCGGACATAAGAACACGATTCTGCGAATAAAGCGTGTTTGATACTGCAATAATCTAAGATTTCCTGCATTCTTTGAAACGTCGATAAATATTTCAATGACTCAATTCCAAAGCACCTTTCGTTTGATCAGAAGTGAAAATTTTTTTTTTTCAATTCTAAAAGTGTCAACGATACGTATAGCTCCAATTTCTCTACCGCGTCCAAAAGTTGGAAGTCTTTCTGGTTCTCCTTAATTCCAGGATACAGAAAAAAGGAACTCGTAATGGACTTCATTTATCTTCTCCTATTCGTGTTCACCGGCTCAAGAAAATTCGCAATCATCAGTCAACAAAAATGTGTCGTTCCTCCCACCGTCCCCACATTTCCGCTCACACAGCCATCAGAGCAATTTCAACTCACCGGAAGGAAGACGGAGCGTCAATACTTCTCAAACAAAGCTTCAAACTGATTCAGAGCGGCGCTAATTAGGTCCAAATGTCCACTGTCGGCAGTGACAGTCCGCTCAGATTAGTCATCGGATACCCTAAATTCAACATAAAGTCCGATATCAACATTCCTTAAAGATACATCAAAGGTTCCATGTTGAATGTGCATTAACTGATACAGTAACACTCTTTTAGGTAAGGTAAAGCAACCCCATTACAGGCCTGGACAGGCCCTTAGGGTTCCAGGAGGTTGAGGCTCACAGATTTATAGACAATCGGCACATGAAGGTGGTAAGGTTGTCAGCCCTACGCACCGGTCGCCTTTACCCCCCCAGGAAATATTCCTGGTACTCATTTCTGTTAGAGGCTGAGTCGACCCCAGGGCCATAGTGCGACCGAAAGGATTATGTCAATGAAAAATTCCAATGACACCATCGGGAATCGAACCCGCGACGTTCCGGTTTGTAGCGCAGTGCCTCAACCAACTGCGCCACCGCGACCCCATAACACTCTTTTAGCAGAAGACGAAAATATCGTGTGCTTATTTTATCTGACAACTACTGTTCACATATCTTGTGGGTTTACTTTCACTCCCCCATGCCCCAAACCGGAAATTCTGCCGATTTACTACTCCAGACACATAAAAGTGTCGCCATTTCCACAACAGTATAACCATTAGCCTTGTTCCTGGATAGCTCAGTCGGTATAGTAACTCGCGACGAGCTGGACGGTCCGGGGATCGAATCCCGGTGGGAGCGAGATTTTCCGCACCCGTCGAGACCGGCCCTGGGGCCTACCCAGCCTCCGGTAAAATGGGTACCGGGTCTCTTTCCCAGGGGTAAAGCGGCCGGGGCATGGAGTTGACCACCCACCCTCAACTAGTGCCAGGGTTAAAGAAAGAGTACAGCTATACCTCTATTCCCCCTCTGGGCATACATGGCCTGTTCTAGGGAGAACTTTACCTTTACCTTAGAACCATTAGCCACTTTTTCGATGAACTCTGAATAAAATTCTTGTAGTGGTCTTTAGTTGCTGCAAAGTCTGTACGTGATACACAAGGCGCTTTGGCAACACGTGCCGAAATGTAGTTCTGGGTGTGTTCCGTTACCTGCAGGTCATTTCCTAGTTTTGGCTGGTGAAATTTCCAAGCGAAGGAGCCGGAGCGAGTCATACAAAGAAAACAAATGACCTCCACTGGCCGCATCACGTACACAGCAGGTCCATCCGCCAGCTCTGCTACATGTTTCACGAATCAAAAACTATCAGACAACAGACAGTAGCCGATTTCTACGGACTGCTCGAAAATGACTGATGTTTTCAGAACGGTCTTAGTTTCCACGAAGGTGTGCCGGTTCTTTCTGCTTTACACGCACATACACACCGTTCGTAAGACGTTTGGACAAACCAATAATCGACGGTTTGCTTCGTGAATTCCTCCCGCACTCAGACCAAAGCTGTCGTGATTCACAGCGTGTGTGCTGTCCGTGAGGAGCTTCCTGGTTGAAAGCCACTTTGCGATATGCCTACTGACAACGTACTTCACCTACCTGACTACTGCAAGTAGGTGGCGACATTGAAACACTTTTAGGTCACCGTTCCAAAGGGCACATCATTTTACCTTAAAGGTGTGCCGAATAACACGCGATTACAACAGCAAATATCACTTATAGACACGCTGTATATACATTCACATGACTGTCCTGCACTAAACACTTCCCCGTAACCAAATGTAGTAACATCACATGACAGTCCTGCACTAAACACTTCCCCGTACCAAATGTAGACATCACATGACAGTCCTGCACTAAACACTTCCCCGTACCAAATGTAGACATCACGTGACAGTCCTGCACTAAACACTTCCCCGTACCAAATGTAGACATCACATGACAGTCCTGCACTAAACACTTCCCCGTACCAAACTGTAAGACAATCACATGACAGTCCTGCACTAAACACTTCCCCGTACCAAATGTAGACATCACATGACAGTCCTGCACTAAACACTTCCCCGTACCAAATGTAGACATCACATGACAGTCCTGCAATAAACACTTCCCCGTACCAAATGTAGACATCACATGACAGTCCTGAAATAAACACTTCCCCGTACCAAATGTAGACATCACATGACAGTCCTGCACTAAACACTTCCCCGTACCAAATGTAGACATCACATGACAGTCCTGCACTAAACACTTCCCCGTACCAAATGTAGACATCACATGACAGTCCTGCACTAAACACTTCCCCGTACCAAATGTAGACATCACATTACAGTCCTGCACTAAACACTTCCCCGTACCAAATGTAGACATCACATGACAGTCTGCCTCACTGCACTAAAACAACATTGCCCCGTACCAAATGTAGACATCACATGACAGTCCTGCATAAACACTTCCCCGTACCAAATGTAGACATCACATGACAGTCCTGCAATAAACACTTCCCCCGTACCAAATGTAGACATCACATGACAGTCCTGCACTAAACACTTCCCCGTACCAAATGTAGACATCACATGACAGTCCTGCACTAAACACTTCCCCGTACCAAATGTAGACATCACATGACAGTCCTGCACTAAACACTTCCCCGTACCAAATGTAGACATCACATAATATTGTAATGTTATTAAACCAAAACAAATAATTCGTTCGTCTGTTACACGACTCCCTACCCACCACTTCCTGTTTGTTTGTGTGACAGTGTGTAATAACGATCCTACAAATCACACACACCCTGTATTATATAAGCTTATATCTTCCAGTTTTACCCCACAATCCGATCTCAAACTTCCCTTCCTTACTTCAGATCTTAAGTTGAAGGAGTTTCGAGGGGAAAAGGAAATACTTTGAAGTATGTGCTAAATGTTCCGGAAAATAATGAGTGATCGTCTTGCTGGCCTTCTCACACACACACAGAGGGAGAGAGAGAGATGACAAACACGAACCTAGAAGGCGAAGAGAGACAAGAAATAAACAGCACAACAGACGTGCAGTTATAGCATTCCTTCGCCATAATAGTGTGGCCTATTAACAATAAACCGTACTATAAAGCCCAACTCTTTCTTGGTAGCTCAGTACAAGAAGTTAAGACATATATATAGAGAGAAAATTTCCCCTTCCTCCACCTCCCTAAATCAGGGATGCATGAATACGTGATACAAAGCGGTATGTTGTACCAGGCAAATTCCTCCAGAACCCGATTCTAAGTCTTATTCCCTTAACACAAACCCTAACTTGCCTTTATAGTTCCCAGTTAACCCTCCCCCCCCCCCCTCTGGTGTGTACGTGTTGTGTTTAATGCGCTCCGAATATGTGTCACGGTTGCTACAGCCCATTCCGTTATTCCGAGGGCCTTGCCATGACGACAGCACATGCCTCTTATGATGAATGGGCGTCTCGAAGACAATGACGTCAGCGGCAAACACAAGGACTTTGTTGTGAGTAACGAAATTGCCTTAGCAATGTTTTGAACTTAAAGACTTCGTTTAGTTACGAATCTCAAATTATTTCCTTAACGTAAAGATCATTTAAATCTCATACACGCGTTCGTCAGCATCATTATCTCGACAGTCATCATCATTTGCACGTAGTCCCTGGGGCCCATTCGGTCCGCCTTGTCACTCTTACAATATTTAACTGGACACACTTCAATGGACTTACACGCACAAAACACACACTTCAGTGGACTTACACGCACAAAACACAGACTTCAGTGGACTTACACGCACAAAACACACACTTCAATGGACTTACACGCACAAAGCACACACTTCAATGAACTTACACGCACAAAACACACACTTCAATGGACTTACACGCACAAAACACACACTTCAGTGGACTTACACGCACAAAACACACACTTCAATGGACTTACACGCACAAAACACACACTTCAATGGACTTACACGCACAAAACACACACTTCAGTGGACTTACACGCACAAAACACAGACTTCAGTGGACTTACACGCATAAAACACACACTTCAATGGACTTACACGCACAAAACACACACTTCAGTGGACTTACACTCACAAAACACACACTTCAGTGGACTTACACTCACAAAACACACTTCAGTGGACTTACACGCACAAAACACACACTTCAATGGACTTACACGCACAAAACACACACTTCAATAAACTTACACGCACAAAACACAGACTTCAATGGACTTACACGCACAAAACACACACTTCAATGGACTTACACGCACAAAACACACACTTCAGTGGACTTACAACGCACAAAACACACACTTCAATGGACTTACACGCACAAAACACACACTTCAATGGACTTACACGCACAAAACACACACTTCAATGGACTTACACGCACAAAACACACACTTCAGTGGACTTACACGCACAAAACACAGACTTCCCAGAACACAGTTTTAACTCGAGTCAAAGAATAAAGCGAAGCTATCAACACATCGCTCCGCATGTCACGCATGAACACGCAATGTGACAGTAAATATAGTCGCACATAAATAGTACTAAGACAGAACACGGTATTACAGTTTACTGACACATGACACAAATACACGACAGACACATGACACAAATACACGACAGACACATGACATAAATACAGGTCAGCTTCCTACATGAAAAGCCAAATCACACACATTTTTAACGTAAGAGCAAAGAAAGAACTTTAAATGTAAGCTCCCTATAACAGGCCATGAAGGCCCAGAGGGGGAGTAGAGGTATAGCTCTACTCTTTCTTTAACCTCGGCGCTAGATACGGGTGGGTGGTCAACGCCACGCCCTGGCTGCTTTACCCCCGGGAATGACCCGGTACCCATTGTACAGGAGGCTGGGTGGGCCCCAGGGCCGGTCTGGACGGGTGCTGAAAATCTCGCCCCCCACCGGGATTCGATCCCCGGACCGTTCAGCCCGTAGCCAGTCGCTATACCGACTGAGCTATTGCGGCCCATCCACAGCTTTAATGTAATTTTAATAAGTATGTACAATACCATAGACAGTTGCTGTAATAACATCGATGGCAAAGTTAATACAAGCCGCCACTGAACGTGAGGTAAAGCCTGCCTTTTACACATCGCCTGGCCTGACATGGCTGGCTGCTACCTTAAATATCTGGCAAAGAGTAAAATGGTACATACGGCTGTGCAGACTGTGGTAAGTTATTGAGCATGTCCGCCTGGCTGGCTGACATGCATTTCTGCGTGCGTGAGTGCGTGTATGTGCGTGAGTGCGTGTACGTGTGTACGAACAATCTCGCGACAAGCTTCACCGATCTGCAGGCAGTGACATCAGACGACCCGTTGGTGATACATCACCCCAAATCACCAACTCCCCTCCATTTCTACTGCGTGTCACAAGGCTTAAGTTTTAAAACAGCAATTAGTAGCATCTGCGTATCTGTGAGCAGACGTGCCTGTCCGTCTTGACCACACTGCACTCTAAAACAAGGACACCTTCCCGACCGAAGTACAAACGTGTCAGCATCACGTCCAGCACTCGTGACGCCGGGCGACGCCGGACAGCCTCTCCGCGTTGTCAGTTTATTGACGGCGTCCGAATGATTTAACGAACGCAACTGCACAAGGCCAGGCTGTGGCCGTTTTTAACTTAATATTGTGCTACTTCGTAACTGAGGGTTGTAGTCTTCGGAATGTGACGCCGTGTCATTACGTGCCTGGATCCCGACGTTTTGAACGCTTGTAGTGACTTCATCTTTAGATCCTTGATCAGCCCAAAAGAATTGCTTGACTGCTTGACTCTTGCAAGATCAAGGTACTGTGATCGTTCGAAACGTCGGGAACCAGCAACGTAATGACACGGCGTCACATTCCGGACGAAGTGAACGCTTGGAGCACTCTTACATTACACAAGTATGTAACTGTCAATAGGCTACGTCGTTTCGGCCGAGATAGCGAAATTATAGTTACTAGGTTAGGGACAGGACGAGGTTTTTCTCCCCTCCGAAACGTCCAGACCAGCTTTGGGGTCTATCCAGCCTTCTATTAAAAGAATATTGGAGGTTCCTTCAAGGTGGTAAATAACCAGGGGTGTGAAATTCACCGGTCACCTGTCTACAGCCCACGTCCCTGTGTCGTCACGGCGTGACAGGGACACATTTACCGCTGCCTGTCAGTCCTCTAAATATCGTGAACTTCTCCAGACTATTTGTAATGCATGAAGCCTAAACAAAGTTGCGCAGCGGTCCAGCTAATCGTTCGGGGATGCGAATACGTAAATCCTTTCGAAATCGATTAGCTTGATGAAAACAACCCTTCTGTAAAGCGGATAATGTAACAACACACAAATACCGCGGTACAACAAACGTATGGAAGACAAAACTTTATACACACATCTATTCCATGCGTAGGATTCTAGCTCAGTAATGCTGAGGTGCCCCAAGGATTATACTACACTGCAGTACGTTTAATCCATTACAGGTGGCACAAAGTTGGCTCATCCCTGTATGACACATACGGCAAATACACTGACACTTCAATACAGATACTAACCTGAAGTACATTTAAAGACTCAGGACGTACCGCGCAGTAAACACACTCCGTCTCAGTTATACAAAGCAGTCAGTTAATGTTGTACAGTGAAATAATCGCTGTTTGTTGTGAGATCCACACAAAACACATAAATACAGTCCGTACCGCGCAGTAAACCCTCCGTCCATTATACAAACCAGTCATTAATGTTGTACATGAAATAATCCTGTTTCTTCGAGATCCACACAAAAACATAAATACAGTCGTACCGCGCAGTAAACACACTCCGTCTCAGTTATACAAACCAGTCAGTTAATGTTGTACAGTGAAATAATCGCTGTTTGTTCTGAGATCCACACAAAACACATAAATACAGTCCGTACCGCGCAGTAAACACACTCCGTCTCAGTTACACAAACCAGTCAGTTAATGTTGTACAGTGAAATAATCGCTGTTTGTTCTGAGATCCACACAAAACACATAAATACAGTCCGTACCGCGCAGTAAACACACTCCGTCTCAGTTACACAAACCAGTCAGTTAATGTTGTACAGTGAAATAATCGCTGTTTGTTCTGAGATCCACACAAAACACATAAATACAGTCCGTACCGCGCAGTAAACACACTCCGTCTCATTACACAAACCAGTCAGTTAATGTTGTACAGTGAAATAATCGCTGTTTGTTCTGAGATCCACACAAAACACATAAATATTCGTACACTGTGTGGGCAGAACGTAGAATTTGTGAATATTAAACATGGTGGTACATATAGTAACCACTGGGCTTTAAAGGGTTAAATTGTATGATATGGATTGCATTATAAGCTTGAATTTCCGAGAAACATATACAATTTCTATCTTCACCTCAAAAGACTAAGATTAACCTGAATTACATTTAAACATTCAGTTCGTACCGCGCAGTAAACACTCCGTCTCCGTTATAAAAACCAATCAGTTAATATTTAATTAATCAGTTCGTGTAATTAGTTAGTTTTTACTCATAAACACACATCAGAGGGACATCACGACATCCCAGTGTCCGTAGAGAGCGACTGCCTTGACCCTAACGCACGGCAGCCCTCAATGTGCGACGTTTCGCTCACGTAACAAATTGC
Organism: Reticulitermes speratus; assembly: GCA_021186555.1. Taxonomy (NCBI): domain Eukaryota; kingdom Metazoa; phylum Arthropoda; class Insecta; order Blattodea; family Rhinotermitidae; genus Reticulitermes; species Reticulitermes speratus. The sequence continues at coordinate 950,678 of JAJKFL010000002.1, forward strand.
TTAGCGTAAAACGACAAAACGTCTGCCGAAATAAATCACTTATTACCAGTTATATGCTGACATGACTGAATTCTGTAGTTATTGTTGCATCTACAACGTACTTACATAGGACATATATATATGGACTATGATATTGCGATTCTTACGGCAAATGCCTGTTTAATGTAACGTAATGTTCTGTTCACTGGCCGCATGATCTCTGATCAAACAGCACTGTTACCAGCAACTGAATCCTCCATTCAATAATTACACTTCAGAACCCACTAATAGCGCTGTACTGCCTTAATGTAGTACGTCGCTATTTCGCAAGATATTTGTAGATAATGCAACACAAAACAAAAAACGATAACTGTTTCTGCAATACGTCAGAAGGAGACAGACAGACATTTTCAAGAACTCTTATGGATTACGATTTAAATGAAAGTTCAGGCTCTAAGATTCAAGAACTGAAACCCAATCCTTCTGGTGTATGAATTACGTTTATTTACGTAACTTTACAATTAGTTCTACATTTACTTATATTCGCGGACGCAGTTTTAGTATCTTACCATAGTGGCCAAATTCGTCTTCTCCTCTACTTTCTAAATCAAATTATGATCAATCAAAAATAAATACAATGGAACAACATTTTAATACTTGATGACTTTTGTAATGATTCAAAATAAAAGAATTGCTAAGGTACAAATAATGGACTGCTACATAATGAAGAGAACTAAATTACAGATCTGTCTACAAGCACAAACGCTGTAATACACTAAGCAAGACATATATATATATATATATATATATATATGATATATATTAAAACATTCTTTACGACGTCTAAAAATATTATAATGTATCGAAATTAATTATAAATAGGAGGAAGACTGAAGGTCCTAACATACAAAGTACGAATAACAAATACATTTCACAGTAATTACTAATCTAATGCTAAGACTAACACCGCAACCAATGCATATGTTGGTTGATGTATTGACAACGACAGCTGATGTCAGCTCTGAAGTCGGCAGTGCGGCTACAAAACTGTACATGCTGCATCTACTGTACTTGCGGTTATACCAACGGAACACATTTTAAAACCAACAACACCAGTACAAAATGCCAGGATTGCCATGGCAAAAGCAGCATTCAAAATGAAGAAGAATCTTTTCACAAGCAAACTGGACTTAAATTTAAGGAAGAAACTAGTAAAGTGCTACATTTGGAGCAGTAGCTTTGTGTGGTGCTGAAACGTGGACACTTGGGAAAGTAGATCAGAAGTATCTGGAAAGTTTTGAAATGTGGTGCTGGAGAAGAATGGAGAAAATCAGTTGGACCGATCGTGTGAGAAATGAAGAAGTATTACATAGAGTGAAGGAGGAGAGGAATATCGTACATACAATAAAAAGAAGAAAGGCTAACTGGATTGGTCACATCTTGTGTAGGAACTGCCTTCTGAAACAGTGATTGAAGGAAAGTTAGAGGGAAGGATAGAAATGACGGGAACGACGAGGGAGAAGACGTGAGCAGCTACTGGATGACCTTAAGGAAAAGAAAAGATACTGGAAATTGAAAGAGGAAGCACTAGATCGCACTCTTTGGAGAACTCGCTTTGGAAGAGGCTACGGACCTGTCGTAAGACAGACTGCAAGGAATGAATAATGAATGAATGAATGAATACCAGTACCACAACAGTGCGTTACAGAGCACAACGATGTTTTAGCAGTGCCCTTCTAGCCATTACGTTAACAAAAATGTGCTGTAACGTCTATGGAAACACGAGGAATGGATAAGAGCTGAATTAACCATAAACGTTTTGCTTTCATATCGCACATCATCAGAACAAACAGCCCGCGAGGTCACGGCAATCAAACACAAACTCGCAAGCCCGTGCATCTGTGTATGTCAACATGTTTCATTTCTACCGACAGCATGTCTCTACTTTGTTATCACTTTCTTTTCTGCGTCCATTCCGCACAGAAACAAACCAAAACATAAATAAAAACTTGTTACTCTGACAATGTTCTGTTACATTATTAAATTCCATTCTTAAATTCTACATACCAACAAACACGCGCAGTATTACTTCCCTTGGAACACTGTGTGGCCCACAAAACACTGTCTGGCCCACAAAACAACAATGGCACAGAGAACTTTCCAACAACAAAGGTCGTTGCTTGCTGTAAATGAAGACCGACGCTATCTGTTGCCCAAGCAATACGTCACAACACGCAGTCACTGTGTGACCCCACGTGAATAACAAATTACATTGTATCTATACTCGACGCTCGACGTAACCAGTTGTTACAGTCATCCAGCCAGCACAAACATCACTTCTAGCACGAGTTAGTCAAACGTCAAGATCTTTACTGGCTGATCCTTATTGTAATTTTTGCAGTTATTCCACGATATGTATTTTAGAATAACACCCAGTATTATAGGCAACTTGTAATCACATCAATTACTTTATTTAACACACGCAAACGTCAAATCATTTATGTATAATGAGGTGATATTAACACTTTAAAACGAAGCGTAAACCGTTTCATTTAAAGACCCAGTCCGTACCGCGCAGTAAACACTTTTCATCTTTAAAAGAAAGCGTAAACCGTTTCATTTAAAGACCCAGTCCGTACCGCGCAGTAAACACTTTTCATCTCCGTTACAAAAACAAATCAATTTATGTTATACAAGACAAAAGTCGCTGTTTGCTGTAATATAAATACAAAACACATAAATACAGTGTGGGCAGAACGTACAGTTTGTGAATGTTAAAACTGTTGATGTATCGAGTAACCGTTAGGCTTTAAAAGGTTAACAAATAACTATTCCTGTGGTGCTGCTTAAGCTTAAACAAATTTGTAACATTTTGATATTATCAAGCAGTACTTTATGTGGTGTTACTCGCATGCAGATGTAACAACGTGACCTCGCCTTTCACTCAGCTACTTTAAGATGTTGTCTGTGTCTTTCCTTGTGTTGTACCAAGCTGCCATCCAGTTACACACAATATATATTATATATATGTCAACAAACACGTTGGCATTGCTTGTACTTGCACGGCACACATATGTACTTGCACGGCACACATATGTACTTGCACGACACACATATGTACTTGCACGGCACACATATGTACTTGCACGACACATATTACTGCCGGAACATATCTGTGCAATTTATCACTACATGGTGTCACGCACACATTATGGATGACTTCAGAACTTATTACTTCAGCGCACAACTAGTACTTGCACGTATTACTGCACGACACTATGTACTGAGACTACATTATTTGACGGACTATGTACTGCACGACTACTAGTACTTGCACCACATTTACTCACCACACTATACTCACGACACATATACTGCACCACACATATTACTTACCACACATACCTATAATAATCTTAATTATCCCTTATACACTACCATTATACCAATTATTATCTGCCCACCACTGTACTACTACTACTACTACTACTACTACTACTACTACTACACTACTAACTGCTATACTTTAACGCGTACCAACAGATGTGATTGTCCTCACTATACGTTTGTATGTGTTCTCATTTGTAGTTTGTTATTGGACGTATTTATTTCTGTGCTGCCTGTTGCTTGACCTTACTGCTGTGACCAATTCAATGCTACAGCACTGAATTCAACTGCATCATTACTACGTGATCCTACAGAACGGCGCTTCGCTAAAGTTACGTAATTGAATTAATTTCGGACAAGTATTACAAATATTCATTTTCACTTTAATTAATCTTCACGTGATTTTAAAGTCATTACAAACTGCGGTCGCTAAAACTCAACAAAAACACAGCTTGACAATCCTACGATAAGATCGAAGGATAATACTAAAAGGTCTTCAACAAATGGAATATGGTGTTGGCCGAATTAATTCTTTTTGGACTGCTTGATCCTTGAAGATGGAAACGAAGGCTGTCACGAAACGTCAGTAACCAACTACCAACCTATGCCGCGTAACATCCTAGAAGAGCGAAGGACCTGAATTTAAGTGCCTCGCGATATATTATATATATATATATATCACTTTCGAATACGATAAACGTTCTGTTTCAGTACAGACCAGGGAATGTTTTGAACTCGGTGACCGACTGTTAGATTCTTCAGAAGCAGTTTGCTGCATGGAAGTGATCAGCTATCTGAAGATAATAATTTAGGAATTCCACATATTACCATCGTGCATTTTTTTAATTCAAATAATTAAACCAACAAATGCACTATTTTGACCAACTTTTATTGTAGCCCATGTCCCTTCAACCTTTCACGTGTTTCGGAACTTTATAGTTCCATCTTCGGGAGTTACAATGTACTACTAAATTAAGCACATATTAAGAAATGTCTTAATATGTGCTACTAAATTAAGCACATATTAAGAAATGTCTTAATATGTGCTACTAAATTAAGCACATATTAAGAAATGTCTTATATGTGCTACTAAATTAAGCACATATTAAGAAATGTCTTAATATGTGCTACTAAATTAAGCACATATTAAGAAATGTCTTAATATGTGCTACTAAATTAAGCACATATTAAGAATGTTAATATGTCTAATTAATATAAGTGCTTAATTATTAGTAGTACATTGTAACCCCCGAAGATGGAACTATAAAGTTCCGAAACACGTGTAGGGTTAAAGGGACATGGGCTACAATAAAAGTGATCAAAATAGTGCATTTGTTGGTTTAATTATTTGAATAATTTAGGAATTCAACAAAATATCATCGTTAAAAAAAAAAGCTGTCCTGTAATCAGGTCGACGGCAGCAAGCAAGACACTCACAGACGTGCACAACAATACATTGTATCACAACAATAAACTTATTCATACAACAAATGTTACGCTCTTGTCCGCAGTTGTTTCAAACTCGCCCCCCATTCTTAATGCATTGCAATCATTTTATTTTGTCGACAAACATGCGGTTCGTGGGTAGTGGGGGGGGGGGAGGGGGCTGCGGGGGTCTGCAAAAACAAACAGAATTTAATATTTAATGTGCTAACAGTCAATACACTAGCTGTCAGCAAATAACAATCGGATGTAATATTGCTGCACGGTATACATACGGGCTGTGATATTATTTTATTGTGCAGAGCTTTTCACAGCCATTGTTACAGCTGTATTTCATCATTAATAGGCAATACCCTTGTGCAGATAGAATCAACTTATGAATAATAGCTTCATATGTACAGCTGTTACACAGGTCTCTCACTGAACAACGCGATATCATTAAACAGACTGTGAAATAATTCCAACAATTAATTGAAAAGTAAGTAAAAACGTCAAATAAAGTCGATGAATTAAATTAGCTGTTACAGAGCTAAAATAAAGTACATTAAATGATCGGCCATGCTTAAATAAAGCTGATATTGTTGTTTGAACAGCATCGCTTGTTTTGAATACACAAGTGTTTCATTATTCTGTGTGTCAATCACACACATCACACACGTCACACAGCACAACAATGTTTTCTTGTTTATTTCAATGTTCAATTTTAAATTAACTACATGTAATTCAACTCAAGTGTAACACAAAGTGACATAAATTACATGTAAGTTCAGTCATTATAACTAACCTCCTCATTATGTAATTTTCTCCAGTCTCCTGTACTCCACCTCCCCACCCCGCCAACCTAACACCATTATCATTTATATATACCAACACTTACCGCACTATCGATATAATGTTATCAGTCGTAAAGTTACAACATAGTTAAGGAATAGAAGGAAACTAATGTCCCCATATTCACAATAGTATTGTTCCTCAAATGCGTTGGTACCGATATAAGAAACTACACGGCGTCATATTCCAGAAGACAGTAACAGCACTCACCTGAAATCTCACTACTACTGGATTTTACTCAGATTGATTTAAAACTGTTGTAACGCATAATTCCAAGGTAGGGATTGGAGAGGTAACCTGAATACAATCTACCATTAATGTCAGACGTAACCTGAATACAATCTACCATTAATGTCAGACGTAACCTGAATACAATCTACCATTAATGTCAGACGTAACCTGAATACAATCTACCATTAATGTCAGACGTAACCTGAATACAATCTACCATTAATGTCAGACGTAACCTGAATACAATCTACCATTAATGTCAGACGTAACCTGAATACAATCTACCATTAATGTCAGACGTAACCTGAATACAATCTACCATTAATGTCAGACGTAACCTGAATACAATCTACCATTAATGTCAGACGTAACCTGAATACAATCTACCATTAATGTCAGACGTAACCTGAATACAATCTACCATTAATGTCAGACGTAACCTGAATACAATCTACCATTAATGTCAGACGTAACCTGAATACAATCTACCATTAATGTCAGACGTAACCTGAATACAATCTACCATTAATGTCAGACGTAACCTGAATACAATCTACCATTAATGTCAGACGTAACCTGAATACAATCTACCATTAATGTCAGACGTAACCTGAATACAATCTACCATTAATGTCAGACGTAACCTGAATACAATCTACCATTAATGTCAGACGTAACCTGAATACAATCTACCATTAATGTCAGACGTAACCTGAATACCATCTACCATTAACGTCAGACGTAACCTGAATACAATCTACCATTAATGTCAGACGTAACCTGAATACAATCTACCATTAACGTCAGACGTAACCTGAATACAATCTACCATTAATGTCAGACGTAACCTGAATACAATCTACCATTAATGTCAGACGTAACCTGAATACAATCTACCATTAATGTCAGACGTAACCTGAATACAATCTACCATTAATGTCAGACGTAACCTGAATACAATCTACCATTAATATCAGACGTAACCTGAATACAATCTACCATTAATGTCAGACGTAACCTGAATACAATCTACCATTAATGTCAGACGTAACCTGAATACAATCTACCATTAATGTCAGACGTAACCTGAATACAATCTACCATTAATGTCAGACGTAACCTGAATACAATCTACCATTAATGTCAGACGTAACCTGAATATAATCTACCATTAATATCAGACGTAACCTGAATACAATCTACCATTAATGTCAGACGTAACCTGAATACAATCTACCATTAATGTCAGACGTAACCTGAATACAATCTACCATTAATGTCAGATACCAACTTTCGCCCCATACAAATCGACAGGCAAAATTATATTTCCTAATGTTTTAATCCTTATATTTAGAGAAATTCAGTTAAGTTCAACAACAAAATAATTCTTAATTCCTGTTCCATATCACGTGACTTAAAACATTATGTTTAAGCTACATACATTTTCACATTTGTTTATACCAGAGAGCCAGATTGGTTTTTAAGAATCAACAGACTTTTCAAATTTTATTACCGAGCTGACAAACTGTGATTACTTTTTGTCACGCAATGTGGTTGGTAAACCTGTCGTAACTCCACACATAACTGCCATCTGGTGAGATACAGGAAGAATAAGTTTCAAAGAACACTACATGACAGTAGCAACCGTGGGAATACTTACATATTACGTGCTTTAAAACAGCTTTTGTTTTGGGGAAATGAACTGAAGTAGCCATCATGTCTTATAATAGGAAAGACTGGGGCGTGACTTAAGTCACTTGTAGTACTTTTAAGCATGACATTGCCTTCACAGAAGAAATAACTCCATTATGATGTAACGGAGATAAAGCCAGATGTACATCAAAAAAGAATTCGTAATTTTTATTTCTTCCCAGCACGCGACTCTAAGAATTTTTCTTAAAAAAATACGGCTAATGTACCATGAAAGGAAGAATAGTAAGATTTATTTAAGTGGTAACATTTTGTGTCACGCTGCTGATATTGAGAACAGACAGCTGTGTACAGCACACACAAGACACTGCTTTGATTTCAGGCTTCCGCCGCGATGTTGATGAAATTTGTGGTCTTCTGGGTAATTACACGGCGTCGTGTGGTAATTATTTACCGACGTTTCGGGACAACGTATCGGTCCCATCTTCACGGGTCAAGATTCCAATTCCTACTTGGAATCTTGACCCGTGAAGATGGGACCGATACGTTGTCCCGAAACGTCGGTAAAGTAGGAATTCCTACTTGGAATCTTGACCCGTGAAGATGGGACCGATACGTTGTCCCGAAACGTCGGTAAAGTAGGAATTCCTACTTGGAATCTTGACCCGTGAAGACGGACCGATACGTTGTCCCGAAACGTCGGTAAAGTAGGAATTCCTACTTGGAATCTTGACCCGTGAAGATGGAACCGATACGTTGTCCCGAAACGTCGGCAAAGTAGGAATTCCTACTTGGAATCTTGACCCGTGAAGATGGGACCGATACGTTGTCCCGAAACGTCGGCAAAGTAGGAATTCCTACTTGGAATCTTGACCCGTGAAGATGGGACCGATACGTTGTCCCGAAACGTCGGTAAATAATTACCACACGACGCCGTGTAATTACCCAGAAGACCACAGATTTCAAGAAACTGCTTGTTTAAGTTAATTAATCATTTTGATAACATTTATATAAAATATGTTAATAACAATTAAATACACATCCACATGCAGCTTACAACAACAAAACGTTTTCCGAAATAATAACAATTACAACAAAGAGAGTAAGGAGACAGATGTAAGATTCAGCAGTAAAGAATGTCACAACAATATACACACGAGAAACAATACACGTATAACGTAACACTGAGGCGCGTTCGCGTAACTATTGTCGCCGTGGAACAGCAATAAGTATTACATATTCTGAGTGTGTGTCTGTAGCCTTAGTTATCCAGCATGCAAAGCGCATGCGCCGTATTATATTGTCATCTGTGGCCTGTCAGGCTGTACCATATTTTTCCGCATTATCTCATAAACGGCACGATTTTCGGGAAAAAAAAAAAGTTTGTGAAAATAAAATGTGTGTTTTTTCCTCCAGAACTTCTGTCTGAAACATTTTTCATTCTAAGAGAGTTCAGCGACATGTTAACACAAATGTACACACGTATTCGTGTAAAGCAGCAGTCATTCCTGTAAGGTTTTAATGAAACCTGAATTTTCTCGACATATTTTCGAAAAAAAAAAAATTCTCAAACATCAAATTTCATGAAAATCTGTCAAGTGGGAGCCGATATGTTCCATGCGGACAGACAGACATAGACAGACAGACATAGACAGACAGGCATAGACAGACAGCATAGACAGACAGGCATAGACAGACAGACATAGACAGACAGACATAGACAGACAGACATAGACAGACAGACATAGACAGACAGACATAGACAGACAGACATAGACAGACAGACATAGACAGACAGACATAGACAGACAGACATAGACAGACAGACATAGACAGACAGACATAGACAGACATAGACAGACAGACATAGACAGACAGACATAGACAGACAGACATAGACAGACAGACATAGACAGACAGACATAGACAGACAGACATAGACAGACAGACATAGACAGACAGACATAGACAGACATAGACAGACAGACATAGACAGACAGACATAGACAGACAGACATAGACAGACATAGACAGACAGACATAGACAGACATGACGAATCTAATAGCAGTTTTTAGCAATTTTGCCAACTCGCCCATAAATTACATCCACGTAACAATATAAACACGTTCTACGTAACCACCTGCACTTAGCTTATACTTACAGCCCCCCATACTCCTTCACGGCGGTGTGTTTAAACAAACACAGTAACAAATTAACCTCACTAACGCAGTTAAAATGATTCTGACTAAACTCGCAGAAGGCTTACATCAAACAGTCATGCCTTCAAGGGTTTTCTGGGAAACACGCCAGTCTTATGGATAAAACACCGTGCAGTCTGGTAGATACGAAAGTCTTAAGTTAATGTTCCACTCTGAAGACGGACACAGCAGCTTCCCCTGAATCTCTGGTAACTTTTAACAACATACATGGTCCCACATCACAGAAGTCAATCTTCTTACCACCGCTGCGCGAACGTTAACCTCGCCTGTGCCATTTCCGCGGTAAACGTTAGGCCTACCTAAGATCAGACAGAAGGCTAGGCATTGCGAGATGTCAGGTTATCACAGCGGTGTTGCTGAAGTTTCAAGTCTTCTGTGATGTTACTAAAGATTTTCGAAGGCTCGCTGTGGCTTCAACTTCGCGGTCGAGCAGAGAGACGTCCGCTACACTAAGCACCGCTACTTCTGCTGTGCGGCATGATACATAAATGGATACGTCCTACTTTTTTACGATTCTCGCATTAAAACGCTCAGTGCCACAGGGCTCAGAACTTTATCTGACTGGTCTTGTTTGACGTCACGCTCCCAAAACTCTTAAAACCTGAACTTCACGTCTTCTCTGGGTTTCAATTCTTAGTCTGACAGAATCCCATATCAAACCCTCGTATTTCTTTTTCCATCTCCTTTCCAAACCTTTCCTCTTTCCCATCCCCAGAAGAATCACCACCACCACCAACACAGTCAGCTTTACCACCACGCCAAGCTGCCAAAACTTTTGCTGCGAGATGGAATTGAATAGGGATAAAAATTTTCGCCAAGGGTGGGTGCTAGCCGCCGGGGAGGTTATACGGCAAGACAGACAGGAAGGCGGGAGACAAGGTCGGGCGGATGTTAGGCTCTCGTTTCCTAGATTAGTCGTCTGTCCCTGTATGTCGTGGAGTCAAAACTCCGATACCGCCCTCACCACAAGTATGATAATTCACTTCGAGACATCAGAACTTATGCATGGACCCCTGGGCGTCATTGACTTTCAATTTATGGATTGTTGAACTGATACATGATGTTCACGTGCAGGCTGAGGCCGAAGAAATAGTTGCCAACGTAAGGATAACAACTGAGAGACTGTGTAACTGTTGCTAAGATAAGGAGAACATTTATAGGAGCAGTAATAAGAACTGATGTGCTCTGCTCTGGGTAAAATCCCATTAGGTTCTTCATTACTGCGTGTCATATGCCATACACAATATTCATAAGATACTTCAGTACCGTTGTAACGCTTGGAACTGCAACATTCTGACGTTTCATCATGTACGTACACTTACTTCTTCGACTCTTCAAACCGTTGAAGCCATAGGCACTGCACACTCCCACACCATCAAAAAGTCATATCCTGCAAGACCTCAGTCCTCACGAATTACCACGAATACCGACGACTAACTAGTCACTGTCAAGAGCATCTAAACTTGACTCTTTCGTCCAAATAACTGTATTCTGAAATTATGCTTACGGTTAAAAGGTCTGCCTTTAGATTTGCAATCCATTCTGCATTTTAACCCTTTAAAGACGAAGCGTAAACTGTTTCATTTAAAGACCCAGTCCGTACCGCGCAGTAAACACTTTTCATCTTTAAAGACGAAGCGTAAACCGTTTCATTTAAAGACCCAGTCCGTACCGCGCAGTAAACACTTTTCATCTTTAAAGACGAAACGTAAACCGTTTCATTTAAAGACCCAGTTCGTACCGCGCAGTAAACACTTTTCATCTTTAAACACGAAACGTAAACCGTTTCATTTAAAGACCCAGTTCCTACCGCGCAGTAAACACTTTTCATCTTTAAAGACGAAGCGTAAATCGTTTCATTTAAAGACCCAGTCCGTACCGCGCAGTAAACACTTTTCATCTTTAAACACAAAACGTAAACCGTTTCATTTAAAGACCCAGTCCGTACCGCGCAGTAAACACTTTTCATCTTTAAACACAAAACGTAAACCGTTTCATTTAAAGACCCAGTCCGTACCGCGCAGTAAACACTTTTCATCTCCGTTACAAAAACAAATCAATTTACGTTATACAAGACAAAAGTCGCTGTTTGCTGTAATATAAATACAAAACACATAAATACAGTGTGGGCAGAACGTACAGTTTGTGAATGTTAAAACTGTTGATGTATCGAGTAACCGTTAGGCTTTAAAACGTTATCGGATAGCTCTCGTAGCTATTATTACAAAACTTACGCAAGTACAAAAAAAATGTAATTCTGCAATTTTATAAAATGCCTTGAAATTATTAATACTTAAAGCACGAAATGGGATGTGTGTGTAACTGTGTAACTGAGCAAACAAGAATTCCAAATTCAGCATAAGAATTACGGCTGTTTTCTAAGTTTCAGTTCTGGGCCAGCATAGAAAATAAGCAAGCTTGTGACTGGCTATCTACTTTACCCGGTATCTCCGAAACGACTAAAGAAACCACGACCAGTTACTGATAATTTATATGACTAACTTGACACAGAGATAGTTCAGGTCTCCGTACAAAGCGAAAGCGACAATATTACAAATTACTTAAATTTTCTGATGGCTTAATTTCATGTTACGATATTACTTCGATTTTAAAGTAACAAACTAACACCACACGTTTAACAGTAACAAACTAACACCACACGTTTAACAGTAACAAACTAACACCACACGTTTAAAAGTAACAAAATAACACCACACGTTTAACAGTAACAACTACACCAACGTTTAACAGTAACAAACTAACACCACACGTTTAACAGTAACAAACTAACACCACACGTTTAAAAGTAACAAACTAACACCACACGTTTAACAGTAACAAACTAACACCACACGTTTAACAGTAACAAACTAACACCACACGTTTAACAGTAACAAACTAACACCACACGTTTAAAAGTAACAAACTAACACCACACGTTTAACAGTAACAAACTAACACCACACGTTTAACAGTAACAAACTAACACCACACGTTTAACAGTAACAAACTAACACCACACGTTTAAAAGTAACAAACTAACACCACACGTTTAACAGTAACAAACTAACACCACACGTTTAACAGTAACAAACTAACACCACACGTTTAACAGTAACAAACTAACACCACACGTTTAACAGTAACAAACTAACACCACACGTTTAAAGTAACAAACTAACACCACACGTTTAACAGTAACAAACTAACACCACACGTTTAACAGTAACAAACTAACACCACACGTTTAACAGTAACAAACTAACACCACACGTTTAACAGTAACAAACTAACACCACACGTTTAACAGTAACAAACTAACACACACGTTAACAGTAACAAACTACACCACACGTTTAACAGTAACAAACTAACACCACACGTTTAACAGTAACAAACTAACACCACACGTTTAACACAAAATCATATTTACGTAACTCTCAATGGAGCAGAGCCTACAGAAATTCCAGTCGCCCAGCATTATATGCATCACGAATATTATTGGGAGACGAGATTAAATCACGAAGCTCGTCATTACGCAATTTTATCCAGTCTCCTGCCACACCCCCCCCTTAAGCCTAAACACCATTTCCAGCACCCCACTCTCGAACATCCAGAACCTACATCTTTCCTATAACGTGAAAGACAAAGTTTCCATTCTAATAATATCACGTAATAATATCACGTAATAATATCACGTAATACACGCATTGTTACCCAAAGTGACTGTGTTCCTTCTGGCATTGACACTAACATTTTATGTTACTTCTCACTGTATCATGTTACATAAATGTTTAATGAAATGTACTTCTTGAGGCTTTTCATATATATTCCTGCCAAATTGTTAGTGCTTAGTGTTCCATGGAACTCCCTGTAAAAACTTTCTCAGTTTCAATGCAATCACAAACGCCCTCCAGGTACCTTTCTAAAATATGTATCTTTAGGGAAATGTCATGAAAACTGCAGCTTAATCTCATATTTTATATACGCGCTGCATCTAATGTCATCTTCCCATTGTTGCACATATCCCACATGGGAGTGTATCATCATAATCATCACAATCATCATCACTGTTAGCAACGAGAAGCAGCACGACGGAAATCTGACCCGTGGGGTCGTTCGTTCCTAGTCGCTCCGCTCATCCGCGCTGGTCAACAGCACCAGCACGCTGCAGTCTGAGAGCTGGCCGACAAGAAAGCTCTTGCCGAGATTTATTCCTCTTCACATGCAACTCCCTGCCCTCTTGCTATACGTGCCTTGCAGAAGAGACGGAACGGTCCGCCCGCATACTAATGAAATATTGTATTCATAGGGAGGGGCCCCCAAAGGCGCAAGGCAAGGGTCGTCCTACAGAAGGATGAGGACGGAACGTCTTCCCAAGGGGACAAGCTGACTGAAAGGGGACTTCTGGGCCTGGTCCTTGAATTACGTCGCAGAAGCTTTGGTCAACACACTACCAGTGCAGATGGCAATGAGAAACGTATTAATAGATATACATTACCTTAATTTGTGTCGAAAATATGTAATGACTGTTTGAAAGACGTGAATTCACCTAAATTATAGTTAAAAACACAGTCCGTACCGCGCAGTAAACACACTACGTCTCAGTTATACAAACCAGTCAGTTAATGTTGTACAGTGAAATAATCGCTGTTTGTTCTCAGATCCACACAAAACACATAAATACAGTCCGTACCGCGCAGTAAACACACTCCGTCTCAGTTATACAAACCAGTCAGTTAATGTTGTACAGTGAAATAATCGCTGTTTGTTCTGAGATCCACACAAAACACATAAATACAGTCCGTACCGCGCAGTAAACACACTCGTCTCAGTTATACAAACATTCACTTAATGTTGTACAGTGAAATAAACCGCTGTTTTTCTGAATCACAAAAATACAAAATACAGTCCGTACCGCGCAGTAAACACACTCCGTCTCAGTTATACAAACCAGCCAGTTAATGTTGTACAGTGAAATAATCGCTGTTTGTTCTGAGATCCACACAAAACACATAAATACAGTCCGTACCGCGCAGTAAACACACTCCGTCTCAGTTATACAAACCAGTCAGTTAATGTTGTACAGTGAAATAATCGCTGTTTGTTCTGAGATCCACACAAAACACACAAATACAGTCCGTACCGCGCAGTAAACACACTCTGTCTCAGTTATACAAACCAGTCAGTTAATGTTGTACAGTGAAATAATCGCTGTTTGTTCTGAGATCCACACAAAACACATAAATACAGTCCGTACCGCGCAGTAAACACACTCCGTCTCAGTTATACAAACCAGTCAGTTAATGTGTACAGTGAAATAATCGCTGTTTGTTCTGAGATCCACACAAAACACATAAATACAGTCCGTACCGCGCAGTAAACACACTCCGTCTCAGTTATACAAACCAGTCAGTTAATGTTTTACAGTGAAATAATCGCTGTTTGTTCTGAGATCCACACAAAACACCATAAATACAGTCCGTACCGCGCAGTAAACACACTCCGTCTCAGTTATACAAACCAGTCAGTTAATGCTGTACAGTGAAATAATCGCTGTTTGTTCTGAGATCCACACAAAACACATAAATACAGTCCGTACCGCGCAGTAAACACACTCCGTCTCAGTTATACAAACCAGTCAGTTAATGTTGTACAGTGAAATAATCGCTGTTTGTTCTGAGATCCACACAAAATACATAAATACACTGTGTGGGCAGAACGTAGAATTTGTGAATGTTAAACTGGTGGTACATATAGTAACCACTGGACTTTAGAGGGTTAAACATACATGAGACAAATATGACTTTTCTAATGGTTGTTGCCTAACGTGTCTTGGTAACGACTTCCTACCGCGATGGTGTTTCTTGTACCACTCGAGGTACTCGTACCAATTTCACACTCTACAGCACAATGTCTACACTAGACTTGCCTACTATTTCTATCCACGTTTCAAACTATATCAACAGACGTTTAAAGTTTCAGTCAGCAGAATAATAACAAGTAACAATTCACACCTGCTCCAAGAGATGTCACAATGGTTGGTGGGTGTGCTTACCCCGATGGTAAAGCGCCCGCGGTCTGAAGTCGACCACTGACCTCCATGTGTTGTCTAGGTTACGAATAACTGGATGTCTACCTCCACTTCCCCTATATGCCTTCATGGCAAGCACAGGCATAACTTTACCTTCACGCTGTAGCTCAGACACATGACGGTAACGTGCACCGTGCTAAGAGCCAGTGCTGATTGTAAGGCGACTACGAGATATGACAGGCCGTGGCCTGACATAAATATACTGACGTTCAGGACACCCCGGATTTCATCTTGAGAGAAGCAGCAGCAGTGTCTCCACCGCTTCCTCCGAACTGTAGGGATATTTCTGTCACGCTAAAGAGCGTCACGGTCAGGAACAGTGTTATTAAACTGTAACATGAAATCAATGTCGCACAAACATTCAGCAGTAAGCTGGGTCTAAAAGTCACAAAGCTGCGAGCAAAATGTCTCTCTGTAACTGGAATTAATTATTTAAAAGTAATGCGGAAATTGTACAGAGAACTAAAACGTCACATGTGCATGCAGAGAGCAATGACCGGTACAAAGGAGGCAGTCAGAGCGTACATCAGAACTGTCTGCACGCCACTGGCTACTCGAACTAACAAGTTGCTACGCATTCAGGTGACAAATGATAGGTGCGTAACGCATTACAGTTTGTTGGTCCGGAGTGCCATAATAGTGCGCGGAGTGATACAATAAAAACCAAGCAAATTCGAGAGATTCTGATAGCATTACATCTACAGAAGTTGTTAAAATGCGAACAAGAATAATGGTAAAGGTAAAGGTAAAGGTAAAGGTAAAGGTAAAGGTAACAAGTCACAAATTAACAAACCAACAAATGCACTGTATACCACAAGTACAGTCAAATGCCCCTACATATGTCTCAGCTTTACCAAGCCGTCATCAGACGGTCCAATGTTCACATGTACTTAACATACATATATCCGTCCAATACATAACATATATCGCACATAAAACGTACTTCGTTATCACTAGTGGACTGGAGCACATTGAATATCTGTTATTTTGTATATAAAATGTTGGGTATGTGATGTGTATATGTTATGTGTTATATATATATATATGTGATGTGTATATGTTATGTATTATATATATATATTGATGTGTATATGTTATGTGTTATATATATATATGTGATGTGTATATGTTATGTATTATATATATATATGTGATGTGTATATCTTATGTGTTATATATATATGTGATGTGTATATCTTATGTGTTATATATATGTGATGTGTATATGTTATGTGTTATATATATATATGATGTGTATATGTTGTGTTATATATATATGTGATGTGTATATCTTATGTATTATATATATATGTGATGTGTATATCTTATGTATTATATATATATATATGTGATGTGTATATCTTATGTATTATATATATATGTGATGTGTATATCTTATGTATTATATATATATAGTGATGTGTATATCTTATGTATTATATATATATGTGATGTGTATATCTTATGTATTATATATATATATATATGATGTGCATATCTTATGTATTGTATATATATGTGATGTGTATATCTTATGTATTATATATATATGTGATGTGTACATCTTATGTATTATATATATATGTGATGTGTATATCTTATGTATTATATATATATATGTGATGTGTATATGTTATGTGTTATATATATATGTGTGATGTGTATATCTTATGTGTTATATATATATGTGATGTGTATATCTTATGTGTTATATATATGTGATGTGTATATGTTATGTGTTATATATATATGATGTGTATATGTTGTGTTATATTTATATATATATGTGATGTGTATATCTTATGTATTATATATATATGTGATGTGTATATCTTATGTATTATATATATATGTGATGTGTATATCTTATGTATTATATATATGTGATGTGTATATCTTATTTATTATATATATATGTGATGTGTATATCTTACGTATTGTATATATATGTGATGTGTATATCTTATGTATTTATATATATGTGATGTGTACATCTTATGTATTATATATATATATGTGATGTGTACATCTTATGTATTATATATATATGTGATGTGTATATCTTATGTATTATATATATATATGTGATGTGTATATCTTATGTATTATATATATATGTGATGTGTATATCTTATGTATTATATATATATGTGATGTGTATATATTGTGTTATATATATGTGATGTGTATATATTGTGTTATATATATGTGATGTGTATATCTTGTGTTAAGTACATGTGAACATTGGACCGTCTGATGACGGCTTGGTAAAGCTGAGACATATGTAGGGGCATTTGACTGTACTTGTGGTATACAGTGCATTTGTTGGTTTGTTAATTTGTGACTTGTTACCATAATGCACGGACAATATAACGTGAACTGCAGTAATGATTACAATAATCTTTTAGTGTAAGTAAATGCTGTTTTATTACGACGGTACGTTTGTGCACGGCAGAAATCAGTAGTTTCTACGACACTGACGTCAGCGTACAACGCACTACACGCGGAACAGGACACCCAAATGAGCGACGCTGCCGTCTCCTTTCTGCGCGCTAACTAGACCGCCAGACCAGATTTACGGTTCTTGAGGCTCAATGCTGTTGTAATTATCATCATAAACTGGACTTTACGAGCAACTACGGACCGCTGTCGTAAAGGGGCCGCTATGAGGCAGCTACAAGATGCAGTTACGTCAGCGGCTGGGCTCGCACTTGCTAGCTAATCCTCTGTTGTCAGTACGGAACTTTTATAGACGGATGCTACGAACAGACACTGATGGCGACTTGCTAACTTAACTGTCTGACAGCTACGAACAGACACTGCTGGCGACTTGCTAACTTAACTGTCTGACAGCTACGAACAGACACTGCTGGCGACTTGCTAACTTAACTGTCTGACAGCTACGAACAGACACTGCTGGCGACTTGCTAACTTAACTGTCTGACAGCTACGAACAGACACTGCTGGCGACTTGCTAACTTAACTGTCTGACACACGGACAGTTAGCTACGAACGGACACTGCTGGCGACTTGCTAACTTAACTGTCTGACACACGGACAGTTAGCTAAGAACAGACACTGCTGGCGACTAGCTAACTTAACTGTCTGGCAGTTAGCTACGAACAGACACTGCTGGCGACTTGCTAACTTAACTGTCTGACACACGGACAGTTAGCTACGAACAGACACTGCTGGCGACTTGCTAACTTAACTGTCTGACAGTCAGCTAAGAACAGATACTGCTGGCGACTAGCTAACTTAACTGTCTGGCAGTTAGCTACGAACAGACACTGCTGGCGACTTGCTAACTTAACTGTCTGACACACGGACAGTTAGCTACGAACAGACACTGCTGGCGACTTGCTAACTTAACTGTCTCACACACGGACAGTTAGCTAAGAACAGACACTGCTGGCGACTAGCTAACTTAACTGTCTGGCAGTTAGCTACGAACAGACACTGCTGGCGACTTGCTAACTTAACTGTCTGACACACGGACAGTTAGCTACGAATAGACTCTGCTGGCGACTTGCTAACTCAACTGTCTGACACACGGACAGTTAGCTACGAATAGACTCTGCTGGCGACTTGCTAACATAACTGTCTGACAGTCAGCTAAGAACAGATACTGCTGGCGACTAGCTAACTTAACTGTCTGGCAGTTAGCTACGAACAGACACTGCTGGCGACTTGCTAACTTAACTGTCTGACACACGGACAGTTAGCTACGAACAGACACTGCTGGCGACTTGCTAACTTAACTGTCTGACACACGGACAGTTAGCTACGAACAGACACTGCTGGCGACTTGCTAACTTAACTGTCTGACACACGGACAGTTAGCTACGAACAGACACTGCTGGCGACTTGCTAACTTAACTGTCTGACACACGGACAGTTAAGTAAGAACAGACACTGCTGGCGACTAGCTAACTTAACTGTCTGGCAGTTAGCTACGAACAGACACTGCTGGCAACTTGCTAACTTAACTGTCTGACACACGGACAGTTAGCTACGAATAGACTCTGCTGGCGACTTGCTAACTCAACTGTATGACAGTTAGCTACGCGCTGCAATAGCACAAAATTACGTAAAAGGTAAAGGTAAAGATAAATTCAAGGTAAAGGTAAAGCAATCCCATTACAGGCCTAGACAGGCCCTTAGGGTTCCAGGAGGTTGAGGCTCCCAGATTTCTGGACAATCGGCACATGAAGGTGGTCAGGTTGTCAGCCCTACGCACCGGCCGCCTTTACCCCACAGGAAATATTCCTGGTACTCATTTCTGTTAGAGGCTGAGTCGACTCCAGGGCCATAGTGCGACCGAAAGGATTATGTCAATGAAAAATTCAAATTACACCATTGGGAATCGAACCCGCGACGTTCAGGTTTGTAGCGCAGTGGTTGTACAACTGTACCAATTAAAACCTGTTTACTGTCACAACCACTAACTTCCTGCATTTGGCAGTTCCCGAGAAATGTTTCGACCTAATGTATTGGTCACCATCCTGTTCGTACCGTAACACATTGTAGAAAAACTGTCATTTAAATGTGTTTAGAAGTACAGTCACTTAGATCTGCGTTCATTACAAACTGCGATGGTTTTTTTTTGTGGAGAAGGGACCCGCAGCAGATGCTACGGACGCACCGCAGCCTTAAGGCTTATTGTGCAACCTTGTGATGAAGATGATGTCTGTTTTTTGTTTTTCCGTGTAATGGAGCACCGGTGGAATGAAATTGACAGGGGAAAACCGAAGTACTTGGGGAAAACCTTTCCCAGTGCCACTTTGTCCACCACAAATCCCACATGAACTGACCCGGGATCGAACACGGTCCTCCGCGGTGAGAGGCCGGCGACTAACCGCCTGAGCTATGGCACGGCATATGTATTATATAAAACTAGTATATATATAGGGTAAGTTGTGGTGCATCGGCTCAAAACAAATTCTAGTTAAAACCGCAGCTGACTGCACACTGATCACTGTACTTACTGCGCACAGTTCTGCAGCTTGGTCCTTGGGCTACAAATACATATAATTAGAATTGACCCTTTAAAGATGAAACGTTGTCTGCTTTATATAAGGACTCAGTCCGTACCGCGCAGTAAACACACTCCGTCTCAGTTATACAAACCAGTCAGTTAATGTTGTACAGTGAAATAATCGCTGTTTGTTCTGAGATCCACACAAAACACATAAATACAGTCCGTACCGCGCAGTAAACACACTCCGTCTCAGTTATACAAACCAGTCAGTTAATGTTGTACAGTGAAATAATCGCTGTTTGTTCTGAGATCCACACAAAACACATAAATACAGTCCGTACCGCGCAGTAAACACACTCCGTCTCAGTTATACAAACCAGTCAGTTAATGCTGTACAGTGAAATAATCGCTGTTTGTTCTGAGATCCACACAAAACACATAAATACAGTCCGTACCGCGCAGTAAACACACTCCGTCTCAGTTATACAAACCAGTCAGTTAATGTTGTACAGTGAAATAATCGCTGTTTGTTCTGAGATCCACACAAAACACATAAATACAGTCCGTACCGCGCAGTAAACACACTCCGTCTCAGTTATACAAACCAGTCAGTTAATGCTGTACAGTGAAATAATCGCTGTTTGTTCTGAGATCCACACAAAACACATAAATACAGTCCGTACCGCGCAGTAAACACACTCCGTCTCAGTTATACAAACCAGTCAGTTAATGTTGTACAGTGAAATAATCGCTGTTTGTTCTGAGATCCACACAAAACACATAAATACAGTCCGTACCGCGCAGTAAACACACTCCGTCTCAGTTATACAAACCAGTCAGTTAATGTTGTACAGTGAAATAATCGCTGTTTGTTCTGAGATCCACACAAAACACATAAATACAGTCCGTACCGCGCAGTAAACACACTCCGTCTCAGTTATACAAACCAGTCAGTTAATGTTGTACAGTGAAATAATCGCTGTTTGTTCTGAGATCCACACAAAACACATAAATACAGTCCGTACCGCGCAGTAAACACACTCCGTCTCAGTTATACAAACCAGTCAGTTAATGTTGTACAGTGAAATAATCGCTGTTTGTTCTGAGATCCACACAAAACACATAAATACAGTCCGTACCGCGCAGTAAACACACTCCGTCTCAGTTATACAAACCAGTCAGTTAATGTTGTACAGTGAAATAATCGCTGTTTGTTCTGAGATCCACACAAAACACATAAATACAGACCGTACCGCGCAGTAAACACACTCCGTCTCAGTTATACAAACCAGTCAGTTAATGTTGTACAGTGAAATAATCGCTGTTTGTTCTGAGATCCACACAAAACACATAAATACAGTCCGTACCGCGCAGTAAACACACTCCCTCTCAGTTATACAAACCAGTCAGTTAATGTTGTACAGTGAAATAATCGCTGTTTGTTCTGAGATCCACACAAAACACATAAATACAGTCCGTACCGCGCAGTAAACACACTCCGTCTCAGTTATACAAACCAGTCAGTTAATGTTGTACAGTGAAATAATCGCTGTTTGTTCTGAGATCCACACAAAACACATAAATACAGTCCGTACCGCGCAGTAAACACACTCCGTCTCAGTTATACAAACCAGTCAGTTAATGTTGTACAGTGAAATAATCGCTGTTTGTTCTGAGATCCACACAAAACACATAAATACACTGTGTGGGCAGAGCGTAGAATTTGTGAATCTTAAAACTGGTGGTACATATAGTAAGCACTGTGCTTTAAAAGGTTAAGCCAATCTGTAAAACGTCACAGTAAGACTACTTTAAGTAAACTACTGTGTCACGTGACTCACCCTAATCACCTCAAATGAACAGTCAGGTCAGAATGTTAATTCCAATGTCTGTATGTCATCAATCACACGTCAAATCAGCAGTTTGCAGAGTTACAAACATCTTGTTACCACACCGTTCGCAAATACATCAGTCTTTCCCCAAGCACCACCATGTTTCCCATGGTGTCATTCCTTTCGTTTCCCATGGCACTGCATGCAGTCACCAATTCTGTGTTTCACAGAGAGCCTGCAGACGAATTTCGAAAACTCTGAACAGCCGAACCAATATCTCGCCATAAAACAGAAGGTTTAGCTGTCATCGCCATTACGACGGTTAACATAATTAGGGAAGAAACACAAAGTTTAAATCGAAACAAGCAGAAGAGATGTAGGAGGGGGGGGGGGGGCAAACCGAACAAGACGTCGGTCTGGGCAAATCGAATTACCGGAAAATAATTCAGACTACTTAAGGAAGAATGTAATAATAAATATATAATAGCACAAAGTGGATGAACGGTGCAGAGTGCGTTAGAAGAACGCGAAATAAGAAAAAGGAAACCGCATTAAGAAACACGAGAGAGAAAGAAAAACTGTCAATGAGTGCAAGAATGGGAGAAAAGCTGACTATCCAGTTTGTACTTTCCAGGAGATGGCGGCGAAATTTTAAGTGGTAAGTTGGCCGACTGTCTCTTAGTTTATACCAACTGGAGTACAGCACATTGCTAAGTATTGTTGTCTGTGCCAACGACGTGCCTAAAAAAAACTCCACAAAACGTCTAATTAAATAAATGCACATACACTGTTCCTTTGAAACGTAATAATTACGTAGAAGGAGCATTATTGTTTGGCCTCCAATAAACTGTCAAATAATACTCAGAGTTCATTGGGGACAAAAAAATGTAAAATTCATAAATTCATAAGTTTTACCTTTACCCTAATGAGCACACTGCTGGCAACTGCATTGCGAAGAAAAAATTGTCGTTTTCAGTTATCTGGCATGGGGTTATTTTTAAACTTTAAAATGTTGTATCAATTATTTCAAAACATGTTTTAAGAATGCAAAAACGATACATATGCCAACACAAGTAAATCAGTTAAATATTTAACACCGAATAAAATTGTTCGTTTCGTCATGGCTAATTAATGTATTTTTTAATGGCTCAACAGCCCCTTGGGGGCCTAGGCCTCCTCATTATCTAGGCTTCACGATCACACTCAGACACACCACACTTGGTAGGACTCCTCTGGACGAGTGATCAGCCCGTCGCAGAGACCTCTACCTTACAACACACAACACTTACAACAGACAGACATCCATGCCCACGGCGGGATTCGAACCCGCAATCCCAGTAAGCGACCGGCCGCAGATCCACGCCTTAGACCGCGCGGCCACTGCGATCGGTTAATTAATGTATGGCCAGGTTTAAAATCATGTATATGACTTTGTGATTTAAAACATAAACTTATAGGACAAGGGTAAAGACAAACGGACCTTCACCGTTAAAGTTATTCATATAAAACAGTAACTAGGCTGTATATACATAATAACTGTAGCTGTGATATTCTGAAATATTTTCAGCACTGGTTTGAGGCAATGTAAGTCTTTAGACTCCTAACATACACGTAACAGTTTCAGCAAATTGAAATCAATTCAAATCGATTTCTCTGAATGAACTTTTCCTAAAATTTATTTCGAATCATCCACATCATCAAATATTTACAACAGGAGGTTTGGAAAAGTCTGAATATAATACTGGCTCCTTTCTGTCCAAAGTAAGTTTTCACGATAAGCCTAGCTGAGGATGACGAAAATATATATATATAGCATTTTTAGTAATTTAAATAACTTTAAAAGTATTTCTAATATCGAGTTATTTCCTTGACTAAAATTAGAGCTACTCGTAACACCTGTGGCCCCAACACTTGCTTCACTCGTCGTACAGATGTTCTACCGCACATCAAATAGTTCCTATTTGCATATACACACATTAATTTCATTCCGCAGTCTGTCTTACGACAGGTCCGTAGCCTCTTCCAAAGCGAGTTCTCCACACAGTGCGATCTAGTGCTTCCTCTTTCAATTTACAGTATCTTCTCTTTTCCTCAAGGTCATCCAGTAGCTGCTTGCGTCTTCTCGCACACATACACTGTTAAAAATAATAGCTTCTTAATAGACTCAATATAGTCTTCTCGGGCGCACAGCCGCGTCAATTCGTTTGAATACAACGTTTCGGGGACTAGCTCCGTCCCATCCTCAGGCAAAACTGATTTAACATACAACTCGTCTGTCCCGTGTTTTTCTACCTGGCGCGGCAGGAGAATCAGACCGATTTGTAGTGCCCACATAGTTAAGTTGGTGGGCGGGCGTCAATTCAAACGAATTGACGCGGCTGTGCGCCCGAGAAAACTATATTGAATCATGTCGCCGCGAAAGTTTTAAACTTATTTCTTATTAGACTATTTTATCCCTAAAGAAGAAGGAACCACGATCCTCCGAAACGTCGGAACCACACCCAACACATCTCAGAAGACCTAAATCCACAAGCACTTCCCGTTTCGTAAATAAATGCGCCTTCGTGTGCCGCACAGAAACCTCACAACGACACACACTCAAGACTCAACGCAGTCTATATCACGCAGTCTATATCACGCAGCCTATATCACGCAGTCTATATCAAAATTCTATAAATCAATAACCAATAATTTCCCCCCAATTCACATTTTATGTTCCAGAAAGCACTCCATCAACATTTCACGTAACGTTATAACTTACGTAGCGAACAGTCGTCAAACCGATGCTAATGCCACTTGACTGCATCAGTTAAATAGTTCAGATAGCGAAGCTGTTTGCAAATTTACTCACGAACAGAAATTCAATAAACACAACTATCTGAACTTCCTTCGCGTCTTAATTTTTCTTTATTCTTTTTCTCGTTTCGACAGACTTTCTCGTTACTGTAATTATCAACCATGCATCAGTCTTCGTAATGTAATTCCGGGCCAAACAAAGCGTCACTTCTCCCTACTGCCATTCCAGCCACTGACAGGCAGAACCTGCTAGGCAGCGTCCATTTGGGTTATTCTTAGCAAGTATTTCTTTCCCTCCTGCGTTTCCTTTCAACCAACTTACACAAAGACTTTTTCACTTACATGCATTTTTTAATGCTCATTCAAGAGCCAATTATTGAGCAGTCACAATCCTCTGTTTCTCCAGTAATCAAACTCAACCAACCAGACTCTCCTGTCTAATATCGATTTGTCATTTTCCTCTGGAATAATTTTATAGCTTCAATTATAATTCATTAGAATACATTAAAATCGCCCTCTCATATTTTCCCTTCCTCACTTTTATTCTCCTTTATCTGTTCCTTACACGTCAGTTTGAACTCTCAGTGTTCCGTTTTAATAATATGCAAAAGCGATGTCTGAAAACTGAAGATAAAACAGAATTTTTCTTTAAAATCACAGAAATAATTAAGTGTGTAATTCAGCAACTGGTGGTCCACATCGGAATTTCCGCATTTCGTAATTATTAGTAACGTAACCATAAAATCAGTCACAGGTCTACCTACGTAGATGCTGCCCATTGCTACAAGCCACTGGGTGTACACAAATGTGTAATACACTCACCGGCAGCTCAGTAATGATGCGCAGAGGTACTTTGCGCATCATTACTGAGCACAAAGGTTTTGCTGTTCTGTGTTAAAGCCCAAAATCTGCATATGGTTATAAGTTACTGCAGAATCTCATATATTTCTCTTTGATTTCTAATAAAGGATGAAGTACTTTAAACTACGATTATGAATTTCCCTGGACTTCAACATCCATGTTGAAGTCAAAGCATAAATACTAGTCTTTGTTTTTGTAGTTTGTGTGTGTATTGCTTTTGTAAGTTTTGTGTTGTATTGTTTTGTAAGTTTGTGTTTTATTGTTTTTGAATTTGTGTGTTGTATTTTTTTGTAATTTGTGGGTTGTATGTTTTTGTAAGTTTGTGTCGTATTGTTTTTGTAAGTTTGTGTGTTGTATTGTTTTTGTAAGTTTGTGTGTTGTATTGTTTTTGTAAGTTTTGTGTTGTGTGTTAATTTTGTGATGTGTGTTACTTTTTTGTGATGTGTGTTACTTTTTGTGATGTGTGTTACTTTTTTGTGGTGTGTTACTTTTTGTGACGTGTGTTACTTTTTGTGATGTGTGTTAATATTTGTGAGGTGTGTTGCTTTTTTGTGATGTGTGTTACTTTTTTGTGGTGTGTGTTACTTTATTGTGATGTGTGTTACTTTTTGTGATGTGTGTTAATATTTGTGAGGTGTGTTACTTTTTTGTGATGTGTGTTACTTTTTGTGGTGTGTGTTACTTTATTGTGATGTGTGTTACTTTTTGTGATGTGTGTTAATACTTGTGAGGTGTGTTACTTTTTTGTGATGTGTTACTTTTTGTGGTGTGTGTTACTTTATTGTGATGTGTGTTACTTATTGTGACGTGTGTTACTTTTTGTGATGTGTGTTAATATTTGTGAGGTGTGTTACTTTTTTGTGATGTGTGTTACTTTTTGTGGTGTGTGTTACTTTATTGTGATGTGTGTTACTTTTTGTGATGTGTGTTACTTTTTGTGATGTTGTTACTTTTTGTGATGTGTGTTACTCTTTGTGATGTGTGTTACTTTGTGTGATGTGTGTTATTCTGTGTTATGTGTCACTGTAGTAACACTGCCACCGGGTACAAACCCACTTGCAGTAATAAATAATATATATATGTGTCCCAGTGTATGCCAGGAAGGCGCATGGGGGGAGTAGAGGCGTATCTCCACTCGTTCTCAACATGGGCAGTAGACGGAGGTTAGGAGTCTGAGTTGGTGAATCGTAGACGACACGGTGATTTAAATTTGGGCGGCAGACAACATTTCAAAATCGTCTTTCTGTTAGGCTCTCGCACGGCAGCCTGAACACGTGAGATTTATATCACGGTTTGCTATAATTTAAGTTACATTTTATTTCATCTTAAGAGAATGGCAAACGAACTACTTCCGTCTTTATTCCAGCCTTGTATTAGTTCAGCAATTAAGCACAGCACACTTTCCACTTCTAACGCTCGCTCACAGCCGTTCCTTGTCCGATTTTAACCGAACGTGAATTTTGTCGACAGATTTCATTAAGAAAGGCCAATATAAAATTTCACAAAAATTCGTCCAGTGAGAGGTGACTTGTTCTTTCCGGACAGACACAGACGGACGGACAGACAGATGGAGACAGACAGACAGACGGAGACAGACAGACAGACGGACGGATGGACAGACAGAGACAGACAGACAAGATGAAGCTAATATTCGCTTTTCGCCACTGCGTTACGAACGTTCGTCACTGTAGGACTTAGCAGTTCCGCTAACTGCCGTTCATGACGTCATGACGTCCAGCATGCAGAGCACACCGACTGACATTAGCAAGTAACACCGACTGACATTAGCAAGTAACACCGACTGACATTAGCAAGTAACACCGACTGACATTAGCAAGTAACACCGACTGACGTTAGCAAGTAACACCGACTGACGTTAGCAAGTAACACCGACTGACGTTAGCAAGTAACACCGACTGACATTAGCAAGTAACACCGACTGACATTAGCAAGTAACACCGACTGACATTAGCAAGTAACACCGACTGACGTTAGCAAGTAACACCGACTGACGTTAGCAAGTAACACCGACTGACGTTAGCAAGTAACACCGACTGACGTTAGCAAGTAACACCGACTGACGTTAGCAAGTAACACCGACTGACGTTAGCAAGTAACACCGACTGACGTTAGCAAGTAACACCGACTGACGTTAGCAAGTAACACCGACTGACGTTAGCAAATAACACCGACTGACATTAGCAAGTAACACCGACTGACATTAGCAAGTAACACCGACTGACATTAGCAAGTAACACCGACTGACTTAGCAAGTAACACCGACTGACTTAGCAAGTAACACCGACTGACTTAGCAAATAACACCGACTGACGTTAGCAAGTAACACCGACTGACATTAGCAAATAACACCGACTGACGTTAGCAAGTAACACGACTGACATTAGCAAGTAACACCGACTGACGTTAGCAAGTAACACCGACTGACATTAGCAAGTAACACCGACTGACATTAGCAAGTAACACCGACTGACGTTAGCAAATAACACCGACTGACGTTAGCAAGTAACACCGACTGACATTAGCAATAACACCGACTGACGTTAGCAAGTAACACCGACTGACATTAGCAAGTAACACCGACTGACGTTAGCAAGTAACACCGACTGACATTAGCAAGTAACACCGACTGACATTAGCAAGTAACACCGACACCTTGCTTGGCATTCCAGACACAAGTGTGCAACGTTTAAACAACATTCCCTGTGCAATGACGGTCAGCAGAACGTGCGACTCTGGGGAGGCAGCAACAGGAGAGACACGTGACGTCAGACGACCAACGGCTGTCGTCTTTAGGGTCAAACTGCACGAAGAACCGTAACGTTGTGGCTCATGTGAAGTGTGCAGCCGGACCGGACCGCCCGGTACTCCCGAGAGAGAGATCGGCGTCAGGAATTTGTAAACATTATATATGTGGAACTGCAAGAGACGTTGGCAGACTGACCGGAAGTACACAAATAACATTACTCAGGAGGATTGGCCATGACACCGTATCATTTTTCAGTGTCGAATTACATGATTGCCAACACATAGCCTATACAGAATGAAGTGTCTATGCCATATGTTTCGGGCTGCTGTTGAATTCCCCAAGTAGGGTAACGTGGCGGTGTGCTGAACACGAGAGGATCGCGCTGGCAGAAAAGGAAAATTTCAAAATCATCTTGCAAACAAATTTAGCGCATAACAGTGGTATATCCCACATATCCGAATGTCTGTCTGATATCAGTTTTACTTACTACACAGCTGAAACACAAAATGCTTGCAAACTCTTAACTCTGGCAGGAAATCTGGACAGGACGGTCGGTACGGTGGCTAGGCCAAACGATGCAAAACCGAGATATCGCGTAAATGACTTTTGTCTTGTCCAAAAGTGTCCAGATCTGCTCTGTTGTCCACCCAGTCTCTTCCTCAACGAATAACGCGGCTACCCCTATAAGCCTTCGTCGCATGCATAGAGCCTGCAGAACTTCCTGCTTTACTCCTTTTAGTAACCAGCCAAGCGCTCTGTCCCACGCAATATTCACCAAGTACACAAACTACAAAGTCTGTAGCTACGTAAGTTTCCTTCTGTGACGTCATCAGTCGACGTCGGCATATCCGTCTCGGCAGTTCGTTCTCAAATACGGTCAACTTTCCTTCCTTCTCTCAAAATACGACAGATTAGCACGCACTGGCGTGGACAAGCAGGAATAAAGACTTCCAGGTTTAAAGAAGAGAAGTGTGTTTATTCTTTACGCAGGACAAGACACGCAGTGCGTTAATGAAGTGACGTCATAACGGGGGGAGAGGGGTGGGCGAGAAGAATGCGAGTG
Organism: Reticulitermes speratus; assembly: GCA_021186555.1. Classification (NCBI taxonomy): domain Eukaryota; kingdom Metazoa; phylum Arthropoda; class Insecta; order Blattodea; family Rhinotermitidae; genus Reticulitermes; species Reticulitermes speratus. Next base: position 980,813 of record JAJKFL010000002.1, read on the forward strand.
AAGGTGAAGGAAATGAAGTCAATTATTGAAGCTTATTCCCAGCGCTCCAGTGCAGCACTATTGCTGCCGTAATGTGGAGGTCGCACGGAGCTGTAATTAGTCCAGCTGTGGGCGGAGATGGGGGGGGGGGGGTGGGGGGGGTGAAGTGTACTCGACTGGACGACTGACCGTTGTCACCGTCTTGCGTCAAGTGACTGAAGGAGAAAATGTGTTTGTTAACTTAAAAATGATACTTTGTGTAAGGTCAGGCCAAATACTGTTTGATAGGTAAAATTTCTGTCGAATTTTGAAATAAAATGTATTGTAACGTATTGCTTAAATGGAGTAAAATGTATTGTAACGTATTGCTTAAATGGAGTAAAATGTATTGTAACGTACTGCTTAAATGGAGTAAAATGTATTGTAACGTATTGCTTAAATGGAGTAAAATGTATTGTAACGTATTGCTTAAATGGAGTAAAATGTATTGTAACGTATTGCTTAAATGGAGTAAAATGTATTGTAACGTACTGCTTAAATGGAGTAAAATGTATTGTAACGTATTGCTTAAATGGAGTAAAATGTATTGTAACGTATTGCTTAAATGGAGTAAAATGTATTGTAACGTATTGCTTAAATGGAGTAAAATGTATTGTAACGTATTGCTTAAATGGAGTAAAATGTATTGTAACGTACTGCTTAAATGGAGTAAAATGTATTGTAACGTACTGCTTAAATGGAGTAAAATGTATTGTAACGTATTGCTTAAATGGAGTAAAATGTATTGTAACGTACTGCTTAAATGGAGTAAAATGTATTGTAACGTATTGCTTAAATGGAGTAAAATTATTGTAACGTATTGCTTAAATGGAGTAAAATGTATTGTAACGTATTGCTTAAATGGAGTAAAATGTATTGTAACGTACTGCTTAAATGGAGTAAAATGTATTGTAACGTATTGCTTAAATGGAGTAAAATGTATTGTAACGTATTGCTTAAATGGAGTAAAATGTATTGTAACGTATTGCTTAAATGGAGTAAAATGTATTGTAACGTATTGCTTAAATGGAGTAAAATGTATTGTAACGTACTGCTTAAATGGAGTAAAATGTATTGTAACGTATTGCTTAAATGGAGTAAAATGTATTGTAACGTATTGCTTAAATGGAGTAAAATGTATTGTAACGTATTGCTTAAATGGAGTAAAATGTATTGTAACGTATTGCTTAAATGGAGTAAAAAGTATTGTAAACGTATTGCTTAAATGGAGTAAAAAGTATTGTAAGTATTGCTTAAATGGAGTAAAATGTATTGTAACGTATTGCTTAAATGGAGTAAAATGTATTGTAACGTATTGCTTAAATGGAGTAAAATGTATTGTAACGTATTGCTTAATGGAGTAAAATGTATTGTAACGTATTGCTTAATGGAGTAAAATGTATTGTAACGTATTGCTTAAATGGAGTAAAATGTATTGTAACGTATTGCTTAAATGGAGTAAAATGTATTGTATCGTACTGCTGAAATGGAGTAAAATGTATTGTAACGTATGCTTAAATGGAGTAAAATGTATTGTATCGTACTGCTTAAATGGATAGTAAAATGTATAGTAAACGTATTGCTTAAATGGAGTAAAATGTATTGCAACGTATTGCTTAAATGGAGTAAAACGTATTGTAACGTATGCTAGCTTAAAATATGCGTAGTAAAAAATGTATTGTAACGTATTGCTTAAATGGAGTAAAATGTATTGTAACGTATTGCTTAAATGGAGTAAAATGTATTGTAACGTATTGCTTAAATGGAGTAAATATTTAAATTAATGGTAAAATGTATTGTAACGTATTGCTTAAATGGAGTAAAATGTATTGTAACGTATTGCTTAAATGGAGTAAAATGTATTGTAACGTATTGCTTAAATGGAGTAAAATGTATTGTAACGTATTGCTTAAATGGAGTAAAATGTATTGTAACGTATTGCTTAAATGGAGTAAAATGTATTGTAACGTATTGCTTAAATGGAGTAAAATGTATTGTAACGTATTGCTTAAATGGAGTAAAATGTATTGTAACGTATTGCTTAAATGGAGTAAAATGTATTGTAACGTATTGCTTAAATGGAGTAAAATGTATTGTAACGTATTGCTTAAATGGAGTAAAATGTATTGTAACGTATTGCTTAAATGGAGTAAAATGTATTGTAACGATTTGCTTAAATGGAGTAAAATGTATTGTAACGTATTGCTTAAATGGAGTAAAATGTATTGTAACGATTTGCTTAAATGGAGTAAAATGTATTGTAACGTATTGCTTAAATGGAGTAAAATGTATTGTAACGTATTGCTTAAATGGAGTAAAATGTATTGTAACGATTTGCTTAAATGGAGTAAAATGTATTGTAACGTATTGCTTAAATGGAGTAAAATGTATTGTAACGATTTGCTTAAATGGAGTAAAATGTATTGTAACGTATTGCTTAAATGGAGTAAAACGTTAACACTGGCGACTAATTTTAATTTAGGCACGAATCTCCGAAGTTTATACCGCTCAGTATTTTTTTTCCAATGGCTCGACAGCCCCCTATAGGGCCTAGGCCGCCTCATTTTTCGACGCTTCACGATCACACTCAGACACACACCACACTCGGTAGGACTCCTCTGGACGAGTGATCAGCTCGTCGCAGAGACCTCTACCTGACAACACACAACACTCACAACAGACAGACATCCATGCCTTCGGCGGAATTCGAACCCGCAATCCCAGTAAGCGAGCGGCCGTAGACCGACGCCTTAGACCGCGCGGCCACTGCGATCGGCATACCGCTCAGTATACCTTTTAAAATTCAGAAGGCAAAGCTATGACACGTGCAAAGTCACTCGCGGTCAACAGTTTGACTTCTCTGACACTGTAAGACACGAACGTTTAATTTCAAAACCAGCTTCAGTTATTCAAATACAGTAGGCCCTCGATTTAACGGAATAATTGGGGGGAAGGGGTGTCCACTATTGCCGAAAGTCCGTTAAATCGAATGTATTTTAAAAACATATATTAATAACAAACTTACAATGTACAGGGTGTATCAAAATGTTATTATAATGTACAAGTATCAACAAAATATTATTATAATGTACATTCAGTAATTTATACACGTCACTAAAACAACTGTTACAAATATACAAATAAATTTACGACAGGAACCGAACTTTATGTTAATTAAACACGTCAAATGTTTTGTCCGTTAAATCCGAAGTCCGTTAAATCGAGGGTCTATTGCACTGAGAAATATGCTAGTAAAAACGCCACTGATTACATTCATCACAAACCAAATCGCACGCCACTGTTTCTTCTTTGCTGTCCCGAAAATTAGAAGAAATTACAAAGTATAACGAACTGATAATTTACAAACTTCAGTTTCGCTTTATGCCACCAACATACATACAGAAGGTAAAGGTAAAGGTCGCCCTATAACATGCCAGGAAAGCACTGAGGGGGGGGGGAGGAGACGTATAGCTCTACCCATTCACTACCTCGACGCTAAATGGAACGGGTAGTAAACGTCACGTGCCGGCCGCTTTACCCCTGGGAAAGAGAGCCGGTAGCCATTGTGTACGAGGCTTGGTGCGTTCCGTGGCCGGTCTGGACGGGTACGAAAAACCTCGCCCTACCTGGGTTTGAACCCCGAAACGTCCAGCCTATGCCGACTACGCTATCCCAGCCGCTAATATATTCGGAAATATTAAACTGTAACACAATTTCTGACATAACCACCGTGCATTTTGATAATAATTCACAATTTTTAAAAACCAACAAATGCACTATATTATAAAGTATTGTTTAAAATCCTCTACATATGTTTCGGCTCCAGTTGAACCATCTTCAGGGGGTCAATGTTTACATTTGTATTACATCCATTGGTTAATCACGTGATATAATACATATATACATCACAATATAAAATCAAGTTGCTATCACATTAACAGGCTATAATTAATAAAATTACGTTTTATAATCTTTTTAGAACTGTGACACGAATTGTGTCTGTTTTTGAAGTATAAATATAATGTACAAAATATAATAAATATATAAATAGACTCTTCAGCAGGTATACTGTCATTAAAATTGAAGATTGTCATTAAAAATTGCTGGCAGTGGGTTTTTTTTATACAAATTAGAGTTGACCAAGCCGTGTTAGATGTCTTCTATTGCCAAGATAATGTAGTGCGTTTGTTGGTTTTTAGAACTTTGTGAATTGTAACAGTGTCGTTTAATAAAGTGATATAACGGGCCTACAAATGCTGCCTATGGACTATCTCTACCAACATTACAGCAACTAATTTATCCTGAGAAGACGAATAATTTTCGCCGAAAAGTTGGGCACAAAATCGTACCATGAGGCCATAGTTCGCATCTAACTGGTTTATGTGACGGACACCGCGTGAATTAAGCATTTGCATTTGTTCAATGTGAACCTGGGCACAGAGTAAACAATTCTGCGCAACTGGTCTTCACATATAGCACTGAACACAGAGCGAACAGTGGCAGGTGCAGACAGTACGTTTGGAACTCACATGGGCCGCTGGAATTGAGTTAAAAATATTCCCGAAAAAAATTTTTTTTTTTTGTGATTTGCCGGAAACTTAAAAAACGGTTATTTAAGATGGTTCGACAGCATTTAATAAATTCTACGTTAAGGTGTCACGTAGCACGAAACGTTATTTGATTTCCTATTGCTCACGTCGCGCAGTGTTACCAACTTAGGTCACACATTTACACACACGTATGGTTTGCACATTGGACTTCGCTTAAAAGCTTACGATCAGTTCCTTTAAACCTGTTTACACATCAAATTCACTTCATCCTGCGACCCATATACTGCAATCCCGTTTTATCGCTGCATCTATTACCAACACCGGTCAATCTCCCCACCCCCCCCCCCCCCCCCAACATACACACATATGTTGCGAACTACAAATTTTATTTCTCCCCTACTCTTCCCTCACACGTACAAGGCCAAAGGGACAGACGAGGTCTTCAGCCTAATGGACAGAGAAGCTGCTACTGCAGCACGTTGAACATCTATACTCTGTATGGTCGTAGTGTTTAATGTGTTGGAAAAGTGTCGTAAATACGAGAACTCCATCGTCACGTAAGCACCAACCAGACAGGTAAGGCTCCATGCATGGTCCAGTATCCTTGCTGCAGTGTGCAGAACACCGCGCTCACCAGCACGTCACTCAAACGCGTGTTTGTGTTTCATGTCTGAACTTCCTCAAGCCACAGTTAGTTACTTTCTGTCGCAATGGGCAGATGATACTTACGTTCGCTGTGTGCATTGTTACATCAACTGTTATGAAGTTGTTCAAAGTTTACTGCAGCCTCTAGAAACGAAAATAAACCTGAATTATATTTAAACATTCAGTTCGTACCGCGCAGTAAACACACTCCGTCTCAGTTATACAAACCAGTCAGTTAATGCTGTACAGTGAAATAATCGCTGTTTGTTCTGAGATCCACACAAAACACATAAATACAGTCCGTACCGCGCAGTAAACACACTCCGTCTCAGTTATACAAACCAGTCAGTTAATGTTGTACAGTGAAATAATCGCTGTTTGTTCTGATATCCACACAAAACACATAAATACAGTCCGTACCGCGCAGTAAACACACTCCGTCTCAGTTATACAAACCAGTCAGTTAATGTTGTACAGTGAAATAATCGCTGTTTGTTCTGAGATCCACACAAAACACATAAATACAGTCCGTACCACGCAGTAAACACACTCCGTCTCAGTTATACAAACCAGTCAGTTAATGCTGCACAGTGAAATAATCGCTGTTTGTTCTGAGATCCACACAAAACACATAAATACAGTCCGTACCGCGCAGTAAACACACTCCGTCTCAGTTATACAAACCAGTCAGTTAATGCTGTACAGTGAAATAATCGCTGTTTGTTCTGAGATCCACACAAAACACATAAATACAGTCCGTACCGCGCAGTAAACACACTCCGTCTCAGTTATACAAACCAGTCAGTTAATGTTGTACAGTGAAATAATCGCTGTTTGTTCTGATATCCACACAAAACACATAAATACAGTCCGTACCGCGCAGTAAACACACTCCGTCTCAGTTATACAAACCAGTCAGTTAATGTTGTACAGTGAAATAATCGCTGTTTGTTCTGAGATCCACACAAAACACATAAATACAGTCCGTACCACGCAGTAAACACACTCCGTCTCAGTTATACAAACCAGTCAGTTAATGCTGCACAGTGAAATAATCGCTGTTTGTTCTGAGATCCACACAAAACACATAAATACAGTCCGTACCGCGCAGTAAACACACTCCGTCTCAGTTATACAACCAGTCAGTTAATGCTGTACAGTGAAATAATCGCTGTTTGTTCTGAGATCCACACAAAACACATAAATACAGTCCGTACCGCGCAGTAAACACACTCCGTCTCAGTTATACAAACCTGTCAGTTAATGCTGCACAGTGAAATAATCGCTGTTTGTTCTGAGATCCACACAAAACACATAAATACAGTCCGTACCGCGCAGTAAACACACTCCGTCTCAGTTATACAAACCAGTCAGTTAATGCTGTACAGTGAAATAATCGCTGTTTGTTCTGAGATCCACACAAAACACATAAATACAGTCCGTACCGCGCAGTAAACACACTCCGTCTCAGTTATACAAACCAGTCAGTTAATGCTGTACAGTGAAATAATCGCTGTTTGTTCTGATATCCACACAAAACACATAAATACAGTCCGTACCGCGCAGTAAACACACTCCGTCTCAGTTATACAAACCAGTCAGTTAATGCTGTACAGTGAAATAATCGCTGTTTGTTCTGAGATCCACACAAAACACATAAATACAGTCCGTACCGCGCAGTAAACACACTCCGTCTCAGTTATACAAACCAGTCAGTTAATGCTGTACAGTGAAATAATCGCTGTTTGTTCTGATATCCACACAAAACACATAAATACAGTCCGTACCGCGCAGTAAACACACTCCGTCTCAGTTATACAAACCAGTCAGTTAATGCTGTACAGTGAAATAATCGCTGTTTGTTCTGAGATCCACACAAAACACATAAATACAGTCCGTACCGCGCAGTAAACACACTCCGTCTCAGTTATACAAACCTGTCAGTTAATGCTGCACAGTGAAATAATCGCTGTTTGTTCTGAGATCCACACAAAACACATAAATACAGTCCGTACCGCGCAGTAAACACACTCCGTCTCAGTTATACAAACCAGTCAGTTAATGCTGTACAGTGAAATAATCGCTGTTTGTTCTGAGATCCACACAAAACACATAAATACAGTCCGTACCGCGCAGTAAACACACTCCGTCTCAGTTATACAAACCTGTCAGTTAATGCTGCACAGTGAAATAATCGCTGTTTGTTCTGAGATCCACAAAAAACACATAAATACAGTCCGTACCGCGCAGTAAACACACTCCGTCTCAGTTATACAAACCAGTCAGTTAATGCTGTACAGTGAAATAATCGCTGTTTGTTCTGAGATCCACACAAAACACATAAATACACAATGTGGGCAGAACGTATAATTGTTGAATGTTAAACCTGCTGGTACATATTGTAACCACTGGGCTTTAAACGGTAAATTTCAGAGAGCGATTCAATATTATTTCCATTACTTTAGCCCACGCTGGTCCGGCTAGGCATAATACTGCTGTGGCTTCACAGACAGCATTTAACATGCACATACAACAATTACATTAATAAAGAAATTTCTTCAAGCTCGTCTCGCCATTCAAGAGCCACAAGTAGTGTATTTCAAGTACATACGGTACCTAAAAGTACTACGCATAAAATGTGCAATGTTCGGTACCCCGACGACCGTATAACGACATAATCACATCTCCATAATCTGGATCAGATTCCCCAAGTTCCCGCAGTTTGTCGCTTCAGCCACGAGATGGCACAGACCTGCCTACATGTCACACAAGTAATGCAAACATTTTAACTCGGAATTAATTTCGTGTGTTAAACTCTCTCTCTCTGCGTTTAACACGGGACGTCTGTGTTAACACCCTTAACAGAACGACGTTTATGCACTCCAAGTTGCAAGTTGTGAAATCCGCAACAATTCACGAGTGAAATTATAGTAATTCGGCAATTGCATGTAGCTAATAATTTGTATAATAAAAATATTTCTTCAAAGATAAAAAATTCTTATCTATTAATTTTAGTTTCTCGCTCCTAGCATTTAGGCTACATTTTAATAATTTAACAAGTATCTGAAAATCTTTTTATTATCTGAAATTCTAATAAGATCTTGAGTATCCATAAATTTAGGGTGTTAATACGCAGTATCTCCTTTAATACGTACATAAATACTTGTACTTCATCAACAACACGAGTTACGTAAACAAAGACCTCACAAAACAGACCTTTACATGTCAGCATCCAAAATAAAAGACTTTACCGAAGAAAACTAAATGGCGACAAAATAACGAAAAAATTCTTACTGTAGAATATTATTCAGGGGAACTAAGCGGAAACCGACAGAGACTGATATGTAGTGTGCTGCTGCTTGTTGTGTCGGACCGTGAGGAGCTGCGAGGTTCTTTGGCAACAAGGACTGTCAAAAACTTGTTCTAAAGAAGACTGTAGAAAGCTGGGTTGGGGCCATTAGTGGACCAGCAGGAAAAGAAACAGAATAAGAAGTGTAATAGATAGGATGACGGTGGGAGAGGGATAGAACGAGCAAAAACTTTACAGCACAAGTTTCTGAACTTGAGATGCCTTGCTGCAATATACTTATACAGGGAGTTTTGTGTAACGCGTGACTGAGCGCTACAGTACAGGGAGGGTCATCGGCCGCCATGCAACTAGGACGTCACCCGCTCCACGGCCGGCAGACCCGCGATAAAAAGAACCGTCATGCAGAGGCATATCTCAGAGAACGGCGTCCTCCAGTACGTCGCGGCGGAAGTCTGAAGCACCGAGTTCTTTTTTTACTTTTATTGTTTAAGGGCCCCGCAGCAGAAGCCACGGAAGCACCGCAGCCTTAAGGCTTATTGTGCAACCCTGTGATGAAGATGATCAGTTTGTTTTTTTTTTTTTCGTTTTTCCGTGCAATGGAGTACCGGTTGAATGAAATTGACAGGGGAAAACCGAAGTATTCGGGGAAAAAACCTGTTCCAGTGCCACTTTGTCCACCACAAATCCCATATAGACTGACCCGGGATCGAATCCGGGCCTCCGCGGTGAGAGGCCGGCGACTAACCGCCTGAACCATGGCACTGCCCGACTCGCCGAGTTCTCAACTCGCATCTTGTCACCTCTGCTAGACACAGACCATTTATGTGAGGCTTAAAGCCTCAAGAAGACACCACCACTTACCCAGCGACACGGCTCCACATCCAAGAAGACCTAAACACTCGATTACACAGCTGTGAAAACATCGCATGGCTAAAATCCATTCAAAATATCTGCAATGGCAGTTTTCATAGTATTGAATTTTTCTGAATATTTCGTAGCGAATAAAATAATCCGACTTTTTAAAGCCAGTTGTACGTCACACTCTTACACGGCTGCTGAAGGAAGTTCGTGAGATGAACACAGACAGACAGACAGACGTTTCATTATACCGCCTGTTCTGTCGATGTTTCCATAAGAGCAAACACGCCTAACCAAAAGCTAAACTGGAACACATTCACACGTGTCTAAGACATTCAATCCACACAGCGCGGCTACAAAATGCAAATCACAACTGCGCAACATTTTCACAAATCGCGATTATTCATCGAACAGACAGGACCAATGCGCGTAATCTGTAACTAGTACGTGCCAGGACTGACAGCATATTTGACGACGATGTATAAAGACTATTACACTAAAACAACTTTCTTCCCGCCTATAAAAGTAACACGCATGGGCAAAATTATAAATACGTACAGAATTTCCAAGGAAACCGTAATGTTCAAAACGGCCCTGTAGGCCCGAACATGCGTGTTATAATATTACAGCAATGTCATCGTACAACACGTCACGTGGGTTTGGACTGAGTTCAAATAAACTGTGTCAGTGCAAGCGAGAAACGGTGGATGTTTGTAAACAAAAGTAAACATACTAATTAAACCAAAAAGGGTTTTTTCTCAACCAAACTGAAAAGTATTCACAATTTACCCCCGCCGTAAGAGTTTGTACATTTCACGCAACTTTATCATCTGCAATAATTTGAACAGAACTGAACACAAGTCCGACTGTGAGTCACGAGTCGGCAGAGTTGCTGCAGGAAGGTACAGCGTTCTGCTTTGAACAACTACGAGTACTACTGAAACTTGTTTCGAAGAACTAAGTGAACCCATAATCTCATAATATACCGTCTCCTGGCCTAGAATCGAATCCGAAACATACTGATCACAAAGCAGCAATCCTCACTGCCTGATTTTAATTTTCCATATGCACGAAGCATGAGGCTAATATTAACAGTTCAAACCATGGGTGTCCAACCTTTTTATGGCAACGGGACACGCCCGTTTTTGTGGGCTGGTCTGCGGGCAGCACGTGGAAAAGTAACAATATGTGTTATATCTAACTGCCTACATTGTTGTAACATTTTTATAATATATAAACAGTTTACAATGTGGACGTGAGCCGCACAATACAACCCTGGCTTTAAATACAGAGATTAACCTGAATTACATTTAAACATTCAGTCCGTACCGCGCAGTAAACACACTCCGTCTCAGTTATACAAACCAGTCAGTTAATGTTGTAAAGTGAAATAATCGCTGTTTGTTCTGAGATCCACACAAAACACATAAATACAGTCCGTACCGCGCAGTAAACACACTCCGTCTCACTTATACAAACCAGTCAGTTAATGTTGTAAAGTGAAATAATCGCTGTTTGTTCTGAGATCCACACAAAACACATAAATACAGTCCGTACCGCGCAGTAAACACACTCCGTCTCAGTTATACAAACCAGTCAGTTAATGTTGTATAGTGAAATAATCGCTGTTTGTTCTGAGATCCACACAAAACACATAAATACAGTCCGTACCGCGCAGTAAACACACTCCGTCTCAGTTATACAAACCAGTCAGTTAATGTTGTACAGTGAAATAATCGCTGTTTGTTCTGAGATCCACACAAAACACATAAATACAGTCCGTACGCGCAGTAAACACACTCCGTCTCAGTTATACAAACCAGTCAGTTAATGTTGTAAAGTGAATAATCGCTGTTTGTTCTGAGATCCACACAAAACACATAAATAAACTGTGTGGGCAGAACGTAGAATTTGTGAATGTTAAACGTGGTGGTACATATAGTAACCACTGGGCTTTAAAGGGTTGACTCCATATGTACTTGTGACTCCCTTCAAAGACCATTATAGCAGCATCTTATGTTGTGTGATGTAGCTGGCTAATATTATGTGGAGGTGGAGAGAAATGATGAGAAAGTTTTGACAAGGAAGACCTTCCCCCGCGTCATGCTGTCACCAGCCAGGAGACGAAGAACGATTTGTCGTGAAGCGAAGGGGAGTTGCACATTATTACAACCCATTACCCCCAATCTTTCCCACCTCTATTCCTCCTTTCCTTCCCTTAGCGTTTGTTTTACTGCGACACTTCCCACCAGTTTCTAACACTCACACACTCACATCACCATCTGCAACAGACGGTCATTTACTATACCAAAATTACAGACGTGTGTCTTCGTTTATAGAGAAGGTAAAAATATGGACTTCACATAATAAGTGCTGCCTATAACAACGCAGTTAGCAGTCTAACACTTCGCACAGCGCAGTGCTGTTTGCCCTTCACCAGACACATTCCAAAGTCTGTAACTCAGTGGACAGGCTTTACCAGGGCATTCCTTACTTTCAAAATGCCTTACGGGTTTAAGGTGCAGACGAAATCGTAATTTCATTTAGACCAGTAGTATTCAACCTTTTTTGTTCGCGTACCCCCACATATAATTTCTCTTCAACTTTGTACCCCCAAAGTTGTTGGTGCACAATTCAAGTTATACACAGTCTATAATCTACATCTAAAATAAGTTAAATAAATTACATCCAAAATAATGTATTAAATAATAAGTTTTAAATGAGAAAAAAGGAGAGTCAAGCTATTAAATAACAAATATATTATTGTCTATCGTATAAAAATTAATAAAGGAACAAATGTATTTTAGCAAAGCAAAATTATATGCACTGTGTGGAATAAAATGAAACTAGCCGCCAGATAAGAATCGCATAAAGCAGAGACAGAAAAATAATGGCGCTCCCAAATCGCATGTCCTTACGTCCGGTCTGTTGTGGCTAACCGTAAATATGGCCCTGATTATTCAGTGTTTATCATGAAATATATATATTTATTTTTTAAGTTTACATACCCCCTAAGGTGTCTTCGCGCACCCCCGGGGGTACGCGTACCCCAGGTTGAATACCACTGGTTTAGACCGACAAGGAAAGTACGACTGTTCGTACGTCGAACGCTCCGAAACAACAAAAGCCCAACAGCATTATGCAGATCTCACATATGGAATTTCACCCCAAGTCAGACAATAAATGCAGAAAGTTACAAAAGATACAAATTTATCTACGGCTTCAACCAAAAAATTTCATGTAACTCACAACAACTCGAATAATTTTCTCAGGCATCTCCTCTACCAAAACGCATCTCTCGAAAGACCACCTCAATATTATAATCACTAGTATTTGTACACGATTCAAGTGACATTCATGAACCACGAACTGCATGCGAGTGGGAAGTTGCTGACTGCACAAAAGTTTATACTTGCGCTGTCTGCCATGTTACTGACAATGACAGTAATTAGCAACATAAAACATAATGTTTACACAGACAGGCTCCTACGTCTCTCTTCCACGGTGACTTTTTTTTTCCATGTGGCTCGACAGCCCCTTGGGGGCCTAGGCCGCCTCCTCATTTCGACGCTTCACGATCACACGTTTAGACACACCACACTCTATACGACTCCTCTGGACGAGTGATCAGCCCGTCGCAGAGACCTCTACCTGACAACACACAACACTCACAACAGACAGACATCCATGCCCTAGGCGGGATTCGAACCCGCAATCGCAGCAAGCGAGCGACTGTAGACCGACGCCTTAGACCGCGCGGCCACTGGAATCGGCCACGATGACCTTAGTCTAAGGAAAGTAACCGTCTGTGCTACCTCACGTCTTTATTGGACACACAAACACAAACACAAAGCAAAACAAATTTCAGGCCAAATGTCTCACTGCAATAAATTTAGTACAAAGCAGTCACACAATACGCACAATACGCACAACCAGCACACACAATACAAGCAGTCACACAATACGCACAACCAGCACACACAATACAAGCAGTCACACAATACGCACAACCAGCACACACAATACAAGCAGTCACACAATACGCACAACCAGCACACACAATACAAGCAGTCACACAATACGCACAACCAGCACACACAATACAAGCAGTCACACAATACGCACAACCAGCACACACAATACAAGCAGTCACACAATACGCACAACCAGCACACACAATACAAGCAGTCACACAATACGCACAACCAGCACACACAATACAAGCAGTCACACAATACGCACAACCAGCACACACAATACAAGCAGTCACACAATACGCACAACCAGCACACACAATACAAGCAGTCACACAATACGCACAACCAGCACACACAATACAAGCAGTCACACAATACGCACAACCAGCACACACAATACAAGCAGTCACACAATACGCACAACCAGCACACACAATACAAGCAGTCACACAATACGCACAACCAGCACACACAATACAAGCAGTCACACAATACGCACAACCAGCACACACAATACAAGCAGTCACACAATACGCACAACCAGCACACACAATACAAGCAGTCACACAATACGCACAACCAGCACACACAATACAAGCAGTCACACAATACGCACAACCAGCACACACAATACAAGCAGTCACACAATACGCACAACCAGCACACACAATACAAGCAGTCACACAATACGCACAACCAGCACACACAATACAAGCAGTCACACAATACGCACAACAGCACACATACAAGCAGTCACACAATACGCACAACAGCACACACAATACAAGCAGTCACACAATACGCACAACCAGCACACACAATACAAGCAGTCACACAATACGCACAACCAGCACACACAATTACAAGCAGTCACACAATACCGCACAACCAGCACACACAATACAAGCAGTCACACAATACGCACAACAGCACACACATACAAGCAGTCACACAATACGCACAACCAGCACACACAATACAAGCATCACACAATACGCACAACCAGCACACACAATACAAGCAGTCACAGCAATTACGCACAACCAGCACACACAATACAAGCAGTCACACAATACGCACAACCAGCACACACAATACAAGCAGTCACACAATACGCACAACCAGCACACAATACAAGCAGTCACACAATACGCACAACAGCACACACAATACAAGCAGTCACACAATACGCACAACCAGCACACACAATACAAACAGTCACACAATACGCACAACCAGCACACACAATACAAGCAGTCACACAATACGCACAACCAGCACACACAATACAAGCAGTCACACAATACGCACAACCAGCACACACAATACAAGCAGTCACACAATACGCACAACCAGCACACACAATACAAGCAGTCACACAATACGCACAACCAGCACACACAATACAAGCAGTCACACAATACGCACAACCAGCACACACAATACAAGCAGTCACACAATACGCACAACCAGCACACACAATACAAGCAGTCACACAATACGCACAACCAGCACACAAAATACAAGCAGTCACACAATACGCACAACCAGCACACACAATACAAGCAGTCACACAATACGCACAACCAGCACACACAATACAAGCAGTCACACAATACGCACAACCAGCACACACAATACAAGCAGTCACACAATACGCACAACCAGCACACACAATACAAGCAGTCACACAATACGCACAACCAGCACACACAATACAAGCAGTCACACAATACGCACAACCAGCACACACAATACAAGCAGTCACACAATACGCACAACCAGCACACACAATACAAGCAGTCACACAATACGCACAACCAGCACACACAATACAAGCAGTCACACAATACGCACAACCAGCACACAAAATACAAGCAGTCACACAATACGCACAACCAGCACACACAATACAAGCAGTCACACAATACGCACAACCAGCACACACAATACAAGCAGTCACACAATACGCACAACCAGCACACACAATACAAGCAGTCACACAATATTTACAGGTCCAAGACACAAGCATGCGGTACAATATATGACTAACACTGCTGTAACCATCGACAGAATATTTAAACGACGTCTGTCGTCGTCCAGTCCTGTATTTCCGTCTCTGTGTCTGTCTTCTTCCTCTCGATAATTAAGTCCGTGTTGCCATGGTAACGGGTGGTGAAGGGCTGCATGGTAATGGAAGTTACCTGTAAGATTACCGACGGCACAGCTGGTAATGCAGGTCCTGCTTTAGCTTTAAAGCACACGAGTGTGAGACCAAAAACTGACAGCGTCCTTACGTCCGTCGCATTAAAACGTTTGCACTGACTTCAAAATATATTAAAGAGTTACTACAGGTGTCCTGTAAGTCCGAAATCATAAGCCAAATTATGACAGAAATTCACAAATTACACCCAACAAAATGCACCATATTTTCACTTTTTATTCTTCAACCCCTACATATGTTTCAGCCTTTACAAGGCCATCTTCAGGGGGCTCGTAGTGTACATTTACTTTACTTCCACTGTTTATGTCTGCACACACACGACATAAGCGACGTCACAACATGCATCTGCAAAACACTCACCCGAAGAAGGAAACCACAGACAATTTCTAAATGTCGTGTACAGCGAATACGCAGGATATGACGTAACAGGAAGGTTGAAACATCGTTATCAACATTTCAAGAATTATATACCGCGGTTGCCATGTGCACTGTCTAGGGAGCTGAGCACAACACGAACATCGCAATTACAAGTCACGACTGCAACTTTTTAAACAACGTATTACTCAAAGACCACTTGGAAGACCCAGGCGTAGATGGGAGGATAATATTAAAATGAATCTTCAAGAAGTGGAATGGGGGCATGGACTGGATTGATATGGCTCAGGATAGGGACAGGTGGCGGGCTCTTGTGAGTGCGGTAATGAAACGTCGGGTTCCATAAAACGCGGGGAATTTCTTGACTAGCTGACGACCTGTTAGCTTCTCAAGAAGGACTCTGCTCCCTCCAGTTAGTTAGTTAGTTAGTTAGTTATACACATAGTAGCCGGCAATTGCAAATATTATATAACATCAGCGATGAATGAATGTTTGCGGAGAAATGGAGGAACGATACTGACAGGGGAAACTCGAAGTACAGGGTATACACAAAAGAATGGTGCGGTTTCCATACTAAATACATAGTAAACCGCACCATTCTCTTGTGTATACCCTGTACTTCCACAGAACCATCCCCCAACAGCTACCACTCTGTCCATCCACAAATCTCATATGGACTGTTCTAGGATTTAACCCGGGCCGCCGTGACGATAGGCCAAGTGACTAACCGT